>VCRD01000235.1:319453-399641 GCA_006783055.1 Trinorchestia longiramus
AACTACGACCCCTTCAAAGTGATGCTCGTTCAAGACTCTGCGCCCGCGCATGGAGTCAAGAAAGTTCAGAATTTCCTGAAGGAGAATCTTCCTTTGATGGTCCCGAAGGATATTTGGCCCAGCAGCTCCCCAGATCTGAATGTTTGTGACTATTGGCTGTTTGGCGTCTTTGAGGAAAAGTCTAACGTAACTTCACATCCAAGTGTCAACTCTCTGAAGTCCGCCATTCGTCGGGCATTTCGTAATCTTGATCCCGAGGATGTAAAAAGGAGTTGTTCACGGTTTCGCTCGAGAATCTCCCAAATTATTGACGCAAAGGGTAGTCACATAGAATGATTTTGTTCTGTAGACAATAACGAACAAATAAATACAAGTAAAAATTACGTTTTATCATTATTTGCCTTTCAAAGTAGCGAATTTTAAAAAAGTTATGTTAGTCCCAATTTAGTTCACTGGTTCACTGGTAGAATTACTTACCAATTACTTGGTTCACTGGTAGAATTATTGATATATAAGCTTTCACAAGTTCGCAAAGTATGCTTTCAATTAAATATTCATTAATAGAAATACTTTATTCTTAAGATCCTAATTATAATTAATGCATTGATTGATAATGTCGCAAACGGTGGTGTGTTCTCAATATTGAATCATAACTTAGAAATAAAGTGCTCAAAAATTGCATAGAGACGTTTACCACAAAATTCTTTACCTTCAATATAATGTGATAGTTTGAAAATTCTTTACCTTCAATATAATGTGATAGTTTGAAAATTCTTTACCTTCAATATAATGTGATAGTTTGAAAATTCTTTACCTTCAATATAATGTGATAGTTTGAAAATTCTTTACCTTCAATATAATGTGATAGTTTGTAGATCTATCAATGAGGCTAAAATCGAATAATGGAATAGGCAAAGAAAAATGAAACTTTTAAAGAGGCCCGGTATACATGCATATTAGACAAAAGTTCAATTGAGCTTTGATTAAGCAATCGAAAGGATCTAACTTCAACCAAATTGAAAAATCAGATCTGCGTATTTCAGCTCAGTAGATATTTAGGTACTGTTTGAGTTCGAATTCATTGCGGAAGTTTATCCACACTATCGTGTTCAGTGTTAGAAATACAATTCCACATTTTGAATTTGTAGAACAATCTTTATATTTAAACTTGGGTTTAGAACAGTCAGTATATTCAACTTGAATACAGAAAATCTTTGTTAAACTTTTAATTTAAAACAGTGCTGGAATCTTCCGGTCGCAGGGAACAAACTTTATTTCTTTTAAATGTACAGCGTTTTTACAAACGGACGTCCCAGAGCCTTGATGCAGCATCAATGAGCTGCGTTGCAGTCCATAAAGACCAGCTGTGCAGGCGGACTTGAGGAGCTCAGTCTCCACTGCCCAGGGCGGCACTAGTGTGAGTTAAAAGCTGATCGTAACTCAAGAGGTGGTCTAAGGACCGGCAAAGGAATGAAGTTTTCACCAGGAAGTATGGCTGTGAATAACTTCAGTTGCAGGACCAGGCGAACACAGGGGAAACAAGCTTACCGAGTCTCCTCAGTCAAGTCGAAAGCCCCCAGCTGCACACTGAGCCAAGACAAAAAAGTATTGTCATATCCATCAACCCAGTATACAACGTATATTACAATGAGGTCTATGCTCAAATAAGTGAATGCATCCCTAACCAGACAAGCATCACTGGAGAGCCGGAAGATCGCCGGAGAAGAAAGGACGAAGCGGTAGGAGCTTACCGTTTCAGACACCCCCAAGCGCTACCGCAATTACACTGCAACGCTATCGTTAGGCACGTTACACAGTCTCAATTCATGGGCTCAATGTAATACCCATCCCCTATTACAAATAGCCATAAGTTCGGAGCCCCAACTACCTGACTGTTTACCACCGTCAGTGTCACTAAGACTTTTAGTCAAGAAGAGTAATTGTAAAATTCAAGTAAAAGTCAGAGAAAAGTAAGCACTTCTTACAGAGAAAATAGTGGGTACAATTAAAGGTTTCAATAAGAAAGAAAAATGAAGAAAAAAAATTAAGGCGAGAACTATGCGTAGGCAAGTTAGGATACCCGTCCTAGCGAACAAATCCTCTTTTAAACGCCAGCAAGCTAACTCGTTATTTAAGGTTTTTAATAACTGTAGTTTAAATTCTAAGGAACACTTTGAATCAATATTAAAACATTACAGATTGCACCTTGAACTAAGGAATATGAATAACTCAAACACACAAACTCGAGTACAGTTGAAAAAAGATTCAGCAAATCTTTTGAATTTTGACAATTGACGGTCAGGGCAGAGACTACAAATCCGGATGTCTCGTCCTCTACATAATTCACTACATTATTTTGTACAGCTCTCTACCATCCTTTGTTCACATAACCATGCTCCTTCCAAACGACCACCTTACTAACCACATCTTTCCACCTTACGACACCTCCCAGTTGCGAGCAACGTCGGGTTGCAAGTGAAGTGTTAGAGACACTCACGACCAACTGCTTCAGTGATATTTTTCACTCATAATTAGGCGAATCTAAGAATATTTAGTCTATTAAAATGAATGAAATTCTTGCATAATTAAACTCAGCTTTTGGATAGCCTCTCAGGTACGAGGGTTTATTAACCTAAACATGTTGATATGACTTTGAGAGTTTTAAACACCTTTGAATTCGTGAAAGAAAAAGGTGCAAATGGCCATGAAAATTTCTAACAACAATAGTAAAAAAACACTGAACAGTTTAGTAAGACGTGCTTCCTTGTATTCTCTCAATGAGAACATAAGCATAAATACCTCAAAATCCCTGCATCAGGTTAATGGTAAATTTCATTGAATTTTTCGGAGTGAGGTGTAAGATTTTAAATTAAAAGTCATTGGACTCTCACATTTTATGCCATCACAGGAGCATGGACGATACCTTGCATTTGTGCTTGCGGGAAGGAGAGATGTAGTAGTGCGATCTAGGACACACCCCAGGAAACTGTGAATCTTTTTCTCACTCTTATTTCGTATGCATGTATAGTCTCGATAACATGCCTGTCATCTGCTTCTCCTTTGTGAAATAAGAATTGGTAGTTTGCTCAATAGGACGCGAGTAAGGAATTCATGCCACTCGTGAATATTATGTCATCTAACTCTTTAATTGCAATGCTCGGTAAGCCACTTGACCAGGGCTCTAACCCTTGAACACTACTCAAACGTTCAAATCCAAAATAGTGAAACGTTAATGTATGAACCCTGAAAAATATGTTTATGGGAACTATTAATCGTGTAAGCGCTATAATCCTAAAGAATAAACAATAAGTACTATAAACCAAAGATCTATAAAAAAATTTTTATCGAGATCATAAGCCCAATTCTGATGATAATTTAATTGTGCACAATTTTATTATGATGGGATGATTGACAAACCATTACAGTTGTTCCACTTAGCCTAAAAAAACGCATTGTGTCAAAAATTTTCCCTTCTAGAAAATCACTGCAGCCCAATTAACCATATAACGAAGAACCTAAGAACTCACATAAATTTTTTACGTACACGGATAGGCGTCAATGAATCCAAAGACTAACACACGGGAACCAAAATTGCTACGTAAGATAACACCTATTCTTGCGTAGACACCCCCATTAGAATCTCAGAATTCAGAGTACGAGTACCTCAGCTTCGGCGACCATTAAAGATGTGAAATGCTAGCTGAGCTACCTCATAGACACATGAAGACGTAACCGACGCAACAGAAAGCTGAACTTGATGATCTCAAAACTTCCATGATCTTAAAAACAATAACCACGCGTCCCCGTTAACTCTAAGAATAGCGATGAACATCTTGAACGAATATTCGAACATTGTACATATTCAAAAGCTCAACTAGATGCTCTAAGAAAGAACCTTACAGTGACTCAGACTCTACCCATGCCCGTAATGGAGCCGAGGACTCCTAAAGACGATGGCCGCTTCACGGTCGACGGAGAGCAGAGAGATGCCGTAGCAGATTGTGTCTGCCTTAAAACTATGACCGCGCTCGCTGCAAGCCGGCGTTCTCAAGCTCAGCCATTAGTGGCCTTTAAAAAGCTCCACTTTCCCACTGCACCTAAAAAGACCCCATTAGCTCCAACTAAGCGAATGCTAAATGCATGAGCTCTGCCTTTTTTTTGAGGTACGAGAATGTATTTAGCAGGTAACGACGGAGTCCTTAGTGTCAAGATGCTGGAATCGTTGCTCGTGTCTTGCTGTGCGACTGAAATCGATGAACTTCGATTGGACGCTGTGTTCACCGCCACCGAATTCCTGCAGTAGAATTTATACTGATCATAAAATCTTTACGTAAAAAGTGTGTATTATTTCACAGTTAATAAAACTTTTACTGAAATATGACTGGAAAATATTACAAAAAGTACGAATTTCATAGTTTTAAACCACTTAATAATTCGACATAAATGAATATAGGTTATACTAGAACAACGATGTTCAATTAAAATGAAATTAATTCACGTTAAAAATAAACTTAAATTAATCTCTGATGTGAATGATTGATGCGTGAATTGTGAAATTTCGCATGAGTCAGTTATAAAAACAGCAAAACCAACAGATCCCTCTTCACACATCGCAAGAAGCAAGCACAACCAATGTGTCTCTAACAACTCTGCAAGTCAGTAACAACTCAGAAATGCTGCTTGAGTTCTTCTTACGAGTTGAGAAAGAAGTGTTGAGTTTCTCAAGAATGTTGAAAGAACAAATCGTAGGTTAACGTTTTTGAAATGAAATTGGTTTGAATTACTTTGACTTAAGTACATGGATGAGCTTATGGGCAAGTAAAGAATCAGTAGTTGGAAGTGGTTGGAAATCTCACCAGGCATTCGAATATTTATACAGAAAATAATGAATAATTTAAACACCCAGTAATACATTGGACTTAAATATCAGAATGATTGCCTGATTTGATACAGCGAACTGTGAATCAAAATACAAATATGCTCTAACATGGAACCCTCAGCCATGTTAATACCTTTGTCTAATTCGTCTCAGGTTTAAATTGTGCAAAACTAAAGTTGTAGCGGACAGGTTAGGATCTGGTACTCTTTTTTTTTGCCTGACATGGAGTGCCACGGAAAAGTATCTACCAATTTTTTAAATTTTTCGCTGTGTCTGAAATTTGGCTTTTATTTTAAAATGATACCAATTTGTTGTTATGCAAAGATTTAAAAAAGTCGGACATTAGAGTAAATTCGATTGACAAAAATGCCAAAAGTACCACAAGTACAAGTACTTAATACCTTCAATTAGTATTTTGTAGCATTTTTTCTGTGAATTGCGTCACTGTAAGTCTTCAGCTGTAGTTTACAGGGGTCTTCAGCTGTAGTTTACAGGGGTTTTCTTGCACAAAGTTGTTGGATTTGTAGCGTATTCCCCTCGTTAGAAATCTAACTCGTGATATTTGATAGAATTTTATGCTCTAACATTAACATCTTTCATAAATTCTCAATGTGGTTGAGATCAAGGGACTGACTAGGTTATTTTAAATCACATATTGAAGTGTTAACGAACCCCTTCCCAGTCTCATTGTGAGTGGGTTTTAGATGATCGCTCCGTTGAAAGTATGAAACTATTCTAAAGTAGCAAGGATCTGGTGCTGGTCAGAGTTTTTGGAGCTCTATAACATTCATTCTTCCATCCAGAATTTCCATTTCACCGATGCCTTTAATAAAAACCACCCCCATTTCATCATGCTCCTATAGGTAAACTGGACGGTAGTGACCGTAGACTCCGAATGGTGGGCAGCTCCTTTTGCCCACCATACATATTTGTCTGCCTCGTTCCCACTACTCAGTTGTGGTCGCGTCAGATCGTATAAATTACCCCTGGATTTGTCAAACTTAATTTTGTGAGTATACCTTAACAAATTTCAAGCTGGAATTCACAAGTGTACTTTTCAGCATAGGAAATTTTTGGCTTAACAAAGGATCATCACATACGATTAACGAGTCTACTGATCGTGTTCTTGTTTACTCAATTGTCACATTTTCTTACCCTATTTTAATTTTTACTTTGCATCTGAAATAGCTTCTCCTGAATTATCTGAGCGACATATATTGCTAAGGATTCGATGATTTTGATAGAGAGTGCTCACCTGTGTCTGCATACCTTCGTATTATGTAGCTCTTGTTTTCAAAAGAAAGGCTATCATCCCTTATCATACTTACGAGCACATTCAAATCTTTAGATATTTTAGCAATGGTTTCGAAATGTAACAGAGTAGTTAATCTAATTGATAAGTTAGCAGGGTACGTGAAAATTGTTTCAACATCAGTAATAGCGGAGAGACTCTGACCAGACGCAGCATAGCTGTGTGAGGCTGTGGCAGCTGCGGCATCGGAGCAGCAGCGTCGTCTTGGGTGGTCTAACTTCTCTCCAGGGTGAGAAATCTGCGACGGACACGCGCCTAGTCGGCCTGGTGTGGTGATCTGGTGGTGGTGTTCCTGTATTCTAGTGAACCTGGTGTGGTGGTGATCTGGTGGTGGTGTTCCTGTATTCTAGTGAACCTGGTGTGGTGGTGATCTGGTGGTGGTGTTCCTGTATTCTAGTGAACCTGGTGTGGCGGTGATCTGGTGGTGGCGTTCTAGTACATACATACAAATGTATGCTCAGGAGCAACATTGAGCTTCGGAAGAACGTGCATGTACTACAAGTACCCTTTATTACTCGTTCATGCCGAGTATATATGCACTATGTAGAGTACAATACAGTTATCACAGTGACGGAACGCGACACTGTGCTTCTCTAGATATAAGGCAGATACAATAATGAAATTCCAGACTCTTTTTTCTGGTTTCCCCATAAAAACAGGATTGAACTTACAAAATAGTCATCCTAATATTGTGGCATGAAAAGGAATGTTTCTAAGCCATGCATGTAACTTGCACATAAAAAAGAAAACTCATAATAGCAGTAATTTTTACATTCTCCAAGTGTAAAGTTGAAAGAAATACACTTGGGATTCTTAATTATGACAAAAAAGCCATATAGTCTGTTACTACATTGAAGGTACAGATTCGAAGAAATTCCTGAGTCGGAGTTCGAAGAAGGGAGAGACGCAGAAGACAGAACACAGAAGTACCGTTAATGTGTTCTTTGTTTTGAGATTACAGGCTCTAATTTATAAACATTTACATCGTATACTTTTTAGGACGAGAATCCTTCCTCAGAAAAAAGTCAAAGAGCCTGGAAACTAATACAGAGAACAACACCAGATTGACTGCATGTTCTTTGAACCCTGAATATACTCGCACAAGTCAACTGTAGCGTCAGTTCGGTTACATTACTCACAAAATCCAGCAAATCTAGAATTCAGCTCCAGCTTGTACACAAGTCATGGTAACCGGAACAAATATCCTGCGTAACACCGGACTTGTTAGGTGAGCACATAGAAAATTTATTAATTGTTAATTCAAGACACAGCACCAGCAAGGCTTCACAACACATACCACGCGAAGATCCAGTTTAACGTCATATTTGCCACAGAAGTAAAACCCGGAAATATTTCTGACTCCTTTGTTCATCTGGCTCACTTTTTGTGACGTTCCTCTCCATTTCGTTCTGCCATGTCGTGAACATTAACACACAAAATTTCAAAGGCCATGAACCGTACGACGATACTAAAAACTTTTTTGTAGAATTTTGTTGTTTCAGGCAAACATGTCTCTAATCACAATTTGCATTGATGTAAATTCAGTTTACATTCCTATTTTTAAGTATGAATAATTTCAAGTTTGTTTATTGTTAAGGTGAAAAATTTTCAATGACTAAATCGAGGTACACCGCGAAATGACTTGTTAGAAGCCCTAATCTCTAAAGGATTTGTTTAAAACATTTATCTCCAATGTGCTACTTCAATTTCTAATGACCAAGATTTTAAAATTTTCTCATTTGTTTGTTCAATTCGTCAGAAGTTTGAATTCCAGCCGTGAAATCTCTGTTACCTCGTAAACGTTGAGAGCCGTTTTCTCGTTGTTTTCATTATTATTAAGCATAATAAAAAATATAACATTCTTAAGCGTTGTATATTTTCAGTAATGCCTATTATGCACGAAATGGTTCATTTCAAATCAGATTGTTTCGCCCTGAACAATAATTTTCTCTAGTCTTGCAGTTAGCAGAAACGAAACTTCCAAAAGTCCTCCAATATCTTTATGTTCGTGCAATCAAATTGACTACGAGAGTCTACGATGCTCTGAACTTTGGACGTGGACCACAAACTGAGATTCTCTATGAAAAACCCATTATAGACTCTTTGTTAATTAATAATCTGAATGAGACATTAATTCTATATCTACCTGGTGCATAATATAAATGTAATTGTAAATATATTGTACATACGATTTCATCAAATTTAGTAAATGTACACTGTTTAAAATAACAACTCTCTACCCACGAAGGTGACTAAATTCAAGCTCTTGCACTGTACAGAAGTTTCAAGTTGATTTAAGATGGTAAATTTACAGACACCACAGTAGATTTTACTCTTTTCCATCTGATGCGACAAGAGGAATGCCAACAACTGCGTCGAGATTCTTCGGTGCTGTCGGAAGCACGATAGCCGTGGCCGCTTCCAGGTGCCCACGGAGATAAAAGCAACTGGCAACACTGTCACAAATGCTCGCTTTGATAAAGTAAAGTAGAAACTTGACTGTGAAGTTGAATAATCCAAATAGCGATTACAAGATAGGACAGTGAAGCTGTTAGAGACTGTGGTGGCAGACGAATAATGTTAAAGAAATCTGTGCGAGGTGTCTCAAAAATCTAATAATTATAAAAATAAAATGGACTAATTACGAAGGACAAGTAATGAAGGTAAAATTACGAGCTCGAGACACGTCCAATCTGGTGATATTAAATCTACAATTTGCTCCCACAATTACTTACATACAACTGTACAAAAGGGTCATGGAGAAAAACGTTATGTGTTACTTCATTAGAAAAAGTTAGTCGTACAGGACTTAACGCGAAAGAATACTGAAATTTTATTTGTGTACTTTGTTTACTACGGTGCTAATTCTGACTGAACAATCAGCGCAACATTGTAATTTTGCTTGTGTTGAAATGCACTGCAGACCTAAACATAACACCAAGCTACAACGCGCATATAACTCTATCTATAGATATTTTTATTATGTAATTCACATTCAGGTTGCATGCTTGTCGATTACATATTTCCTTTAAAGAGTAATTCTTCATATGAAGCACTGTCTTCATTAGTCTTTACCTCCTGCAAATTTCGGTAGCGCTCAGTACATTGGTGACACTTTCCATGCCGCACAATGAAATTAAGCGGAACCGTTCGCTTTTACGCACCTCTACGTACAGAACACCGCTTCAAGCACTTAGTCAAAATTACGGTGAGAATAATGTCATTTTTGGTCGCGGGGGTACGGATTATGGACTCCAGCGTTGTATTAGCCAACATAATTCAACTTATGAGAAGAATAATGGGCAGTAGAGCCTTAGCAGGCACCTTCACATGTGTTGCACGGGCTGGACGCGCCCCAGATCTGTGGGTGGAGTCGCTCTGAGTTGTCACTAACGTGTCCGCCCTACACACCCAGCTCCCGACACCCTATACCGACATACACTACTCACTAGTGAGTACACCGTGTACTTATTCACACTCGTCACTAGTATTTATATCCTGTACCTATTCATACTCCTACTTGCATGTACATCCTGTGCCTATTCAACCCTCATACTACAGAGTGCACACCCTGTACTCGATGAAACTTATCTCTATGAACATGTATACACGTTATGTAACCAACTCACAACTATTCGATTCATGCGTTGTAATACTTCTTCTCACGACCAGAATGTGCAGCTGGTTACACACTACAGTATGACACTTTTATGCACACCCAATACTTGCCACAGAGAGACACTCTCATACACACCTTGTACTAACCAAAAATACAATCTGAACTGCCAATTAGCATAATTTTGCTGTTTACGTTAACCAATTGCTGATTTACAGGCATGGGCTATTTTTCACAGTTCTGTAAATCTGCGAGAGATCTCAATCATCAGTGCGTGTACTGGTGCTGGCTTCAAATTACTGGTTTCTAGTCAAAGTCTGAGAAATATGTGAATTTTGAGCTATAGTATTACACGTTAGTACTCATGTGTCTTTCTATTCCTAACCTAAATGCGAATATGAATTACCTTTAAAGAAGCTCTCACATGAGCCTGATCAGTCAGTGGACAGGGCTGTTCACTCCAGAGCTGCCAGTTTGGCCGGCTACTCCAGGTATTCAACTGAAGTTACTCAGCGCTAGGGCTCAAATGTGGCAGATCAATCCGGAGATTCAAGTGTTTCTGGTCGGGTCGTTATTTTGTCTGGTTAGTTTCGAACAGTTGTTCCCAAACTGAGGTCCGTGATTATTTGCTGGTTTCCAGCAGCATTTTTCTATTTTGTCTTATAATTGTTTAATAAGGAATGTAAATAGTTAATTTTGCAACATAAGGTAATGGGGAGGCACTTAATTTAGTATTTTTTATTTTTAATTCCTAATATCAAAGTACTGCTATACCTTACCATCATAAGTGGCTCCAATAAAAAATGGAGAATATTATTTCAAGTTGAAGGTTTGTGTAGTTGTTTATTAGAGGTGTAAAACAACTCAAATTTTGTTGGTGTATTATTGGCATCTACAAAAATTAATTATATTTTGTTTTTGCTAAGTGTAAATATTTCTATTCGTAAGTACGACTACGGAGAATGGTCTGTGAATTATTCCTGGAATAAAATGAGAATTTTGGAAAATAGTATTCAATGATTATTATCCTTATCCTATTACATGACCTATTAAACAATAGAAAATATGAAATACTATTTTGTTCACATAACATTCCATTTTCAGTAGCTTTTTAGAACAGGATGATCTGTGGATCGACAGCTAGTACACTCTTGAGGTCCACGCGAATGATGGGTTGGTGAACCATTGGTTTAGAGCTTCAACTTTGGTGAGCCAGCGGTTCAGAGACCCACCAGCAGCGTATCACTCAGTGGATTTAAATTTACTCGAGTATGATCAGTCTGAGATTTCATAAACTGCTAGAGTTGGGGTTGTGATTGCGTCTCTTTGTCATTCTGTAGAAGTTATGATCACCTCAAAAGCCGCTGTTTTAAGTACGATAAGAGTCACTCTATGAAACACAACTCACTACTCTGTCCTCCATTGGTTCAGCATAGTCGATAGGCCAGTTATATCGAATGTGTTATTATTTTCCATTTCGGTTTTATCCCTTTTCATATCACCTCAAAACTGTTATTAGGTCTATATCCGTACTACAAATTTTCTTTGATCAAGTTTGTTCCAAATACAGACGCCTAATAAATACAAATTAGTTGTTTAATCGCTAGCAGAAATGCTGACCACTCAATCACTCTAGTGGCTATTGATTTATTGAAATGTCTTGAAACTGACTTCAAGGATGAACCGTAAATTTTGTGTATAATAATTGTATTTGTAGGATTACATGAAGGTTTAAGAGGTGATTTTAACACTTGAAGATACTTTACAGTTTTTTTATTGAGACTCATTGATTTTTTTAACCCTGTTCGCTTAACTTAGTAGCAATCAACTAACTCTACGGTCAACATGGCATTCAAATACTCTGTAGCACTAAATTATTTAAGGTAGGCATTATGCTAGCTTTAATTACATTGCTGCACTATCCCTAATTTTTCTGTCCCGCTATTCCCTTACAGAAATCTGAGCAATGCTGCAGAGCCACGCTGCAGAGCCACGCTGCAGAGCCACGCTGCCGTGCAGCTCACTCGCTGGAGCGACGCCATCTCTAGCATCACAATTTTGATTGTCGTTGCCGTGGACGACTGGAAAGCTGTCTTACAGTTCAGATTTCTCTCAGTTTGTTAATTAGATAAAATTAACTCTGCAAAAGTGAAACCAGTATACTTTCCATTGCAGAAGCCGTTCATTCATGAAAGTTATACATTATTTCTATTATCATACACAAAGAAATTTAAATTCATTCTCACTTCTCTCGTTGCACATGAACCCCTTAATGTTAATGCTTTAAGGAGCATATTTCAATGATCAAAACAAACAGCGTATATACCCCTGAGAGCTACCAGCGTTTCACAAAATTAAAAAAAGATCCCTTTTTAAAAGCAAAAACCTTCAATTTTTACTTTTCTAAGATTACACTCATCGATTTTCTAGCATGTGAGCATTGTGAGTTTGAGAGGAGCTGAAATAGACGCCTCCTCATGCCCGCCTCACTCGTACGCCGCTCTCTGTTGCCGCTGATCGCCACGGCTGTATGAGGTCAAGTCCTGACTCTGTATGTAGCCGCACCAAATGTTTATGACAGCTGAATAATTATTAAGTTTTTCATAAGGCATGCTAATTTTTACTCCTTTTAATTTTATGCTGTGCTCACCTACCGCTGGTATTCCTTGTCCTGCCATCAGTTGTAGAGTTCCTTTATGAGTATGCATGTGTACATATATGTTTTCATTCCGTTCCGTTCCGTTTCATTCCCTTACTTTCACTTCTCTTCCCTTCTATTTCCTTCCATTCCATTTTATTCCATTCCCTTCAATTCCCAGAGCTACTCCTGACAGCAACGTTTTCCAATTCTCTTTTTGTTCGTATTGAGACCTTGAATTGTTTATTTAAGAGTTTAATTCATAAATTAGACAGTCCCTACAGTTTATTTTTCTTGTATTCTTACAGTTTTCAACAAAATATGACACTCAATTTTCTGTAATACAAGTCTGAAAATAATGCGTCAGCAACGTTTAAATTTTGACCACTGGTCACAAGAATATTTACTACTTGTCGTTATATTATGGCCAGATTTAATGACTTTAGGAATATTTTCGCTCGTTTCGTTGTTCACAGAGTTCATCACATGATGATTTTGATATCAATGTTGCTCCCATGACTTTACAGTTATTGGATTATCATTTCATTATTATATGCAACTAAATTTCACCAAGAAAATCAAGGAAACATGTTTCAATTTACATTTTTAGTTCGCACTGAAGGGGATACTGAAAACCTAGACAGGAGTTTATCTGTTTTGGAACACTGAACAATATTCTCTGTAGCTATTTCCCCGATGCGTAACAATAACTCTCCATCCACGACTGAAATGCCTATGTCTTCAATTTCTTCATCATCAAATGGAAAATCCTTAAATCAAATTTTGACATCAAGTTGCGGCAGTAAACTTATATTCTCATATTCGTGTTTATGATCTTAACAAATACTGACAAAAAAAACGATAAATCTATCGTACGAAGGAACGTGACTAGAATATTTGTATTTAAATACTTGTTTTCCGGTCTGCACGACTGTTTAATAACATTTATCGAACTTAATACGATCAAAAATTCAACTGCTGAAGTTTAACAGTTTATGAAATTTTCTAAGAATTTTGTGAGTTTTTGGCCCTAAACTTGATGTATAACTCTCGCAACACGTGACCAGTAATGCGTCTCGTGTGTTATCAGAAGGTTTTCTGATGTTAAAATCACGATTTGATCGACTGGGGACATGGTTGTCTCTAGACTTACCTTAAAGCAACGTTAAAGCAAATTTATGACTAACAATTCTATAAACAATTTTTTCACGAGTGCTGTCTATCAGAGTATACGTTCAGATGAGTGTCATATCATTTTTCATTTATGAAATGTGTTCATTTTCATACTAGGCTAATATCAGACCCTTTCAACATGGGCAAAAAATACAAACTGATAATCTAATCCAACATGGCGGAGACCAGAGCTCTCAATATATGGACTGGAAGCTGTCGACGCGTCCATGAGGTCTGACTTGATGTAGCGTCATTCTTTTGCTTATTGACAACACAAGCGCCATCTGGACGATGGTGTTCCCCTCCACCTCGTTTCTCCCTCTACTTCATTCCTCCTCGTCATGTTTCTGTACTTGCTCCTCCCCATTTGGGCCAATCCATTTTTCGGACTCTCCCTTCCCAGCTAGTATTCGTTTTTCTGGCATATAGACAGAAACATCAGTATCAGTTTCTATTACGGAAGTAAATAGCGTGACTAAAATTCGAAATATAGGAGGGCAGGACATTATTAAATCAGAAAAATGCAGGTTGAGCATCATCGAAGCTAAAAACCATTTTGACATTAAATTGTAGGGAATTAGGCTCTCATACAAAAATTAATCTTTTAAATGCATCTTCAAGTTATTCGGACTCAGTCAGCTGCACCTCAATAACAACTAATTTAAATGATCGTTGTGATCACATGTTCCACGTATGTCCTTCATTCACAAAAGGCTGGTAAGAAAAACAACGGCTGATCTAACTACTTAAAGTCATTTAGACATAGAATGAAATTTTCTCAATTCTTTATAGTAGTTCTCCCAAAGTATTTTTTCTAAAGATTATTCTGAGCACCTTATTTCTCACTAGGGAATAAAAGAAAACTTTTGTCCTCGCACAATTTTTTAATTCACAGAATATTACTGGAATGGCAAAACATAAATTCTAGTAATTCGTGACGAAGGAAAATCTTTTCAAACTAACTACGAAGCAAAAATCCAAGGTTGGTCTCTAGTTGTTCAAGGATATTATATAGTCCTAGCATTTCACAACAAAAGAATTACTACCAATTCTTAGTTTACGTTTTAAATGCCAGAGCATTTATTTGAGAGTCAGGTCAATTAGTGAAAAAATTACGAACGCATGTAATCAACTGATGAACGACATTTACTATTGTTTACATGAGATACTAGCTCATGCCTTCATGTATTCATTTGACTTTTTGACAATTATAGGATGAGCTTCCTCTGGGTTTCTCCTTAAACTATGACACTCACACAATCTATCATGCGTAGAGGCTGTTACTCTCTCGGCTTTTCCACGATCTAAGACTCCCTTCCACCTCCTCAATTTTTTAATTCTATAGAAATACTGAAGCCAAAACGAGCAGTTATAAAACTTCAAGAATAACTGAATCATCGAAAAAAAACGAATATTTGAGATCCAGGGCGGCAGCTGTGTAGCTGGCAGTGCGTATACGCTGTGAGATGAAGCTATATTTTAGCCAGACGATTTAATAGCTTTGCATCGGCTGGCCAGGCTGGTATCTCTAGACATCTTGCTCATCTCATGTAACAAAAAGCGCAAGATGTAATTGGCACTGAGAGCAGCTTCAGCGAGCGGGAAAAATTATAGTAAAATAATGAAAATAATTCATTAAATAAAGTTGTTACTTAAGAGCAGTCTTTAATCATCAATTAACAGTCAACTACACGAGAGAATAAGAAGCGTATGATTTGAAATATGTATCGTAAAATGAAATTTTAGGTGAATCATTTCAAAATTATTACAGAGATGCTCATTATCTTGTTACCGAGTATGCCTGTCACTGTGACTTTCTTTAGCGTAAATTCATTTTTTTAAACCAGCCCAACAAAGCAAATGAAAATCGCATTACTCAGCAAACATTCGTACACATATTATCTTACAAGTCTTCCCCAGGCTGAGAACATTGACTCGTTTAATGTCATAGAAACATACAGGTAATTATATATTTCCATAGTGTACGAAATATTCATATGTAGACACATTTATTCAAAATACAGCAATATTATTTCATTAGTATGAAACGCTCGACAGCTTTGAATTCACAGTGACAGTACTATAGTACAGCGCTTGTCGTTAACAGGAAATGACTTTCGAGTTTATAACGAGTTTATCACGTTGGGAACAAATTCTGTCAGTTTGATCTAAAGATGTCTCTAAGATTACTGGCAACGTGACATATAGGCTTACTGGCAACATGGCATATAGGCTTACTGGCAACGTGACATATAGGCTTACTGGCAACGTGACATATAGGCTTACTGGCAACATGGCATATAGGCTTACTGGCAACGTGACATATAGGCTTACTGGCAACGTGACATATAGGCTTACTGGCAACATGGCATATAGGCTTACTGGCAACATGGCATATAGGCTTACTGGCAACGTGACATATAGGCTTACTGGCAACGTGACATATAGGCTTACTGGCAACGTGTCATACAGGCTTACTGGCAACATGGCATACAGGCTTCATACATAAGAAAATGTTTATTTAGGTTTTGAACACCAAATTTTTGAAGAATGAGATCAATGTCCATCCTTTATTTTAACATTCTATTGTTAGAACAATGACATATATGAAATGGTCTTGTATATACAAACCACAGATCATAGAGTAAATTTTCTCTTGTCGTTAAGTGATTTTTTCTATGCTTTCGAAGAAATATCGGAAAGGCAAATTGTAAGACCTTTATACATGATGTCACAAACAAGTCACGAGTCTTCGAGTCTTGCCAGGGTACGGAAACAGCAAGCAGATATTTCCAAACCAATTGATAGATCCTAGCTGTGCAACTTGAATGGTAGTCTTCATGTAAGTCTGTATTCAATAAATGGAATTTAAAACAGGTGAGTTAAATAATGGGGTATTATTAGAGTACAATTACGTTACTGATTCAAAAGGGCATTATACGAACTAGACAGAAAGTGAAAACTCTAATATGAAATATTTTTTGTATATATATATATATATATATGTGTATGAAGCATAGATACCAATTTCTTTGTAAACATTTGTGGGTTCTCACAAATTTTTCTAACTACGTCTTTCTTTCTTCTCGTCGGCACGACTGGAGAAATATCAGTTCAAAAAGCCTCGCTCTACCTTCTCATTTTCTCCCAATTTCGGCGATCGCTCTCCATGATTGACTGCGAATATTTTCGCTGGCAGGGTATCGTTGAAAAACATGAAGTCATCTCGGCAGTGAAGCTTTGCGAGAGTCATGGCGTGCCCAAGATAGGAGGATATTAGCATTCCTCGGGCGGTCCAGACTCCTCGATGTTGCCTGCCTGATTACTTTGTAAACCTCCGCCCGTAAATTCTCTTTCAACACGCGTTCACATCATGCATTCACTTTCGGCAACAAGCCTTCTGAATTTCAATCAGTTAAGGGGTAACACAGTGAGATTTGTTCACGTACAACAACAAAAAATAAATTTTTAAAATTTTGAACGTTTAGATATAATCACTGGAAAATATTTTTGAAATCCTACTCAATAATTATATCGTGAAATATTTTATCTTGCATACCTGGCAACTCCTACGCAATAACTTCACCTGAGAACGGATTTGTGATTGGCTGAAAGAACAGTTGCCAGATGACGTTTCGCTCTTGCCTGCTTTTCATTGGTTAATGGAATTGATTGCTAGGTGGGTTGCCCAGATCACTTCTTTAGTCTGACATGCCAATCCACAAGCCTTGCTAATGATAAATAACATTGGCGTCTAAATCCAGCAAGCTCAATAGAGGCTACATGAAGATATATGTCGTTGAAAGAGCTCTAGCGAGACTAAAGAAACGTTGGAGGCCTCTAGCTTCAGTAATGCTACACAACACAGAAAATATTCAGTTCTATTGCATGTCTTCTCTAAGCATTGTTGCCTAGCCATGTAACTGACACATCTTGTGAAACTTCTATATCACTTCTGTAGAATCTATTGCAGTTAGGCGCACAATCGAATGTTTATTTCAGGTGATTACTAAAGGGAGTATATGGCTATACTGTAAGAAAAGGATACATGTTAACCACATTTCAGAGGTTTACTAAAATGTAGATAGTCTTTTAATTTAACTTCTAATATACTGAGTAGGTAAATGAAACCATCACGGTGCTGTAAAAACTAAGTATAAAACCATAAATTTGAGGCAAAAATAATTCGGTTGAAGCCAAATAATCAAAATTCCCAATGAGATACACCTTTAATAACAATTCTAAAGTAATCTATAGACAATCCATTTGAATTAAAGCCTAAAAAAGAAGGTTACTTCGAAGTGGTCATGAACTTTGACGATTTAAATTCTGCCGTCGCTTCTGACATTGTATTGAAACACATGAATTTACAGTTTTCAGTCATCGTAGTAAAGGACTGAAATCTACGTATGAGATATTATAGTGGTTCAATAGAACAAATTTGTTGGAAACAGGACACTGCGGCCATCTGCGCCAGACATTTAATGGCTTGCCAGTTTGTAAAGTAAGGAAGCTATTTATCAGGGAGGAGTCTAGGCTACAATAGGCATGTTCCAATACACCTCATTATGTCCGTCGTAAGTCCCGAAACGTCATTAAGGGTCTATTTGACCAGGCAACTGATACACAAGCTCCCATTTACGACTATTTGATACGAAAGAGCCTTCGCCAAACTGATATGGTGAGTCTACACATCGCGCCTCCAGGACACCCAGTTCTCAGCATTCATGGCATCTTGCTCTTTGGGTTGATATGTTTGCCTACAGTAATAGATAACCCTTCTCGCAATCGTTCAACTTCGAACTAAGTATTCTTTTCATTCTCTGCCTGGATATTGACTTTAACCAATTTTAATAGCCCTTTTTCAAACAGGCAATAAAACTGACTAAAAAGTCATTTCATCTAGATTGTAACATTAGGCTTATGTCCATTTTACTTCTGGTTCTCTATCACCGTCATTTTGATGTGTCATATCGAAAATGAAAAAGACTTGACTTAAAAAACGATTGTACTTTTGTAGGCGTTACGACCATAATGAGGCAATAATTGTGGGAAAAAGTTTCAATTACCCACACTAAGTTTTCAATTTTTTTAATAATTTTAATCTAAATTTTCAGAATGAAACTTGGTTCGTTTCGTATTTACCCTTATAATTGTTCATTATTTGCAATTTTTTATAACGTTTCGAAATTTATTTTAGAACATAAAAATATTTTCACATAATATTGCTGTATAACTGATTTTCATCGTAAAACACATTTTCTTCACTGCCACCTCATTCCATACATTTTCTGAATCGAGGAAATTATCATACATTCAATTATTGACTTGGTTCACAATTAGCGTTTTGACAAAAGTGTAGTAGACACTTCAGATATCCTTGTTGCTATTAATTGACGATGATGTATATTCCAAGATGGTTAATTTTTTTAAAATTACAAACTCGTCATTACTCATTATTTGAGTTTCGAAAGGAACGTCCTGCTACCGAATCAATGGAAGGCATTTATGAAACGTACACAGCCACAGTGAAAGCTCTTGTATGCTGAATGTCGCTTAAAAGATACAAAGACTGTAATGGTGATGTATCCTGCCTTCCACTAAAAGCGATCGGTTCAAAATGACAACCTCATAAATGATACTTTTGAATCGAATCTACGAAGCAGCACCAGGGATTCAGAGTGTAAATTTGTAGTGTACTCTTCGCCTATCCACAAAATGTTGAAGCTAATTGGGAAGACATGCAAGAGTAGATTTGGGTTCCACGTGAGAGTGCGTTTAAAAACCGAACACTATGCTCGTCCCTACCATTGATTCTTTCCTGCGATAAAGTTCATTATTTTTTAGCTCTGGTCTGATTGGTGGATTTGTATTGCAAAGCGGTGAAAAAACTTCTTAGGGATACCCTAATTTATTAATTGAACGTGAGAGATAAAGATTTGATTGAATACCGTATTATAGGTTTAATTCACCTGCTTGAAAATAGTGGCGAGTTAATAAACGAGATGAAAAATAACTTAACCCTTTCCACTCTGACAGGACTCAGATGTCCCGCCTCAAATTCGTGATATATTTTACTCAAATGTTTCTAAGTTGTTGACTGTGATGTTACGTGTTTTTAGAGTAATTAACTACAGTTATTGAAGGAAATTGTGCTATTCAAATTGATGTTCCTGAATTCCAGAATTCAACGAAAATATAAAATATGCTTGGAGGCTACTGTAGTAGCCGTCAAGGCTGAAAGGGTTAAGCTCGTAATGAAGAATATAAATTTCCTAAAATAGAATTACTGTACTTGAAAATTTTAATCCTAGACACAAATCATTTTGAATTTAGTTAACAGAAACTTGTGTGAATTTGGTGTAACCAATAAGAGGTTAAGGCTTAACTATGAAACACGAACCTTGAAAAAACTTCAACAAAAAAATGACGATTAAGAGCGCAGACTTACAGAGTCAGTGTATGAATACTACGCATTGAAATTGTTTTCCGGAATGTTTCGTGTGTTTCAAATTTTGCAGAGATCATAAATTTTAGAAAGTTCTTAAATTTTACCGAGATCTGAAATTTTATAGAGATCTTAAATTATAAGAATTTCTTAAATTTGACGAGTGACTCGCTATGTACCTTCAATTGATGGCAGAATTTACACCTAGTGACTCAACAATGTTCTTTAAAGCCTGAAACTTTGTACTCAGATGTCAGAAAATTGACCAACATAATGTTTCTTAACTTGCAATCAATCCTGTACGTGTGAGCTCATGGGATATGATTCATGCCGCTTTATGAGCTAGAAAGTACTGGAAGTTGATAAAAGTTCGTTAATTATTTAAATATGTGGCAGAGAATAGGAACATAGTTCGTCACTATCTAAAGACAAGCGCGGTTGCAAGGTTTCTCACTGCATGACAACCGTGGTGGATTACTACTTGCGCAACGTTGTAGTCTCCTTACCTTGATTAAACGAAACTAGCCAGTTTCTGTGGAAATTCCACGATTTAGATTTGACTAATTTGAAATTATTAGAAAGATAATTGCATTGAAGATTTACGACGAATAAATGTGTTTTAAATTAATACTTTTCATTAATATATACAGGACTTCCATTGTGCATCTTATCCAACGATAACGTGGCCCAGCTAGATAGTACCCGTTAAAATTCCTTGATTCACAAGTAAGAAAATTAAGGATCTATGAAATAAATACATTTTTCAGTTTTACCCTTGGTACCATCAGAATCAGAATATTTTTCTTGAATATATACAGAACTTCCATTTTGTATCTGCTCTTACTCTATCAACAGCACACGTAACCTGACTTCAGTTTCAAGAATATAAGTGCACAAAAACATGAAAAAGCTTCAAGCGCGAAAAAAATCGAGGTTAGAGGAGGAATATTAATTGTGATAGCTCTTTATTTAAAAAAGGATTAGAGAACATCTCCGATTAAAGCATTATAGATATGAATAAAATTACAAAGGGCAAGAAATACTTGATAACTACACTGTAAAAATGAACTAGAAATGAACACTGAATAACTGATTCTCAAAATATTTTTTTGTTAAGAAAATATTTAACAAAAGATAATTTTATGAGGGAAAATATGCAGTATAAACATTGGACAAAGAGTGATGTACTGGTCGTGCGTTACCACTTTCAATTTTATGTGTCAAATTATTGAAACATCCTGTCATTACAAAAATATTTCATGTAGCTATCAGTGGACGAGCAAACGAACGTTTACGATGCATATCCGTCAAGACTGGCGCCCAATTATCAAGGTATTATCCTCTGTTATCAGTGAGTTATTTTGATGGCAGCAGGAAGCTATCGTGGGCCATCGCTCGGCCTGAACAGACTATCACCCAGCGCTCCAACGCAGTTCATGAAGGTTCTGGAGACCACCTTAATCGGAAAAGACTAACGTCTCGTTTATATCTTTTTATTGCTTTACTAACTTTAGTCTGAAATTTGACAAGAATACATTACGTGCTTTTCTATCTATAATTATTTTAAAAATTGCACACACTGCGCACTTAATGTGAGCAAATTCAGGCAAGGCTTAGTCCATTTGTGAAGTGTGTAATGAAAAGAGAATTCCATGATTCCCGACGGAGCATTACTGTGGAAAAACTACACGACTTGAGGGCCTCATGGGAGTCTGTTGTGCGAGCAACACTTGATAGCTGTGCTTGTGTGGTGCACTGATGACACAACCACACTGTGTGATGATGTACCCACACCACTCAGCCACAGCCGCAGTGTGTGGTGGTGCACACACACCACTCAGCCACAGCCGCAGTGTGTGATGATGCACATACACCACTCAGCCACAGCCGCAGTGTGTGGTGGTGCACACACACCACTCAGCCACAGCCGCAGTGTGTGGTGGTGCACACACACCACTCAGCCACAGCCGCACTGTGTGATGATGCACATACACCACTCAGCCACAGCCGCAGTGTGTGGTGGTGCATACAGGTTAGCCATCTCATTTAAGAACGGCATCATTAAAAGATTATTTCAAATAATTTTTCAGAATGACAGTGGGATTCATTATTTTACCAACCTATCCTCAACTATTGCTAAAACACAATATTTACTTTGGATTTAATTATTTCCAAAGATTAGCTGCCGGAACTAATAGCATTTTCAGTAAAGAATTCGAAATTTTCCCCCTGAATTTTTCGAATTTATCCTTAAGATTAGAAAACATCGATCTGTCTGAAGTTCTTACAAAAAACTATGATATTTTTCTTAAATCCTATAACAGGATGGACAGAAATCAAAATGCTTGACTGGCTTGCTTTACAGTTGTCTTCGAGTTAGGTGTAAGTCATGAGACCCTTGATAATTCGCTGCAATCGCAATCAAAACATTTCTTGACAAATTAGAAGAACCTAATTGAACTTCAAGGAGGTTTGTTGTCTTAAGAATCTATATACGATATTAAACAAATAACTTCGCCGACAACAAAAGGATGCAACCGGACAAATGAGTGTTTCTTAAACAGAAAATTTATGTTGATAATGGGAATGAACCAACATTGAAGCTGAAAAATTTTATTACATATAGTAGAATTCCAATATAAAAGATTGTTAAAGTTATAAATCACTTTGCATGACTTTAACACCTATTTGGGACTAGAAAATGCATTTTTAGGATTCTTAGGCCACTTTCTACATTGGAAAGTTTATTACTGTAAGAAATGTATTTTTTGTTATTACAAATGCAATTGCTTTTTTTTGTGCAAAATAAATTTTCCACAATTTTTTCAGAATCTAAAAACCGTTACAAACAAGAAGAGATTTTCGTAAGACCGACCAGTGCTCGTGTACTCCATGGCTGCGGTCTGCCATCGTAGAGCTCAGGGCACGAGCTTAGTCGGCGTTCGCTGCTCTCACTGATTGACTTAAGAGATTCCAATTTAAAGTCGATTCCGATTCCATTTGATGCTCTAATTGATTTTCTTTTTATTTTCAAAGCTCATTGTTGGGATCTTGTATCTGAAGAATTGAATTAACTCTCTAGCAAATTGCTTCTTTTTAAGTGACAATTCTGATCTAGAACTGAGATTAGCTCTAGCTCTGCAAAAATAGTTCTGAACTTTAAGGTTTAGGTTCAATTTTAAGTTCAAGTCTGGCAATGATCGCTCTTTTAATTTCATTTTTAATAATTAAATTGTCAAACTAATGTGTGTCGAGGTCTGGAAAGCGACCCGTGTGCTGAGCAGTTCGTGTAGGTGTGAGTTCAAATGAATATCTGATAAAAAAATCATCTGACAATATTAGACGGGTTTCACTGAGCCAAAGTTGAGATTGAAATATTATGCACAAAAAATGATATCTCAGCCTTTAGTTTCTTGTGGGGCAGTTGAAACTTCATAAGTCGATGCTGCTTGAATTTGTATCCAACACTAAGTTGTGGAAACTTGTATTTTGTTCTATTACTGCAATATTCTTACCAGTGAACATACTAACATTCATTTATTCTATTCAAAATTTTTAAAATAAATTTTCACTCTAACGAGATATGTTTGCCGGTTGGAAATTAAGTTATTTGACACTTGAGTGCTCAACAAAAAGGATACTTTCGTGTATAATTCCGTTAGCCGAATGCTTATTTTCGATATATTTGATGATAACAGATAGAATCGAATAGAATAGAATAGAATGAGGCTATAGGAACGAACCTTCTGGCCCATTCTTGGGTCGGATAATTACTTCGATAATTATTCGGATGTTTACCCAAGTCCCATGCCGTATTTCTAGCCGCGTCAACCATGTCGGCAGCGGGATTCGAACCCGGGTCTTCCCGCTCGAAAGCAGATTCGCTCACCAGTCGACCAAGCTGGTGGTATTTGTACTGTACAGGATGATAACAAATATATGCTTATTTTACATATGTTCAATGGTGGGAAATACAAATTACTGTTTTGTTCTGGAAATATGCCACAAAAACACAAAAGTCTTGTATTGTCTGTTTCATTTTATGGATCGATGTTTCATTATATATGTTGATGTATATGAGATTTGCAGGCGTGAAAGATAAATTTAGGACCGTGAAACAGAGTGACTTTAAAATTCAGAACTCCTGTGATTCAAAAAATCTTTGCTGCACTGTATAAGAATACAGTGACTGTATCGAAATTTTGGAATGAAGATCTTATGAGACTGCAAGATTCGTGATTTTGTCCCTTCACCTTTACGCACGCCTGTCGCAACTCCACGCACGTTGACGAGGCTTCGGCGCTCTTATTCAGGCATTATCGTCTTATTTGTAAAAACTTGGCGATTTTAAGAAAAGAAAGAAAACTTCAATTACGAGGTATTTGCGACAGCAACTGCAAGCACAGTCTCCTACCATTACCTGCAAGCACAGTCTCCTACCATTACCTGCAAGCACAGTCTCCTACCATTACCAGTCTCAACTACGTACGCAACAGCGAGTAAGACTGTGATCAGACAAAAAGTACAAAGCTTCTTCATCGTTACTGCAAATGTGGACACGATCTCTTTCAAGAGGCTTCCGTACAAACATGATATGATTGAAGTTACAAAATTAAGTTTTTTGCGCTTTGCACCATTTAAAAGGTTAAATTTCTACAGTAGAGAATTAAACAAAGTACTTCCATAAGAATTTTTTCCAAGAAATTTTGCGAGGAGAAAGGAACTAATATTTCAATTAACCTTAGCAAAGGTGAGGATAAATCTACTTTTATTGGCATTGTGTGTGTGTGTGCTGCTGCTGCTGACTATACACTTGAAACTTCAGTAGTGTATCACTGTATTTAGTCCGTTTCTATATAGTATTTAGTATTGATGCCACAGTTCTTGATCACGCTAGGTGTCCCAGAGAAAACTAAGAATTGAGTACAGTTTATTAAAGAGTTGGAAACTGAAAACTCTTGTTAACAGACATCAGTAATCTGATTCAGCCTAGTAATCCTAAGTTGAATCTAAAGAAAAAGGAATTGAAAATTTAAATGTCGGGTAATTTTCTTAGTTCAATGATAAGGTAAAATACTGTAAAATATATGGTAAAATAAGTAAGGAAAATACATAATGAAGATGTATAATTTCCTGTTTTTTCTCTGCTGAGCATCCTGTTCTAGATGTAACAGTGGTAGCCAAATTTTTCTTAAATTCCGCAACGTGTGAAGGTAAAATGTCAGTAAAATTATGACAAAGTAAATATTAAATTCTATATCGCACTTGTCTCCAGTAATGCTGCTTCAAAAATCCAAATTTTTCATATACAAACTCATGAATGAAATAAGTAAAAGCTTAAATTTACTTTAGATTATGTAGTCGGAATATTTGCAAATATTTACGTATCATCATCTTATTAATTAGATTACGTAGAGAGTCGACTTTATTGTTTTGGACTACAGTAAAGCGTTTGTTTTACCTAAGTTATAGTCCTAACGTTTTCGAAAAATGAGTAAAACCTTTAAACTAATTTTTAAAGATCATAACAAAATGCTTGAATTATACGGAAAAGCAAGCTTTAACTGCCTGATTTCATTTTACGTGTTCATCAAAATATCGAAGATACCAAACATCATGGGACAGCGTCATCATTTCTAGATTAACATTACTGAAATTACAGATGCCAATACCTCACTTTCATCATGGAATCAAGAAAATGTCTTACAAGTTCATGGTTTCATTTGCTTAACGTACGTACTAAATAAATAAAAAGCCTAACAGAAGTATATCGATGTATACTCATGGTCACTTCTTGATTACTGGTTCCATGAAATGCGGCTAATCTTCGCTAATTATTATTTTAACATGTTAGATAATATTTCGCAGGATAAAAAATAGTATCATCAAGCGTAACAAGACTCGTATTTTATATAATACTCATGAGCTAGTTATTATTTCGTGTAAATATGTTATCTAAAGTACATAAATAATACCCGTTATGATGTGTATTGGATTTTCGGAAAATTCAACTAGCATGTATGTTATGCCAAAAATTAGGTATCTGATTAGGGCTAACTTCCATTTACTAACTTTTTCCCAAACGCAAAGAGAAGTGATCTGGCTAGCCATGCGCTTGCTAGCAATGCTCACACGTTACACATGATCTCATGTGCTGCAACCTAGCGGAGCTCCACCGCACGCTCGAAACAGAAGAACTTTTCTTGGTCGATATTTCAGGATCCTAGCGAAGGGCAGAAAAAGTTCGCTCAGAAAAACTGGCGCATTCTCTACTAAAAAAAGTATTGCAAACACTGAGCACGATGCAAAAAAGAACGTCTGACCACAGGCCACCCACGTCGAGTGCTCGCCCAGCGGCCGTGTGCTGCTGTGAGCTCTGAGTTGCTCTTCAGCTTGTTCTGCTCTCATGCAACCCTTGCATCCATCTCTTCATTATCTAGCACTTCCATTCACGTTTTTCTTAAATAATTCACAAACTAATTGTTTCATTTTTAATTGACGAGTGAAAAAGATTATGTGGCCCTTTTTTGACTAAAGGTTCTTCTTATTTCTTCCTTTTCTATATGTTCTTGCCTTTCTATCAGCCGTTTTGTTCTTTTTCATCCGATCTATCTACTTATATTCTTTTGCTATAATCTTCTTCTTCGTAGCAGCATAGAGATCTTCTATTCAGGCGTCTGTTGTTAGCTCGTACAGGTCTCTTTGTATATTTTGTTTCCGTTTCCATTGATTTGTACATACATTATCCACCCATTGATTTGTACATACATTATCCACTTTTGGTCTGCCATTTTTTGCTTACCATCTTAGTTATCACTCATCTTATTTGTCCAGTTTATCGTTGATTTTCTTCAGTTTGATGTTCTTTTGCATATTTTTTATAAATTCCATATATTTCATTTCCTGATTTTTATTTTTCCTTCAATTACTTTATTTCTTTTTCTCATTTCGCCTGAGGTACATTTTTTCTGTCGCGTATTTTACACACTTGATTTTTCTGCATTTTGTGCTGGAATCTGTACCAGATGCAAAGCGATGGTCGATATGACAATGAATTTTAACTTGTTAACTTCAATTGCTTGTTCTTGAGTATAGATCAGGCCTGTTTCCTATGTATTATCATTATTATTTTAGCGATCGTTAAGAGATTTTTTATTGTTCGTAAAATGTTCCCACCTCTTGACTTTGGAAGATATTCATTCATTAACTTTTTGGTTTTTGGAACTCGCTTCAAATTAAAATGTCCTCACTAAATTATAACACCCTCACTATATTACAATACCCTCATTAAATAATAGTTCCCTCACTAAAATATAATATCCTTACTTTATGATAATACTCTCATTAAAAATCTCCCTCCTCCACAAAGTGTTTGGGCAAAATGAAAACCTTATAACTGTTCAAATAAATTAATGCAAGTGTAGTTTATTACAAACTTCAACACATACAGGCATTGATTTGTTTCTTTAAGACCACATCCGTACATGAGCTCCTATTAACACTACTCATGAGACACATCTAACACTCAATGGGACTTGCATCCAACACGAGTCGTGGTATTGCTGGACAAGAAAAAGGGGTGTGCAATACAAGAGGGGGTGATGTGCAATACAAAAGGGGGTGATGTGCAATACAAAAGGGGGTGATGTGCAA
Organism: Trinorchestia longiramus; assembly: GCA_006783055.1. Taxonomy (NCBI): domain Eukaryota; kingdom Metazoa; phylum Arthropoda; class Malacostraca; order Amphipoda; family Talitridae; genus Trinorchestia; species Trinorchestia longiramus. The sequence continues at coordinate 347,173 of VCRD01000235.1, forward strand.
TACAAGAGGAGGTGATGTGCAATATAAGAAAAGGGAGGGAGGGGAAGGTTTATTCAAAGATATCATGAGACTTACGACCACTCACTTGTTTGGCCGGACAGTGCAAAGGTATATACCAGCGCAGTACATTTTCACATATATCATGTCAGTAAGCGCGTATCCAGCATAGAGTTATTCAAATACAAATAAATGAAAAGCGTTCAAAGTGCACTGTAATTATTCTGGGGCCTTTCCTGGAGCGATCCTTCATTTTGAGCTTCACACGAGTCCCTTCGAGGGTTTAACTTCACTCATTCGTAAAGATTTGTCCTGCCTCAGTTTGTCAATGCTCTTCTCTTTTGGTTTTCCCTGCATTTAAAGTCCACCGTTACTTCATGCAGAAACCGAACACGAGCTTGCTGGACGACGTTTTTGTTTCTGACACTTTTCTCGATGTGCTCCATTACTCTTCATTTGACTGAAGGAAGTTGAGAGTCTGATGATCGTCTTACCAAAGCTGAGTTACGAAACAATGCGAAATTTATAAAACTTTATTATGTGATGCAAATCCAAACAGAAGCGCGATCCTTAACAAACTGACGTAAAAGCAAAAACTCGACAGTTTGTTTGACCTGTCAAAAGGTCACAACTATTCTCTTTAACTTGAAAAATATTTTCTCGTAATTTGATTTGGCTTTCTTTCACTTGTGCTATCCCCACAAAATTTCCTGGAATCTCGAGTGTAAAACGGCTAGCAGCTGTGTATTCCAATTTGTTTTTCCTTGCTATGGTTAAGATGTACATGTGTGAAAGCCCCATCTTAAGCCAGTATTTTCCAAAACTGCAAGAACCTAAAAATGTGATACTGTAACAGCACGTACAAATGAAAGAGATGTACAGTACTTCTATGCGAGCGACTGTCCTCGTAGGCTGGAGTTGGTCGTTATGAAATAATTGCTCATAAGAATTATAGAACCTTCAAATGCTCTATTCCTGCTTCTTTTAAAACGAAGAAAATAACTTTTAAAAATAAGATATCAGAAGTGGAAAAATATCACATCGGATGAATTTTCATAGGAGTTTGTATTGATAAAACAAAATTGGTAATGGACTGAACTTTAGCCCCTAATTATTGCTGTTCGCTAAAAGCACTGACTTCGATCTTTTGGAAAAAGCCAAGTTTAGCCGCCAAAATGATGTCACCTTCTATAAATAGGCTTGTAAGCAAATTTTTTTCTAAACAATACAGTACTCATACGATCCTACCGTAAAATTCGCTATTTCTTATAAAAGTCGTTATGACTAAGTAATCGAGAGCAGTGATCATGCAAATTAAAGCAAAATCTGTGAAGCAACGTACATTATGTTCGCGTATGATGCTTTGATCTCTCTAGCCTCGCCTGCCCTCCATATGAAGAGGCCTAGTTGAACTTTTCAAATAATTTAGTGAGTGGTGTGTGTTGTGTTGTTGGTCTTGGTTGATGGTACTGATAAGATGAGATACACTGGTGCCACATCTGGTGTATCTGCGATGCGTGTCAAACTTGTCACACTTGATGCTCAGTTAGTAATTGACACTCATCGTTTTAAATGGAATGATTTCTTTGGGCGCCTGAAGCCTGTCTAATTAAAGTTCTCATCCCCGCACATCTAAAGTAATCCTTAATATCCTGGCCAAAACAAAAATTCAACTGGTAAAATTCTTGCAGTGGTAATCCTAAGAAATCTCAAGTGAGACATAAATTACTAATTCTTCTTAAATTCAAACAGCTGTTAAGAATTTGAGTGTAAATATTAAGATTATGGAACTCTGAAAACTTTCAACAGCTGTGAAACATTGAAAACTTTTTCCCTATTCATATGTTTTTTTAGAATTTGATTTCAAAGTCCATGACTATAACTTACATTTCCGCTCGTTAAGTCCGGGGCATTAAAGAACAAAACTAGTTCTATTCTTTCATCTTATGGTTAGTAACGGCAAACATGCAACAAATAAAGTATGAAAGGCAATAATGAACTCACAAACTTGTAAGTATGATGCTGCATACATTTGAAAACAATACTATTAATTTTTAAGGTAGTGTACTTTGAACTAAAGTCAGCTGCTGGGAAATTCATACATAGTGAAGGGGCAGTCCACAACAGCTCTGTGGAGTTGTTGTGCACCATAATGAAGGCTAAATTATTTGTTGTTTTTACAAAGTTTAGTACATGTGCGTTGCACTCTTGCGTAAATCTTCATGGTGTTACAGTATTTCCATGCACAAACTTCAATGTAAAGCTAGTCCAAAGCTGGCAATGTTTGACACCTGCTAAACTTTATTATATGAAAGTATTCTTTGAGTGACATTGCTCTTTGAAATTAAATCGTCAATTTTGTTCAAAATATATTTTAGTGAATGGGAAATCCTTGAAACTTCTTATTCTTGAGATTTCTCAAGATTTATCGTTTCATCCTCATTCATCCAGACATTTATCCAGACGTGAACATCGAATAAACTGAAGCATACAAATCAATTCTGGAAAACAAATAGCCTAGTTTCGTATGTATAGAAACTAAAAGAATATGGTGGCAATGAAAAAAGGATTAAATGTATTAAAGAAATATAAGACTTACACAAGTCGTGTAGAAATAAAGATTTTCGTTTAAAAAGTACTGCTTCAACGGACTTCCGATATGTAAATGACCGTAGGGAGAGAGAAGTGTTGGTATACCTAATAGAAAAACCTCATAGGTGTATAACTTCAATCGGAGTGAGTGGCCTAAATAATTTGTCTCACCATTTCATATTGTGAAAGAACTAAAAATAAAAAGTCAGTGCGAGAAGAAAATACTTCAGTAAGTTATTTCGCAACCAAGGTCGAAAAAAATGCATGGAATCTGAAATAAACTACCCTATTTTAAGGTGTGACTAATATTAGATTTATTTTGGGTTCAACTCTGAAGGAACTGATGCTTCTGCTACCAAGACCATAGCGACAAACGATTGGTCAGTTCACTACGATCGTAAAGTATCATATGATTCTTCCCAAGATCGCTATAAGTTATATTTTTATCTCAAAAGTTTCATGGAGTAGCTTAATTTAATGAGCATTTGAAATGGTTAATTTTGTTATGTGATGCTATTTACCGACACAAAAAAATCTAAATGCTTCCTTTCACACAGTAGTTGCACCCATAAAAATCAATGAAATCTTGAATGACAAAATTGCAGCTGAGATCAAAGTCTTAAATCCCTGGTTGTCAATTTAAGGCATGCATTAACTGTAGTTCAGAAGAGTAGACGTTAAGCATGCGTTTCATCTCCACACCAGACATCGCTGCACTGTAAACACGACAACAGAGCTGTTCGTGGTGCCTCGCCAGTGTCGCTGCCACGATTGCTGAATTGAAGTCTTCAATGGTCGTCAAATTTTACGGAATGGAGCAGTTCAGGTTTAACGTACCTTGATTCCTATAGATTGAATTAGACTTAAGACGACGAAACATGGGTTTCACTAACCGACTGAATAGGTTTAGAGGTTGAAAGAACTCTTGGTGCACGCAGGTGGTTGCTCTCATTACAGTATTCTCGTTAGTTAGATTTATCTTTGGTTTGATTTCAGATGGTTTTAGGTGGTCTCCGTTTTCATACTGATCACTGAATTTCGCATTGCCTCATTTTTTAAATGTTGTTGAATTTCCCTATATTATCTTCACTAGTTAAGCAGCTTGGTAAAGTTCATGGAAAGAATTTTAAGATTCTAACCATAGATTTGGGATTAATTTTCTGCTGTCCGCCTCATACATGTCCTAGAAAATCGAAACTCATTGTTTCATTTCTATCCATTTTCTGAGTCGAGTCTAACTATTTCTCGGTTCAGCTATTTTGCTTCATTTCGAGAGTAAAATACTAGTTAAAGTACTTAGAAATCTTTTGCGTATTTTATTCCTACTGATATCTCATGGCTCATAATAAAAACAACTATCGAAGAAAGTGCTTACCAAGTTAATACAAGTCATGAATCATGCTGTAAGGAGGAGAGGAAATGAAGTACATCAGTTTCCTAAATATTTTTATTGATGGTAATAAAGGCTTTTGCTAACTAAAGATTCATTACTAAAATTGACTTGCAATTTATTCATTAGTAATCTCATGAATCTGTACTATGTCATTAAAATAGAATTTTTTTATATGCATAGTATTTTTCTAAACGTTTTTATGCCTTTATACTGTAGCTTTGTAACCCATGTAAGAGTTATATTGGTAAACTTTTAAACTGAATCTGCTTTCAGACACGTCATCGTATCTGAACATGATCATGTCATCATGTCTGAACATGATCATGTCATCATGTCTGAACATGATCATGTCATCATGTCTGAACATGATCATGTCATCATGTCTGAACATGATCATGTCATCATGTCCCGTTGCCAACTCCTCCATTTTGAGTCATGACCATGCAGCAAGCTTGGCCCTCCCTCATATTATTGCAGCTCAAGTTTTCCTCTTTACACTGATATTGAGCTACGAGAGTTTGAAATCCCGTCTTGATGCACTAAAAACTTGCAAAATACTTTAAAGTCGCAATCTGGGGACTTTCGGTTTATACCTCATGATTTCGTAGTTTCTAGGAGTCAATGCGCTGCAACAAGTCGTCAACTATAGCCTTCAGCTTCTATTATTTGTTACAGTAAAAGAAATATTCCTAAATTAACGATGAGTCGAATACAAAAATTTCTTCCCTAGTCCGCTGTTAGAAAATGAAAAGTTTTGGGAAAATGGGGGTCAGGTTTGAAACACATTACCAATTCACGTCAACAACATTTATTATCGACGTATGAAAACTCTCGTCGATTATCTATGAATGATCTATTAATAAAAGGGTTAAGAAAAAATACATTATGTTCAGTTCAAAATAATATTTTTGAGACCCAACGTTAAAAAATAATTGAAACTATACACACATACTTCTCCGTCATGCTCCGTAGCCTTATGAAAAATGGATACCAAGATTTGGGTACAATGGATACAATACAATGGGAGCTTGTTTAAAACTATTACATCTTCAACGGCTTTTAATCTCTTAGTTTCGAAAAAGTTTATAGCACTAGAGAAACTGTACTCCAAAATTTACTGAGATCTGGCATGTTAATAGTCAGCTACATTTATACATGCATGCAAGTACATCGTACTTGCAAGAACGTTCAGCAAGATGTCATTCGATCGTGTTACCTAAAAATGAGTATATACCTTTTATAAGATGAAAATTTTATGCACAGATATGTCAGCCCTTAACATCCCCCACAAACCCTCTTTTGTTGCCCCTATCCTTCCACTCCCATTTCTTCGTCCCTCTCGCAATAGCGGAGTTGTGCCATCAGCCCTGTACCTCTTCAGTATTCGACTTGGTCCAGTTGCTACTGTACTTGTCACTGCAACATAGTAGTGACTGCTATGATCTTACTTAAGCTTGCTATAATTTCGTACAAAATTATACGTATATCATATGGCAGTAAAAATACCTAAATGTGGTTATAGTCGCCTCTGAAACATCGCAGCATCATTTTTCCAAATATAACGCTACTCCTTGCATGAATTATATTTATGATAAGCAGAAATTCTCGAGAAAAGTTAGACAAAGAAAATTTAAAGATGTTAGTCATCTTTAGCTTGTTATTTCTTGGCTCGGATTGGATCTCCTAGCGAGGAGGGTCAGCTTGGGTGTGCAAAACAGACGTTGATACGATCGCCGTGTAGGGCTTAGCATCGGGCGACATAGAAAGGCACAAGCGCATCTACAATGCCGCCTTGTAACAAAATCAAACTTCTGCTTATCTGAAGAAGTCATCTCCATAAACAATTCTTGAACTATTCAATAACTTGACTCCATTACTATTGTTGTATAGTATTCTACGACAAGAAGGCAAGCCTGCTATATGCTAAGTGCGTTATCGAGTGAAAAGATACGTCTTTCTTACATGCATCACGGCGAGGAATTCTCCCTTTTTGTTACAGAATTATTCTAACATAAATTGGGGACGCTGGGATGCCAGCGTGGTCAGACATACGAGCAAAGCTTTTAAATGTGCCCTGCATTAATAATTGCATGTCATTATTAATTAGAGAATTGTGAGGAGCGCATCTTAAACAATGTAAGAAAATTTTTTACCTTCTCAAACTTGAAAGTCCTGTGGCAACATCATTCTTCAACTACGGGATTTGCATGTGTCGCGTAATTTTAAATGTGTTTTTGTGCTGAGCATATAATACGAGTCGAGATGAATGCAATGAATTTTAATATCTGAATACATATTTCAATGCATACTTTTTAAAATCAGAAAGTAGTTTTTATTGACATTTGCATCAAGGTGAATGTTTGTGCATTACTGAAGAACTGCTTGAAGGAACACATACAATGCAGTGCTGGAGAGCTTGCAATCAATTCGTTCTACAGACGGTGCCAGTTTACATTGAACGTTCTTTATTGCATGGATATCATTCGCTAGCCCTACATTATATTTGCAGGGCTGAGACTTATTTTATGAAACACAACAGATGCAGTGATTAATTGACAAACTCTTCCTCTCTTCAAATCATTTTCCAACCTTGTTCCCGTTTGATGATGCTTAAAGACACGGAAAAGCGCATCAATTGTTTTTCTCATCTAAAATGTAATGATATACAGTTGGACTCATGGAAATTAAATACAGCATATACGCATACTTTTACATTAGAGAAAATATAGAACAGTGTACGAAAAGTAATTAAGTCAACGAGTTATTTTATATCAGTTTACCAGGCACTGCCATTCATTATGAAGGCCAATTCCTTCGTGATTTTTTTTATCAGAACTATTTCTCATATTAAGAAACACAAAATACATTTTTGGCTGTAATAAAAAATGCAGTAATAACTATTATAGAGTGGAAATGTATAGACTCCTTAAAATCAAGTTAGAAATAGTAATTATATCATTACTAAAGTATTATAGCCTAATGGGCGAATGTTCGCTTCAGAGACAAGCAACTAACATGTTCCCAGTTGCACCTGCACAGTTGTACCCAAAGCTGTATCAGAAATCCTTTATGAAGTTTCCAAAGTTTACTCTCTTAGCAGACTTCAATACAATATAAGAGAATAAGCATAACCTCAGCTCTAACATTTACACCTTCAAGCCAAAAAGGCTCCAGTTTTATTGTGACGATTTTGCAAAGCGTTTATAGATCCTGAATGTGTGTCTGCCCTGCTGTGGCAAATATCATCTGTCACAATAGTCTTTCTTTGGAACATTATTCTTATCATATACAATTTCTGCTCATTGGAGAAGAAATCAAATGGAAATTTGTCGGCACACTAAGATTACATTGGAGAACTTCATTCGTATGTAGAAAAATGAATTGTAAAACTTTTAATTTGACTATTAGTATATAACTGTCTTTTCTATGCCATATACTTGTTTGAATAGAAAGTGCTTACTACTGTAAAATACCATATAATAAAGTATTATACATACAATAGAGTATTATACATGCTATAGAGGTATGTCCAAACAGGTACTTCACATGTCCAAAAATTTATTTGTCTGCATTAATATTGGCACTATTTTTTTACCTTCTTGGTCACGAAGAAAACTGCGTCACTGTGAAGTGACTTCAACTAATGCTTGTTTCACAAAATCCTGCCTTTTGAACATTAATAATACAAAAATTAAACACATAAGGTACTTTTAGAAACACAGAATGAAACGTACCTAGCTGTATTTTTTCTCATTGGTGTGACTTCTGGTTATTTATGAGTCACAGAACTTCTAACAGTTCATGATATTGTGATGAATTACCAAACACAGTGGCACCTCTCTCTCTCTCAGCTCAAACACAGTGGCACCTCTCTCTCTCTCAGCTCAAACACAGTGGCACCTCTCTCTCTCTCAGCTCAAACACAGTGGCACCTCTCTCTCTCTCAGCTCAAACACAGTGGCACCTTTCTCTCTCTCAGCTCAAATTGTTCCTGGGGATGTTTTGACTAACAATTAGTCCAAATAACACGCTAATTCACTGCCTATAAGTTAATAGGAATAGAGCATTCTAATATTGTACAAATTGAAAATTTAAACTTTAAAATTTGCTTTGACAACACATTATGCATTGATTCTATTTGTTTAGAGTGCTGTAATGATACTGGTACCGTACTCAATGCATATTTTTCTGCCTTTGTGCGTGATAAAGTCTCAGTTTAAATTGAAGATGAATTAAATAATCTCACAGCATCTAGTATATAGAAACTAAGAAAAGGATGAATAACAAGTAAAACCTTCATTAGGTCTAGTCTCTCTAGGTCTATCGATTTCGCACCTAGAATATTTTGATTGTTATTGTACAGGCAACAGAAAAAAAGAGCACAAACAAAAAACAGTAAGCACTCCTGCATTAATTTCCAATGACATGCTTTAAGCTTTACAACCTGTAAATTGTTTCTCTTCATTCAGAGAAGTTAAAAACAATTTATTTTTGTCTAACTTCCGGGGAAAATAGAAGAATCAAGGAAATCAAAATTGTCACCTTCATAATAATATCCCTAAGTAAGGTTTTCTGTTTTCACAAGATGGAGGGAGTAGCAATTTCTTAATCCATCGCAGTCCTCATACCTGAAAAGCGTTGCCGAGTTTTAAAATTATCAATGCAATTTATGATACGATTTATTCCTGTTTTATAGCATAAAACATATCATTGTAATTTTCTAGGTCAATTTGTTTACGAAAAATATTTTGCAGCGTATTCAAAATCTATTTTGTGGTATTTCTTGCGCTAAAAGTGACTGTACACTGATCTTTTGTAGCATTTCTCTTGATTGAAGCAACTGTATACTGTGATCTTTTGCAGCATTTTTCGTGTGTGAAGCGACTGGACACTGTGATGTACGGCTGCCTCATACGAAGGGCGCGGAGTCGTGAAACACACATACTTAATAAATTGAAAGTACAACAGCGGGCAAACCAATATTCTCATCTATTTTCTTCAAGGATGTTTATATTTGCTTCCAGTTTATGTATGATTACAAAAAATTATCTTTAAATGCTGAACACATTTTTACATTAAAATTATTTAAGACCGAAGCAGTGGCAGAAGGAATTTTCTTGTAAATTTTTCGAACTTATTTAGATAAAAAATGCTTTTCGAATTGAAGGGGCGGACAGACGCGATGATGACATGCCGCAGCAATCATGGTTGCAGTTGAGGAAATGACAATTCGCGTTGTTGACATGCAAAATAAAATACAAATGATGCCTTGAAACTGTACATTTTTATCAGGAGATGCGAGTTTGGCATTATTTAAAGATGCAAATTGGCTGGTACACATGTGGCTAAAGTTATGGAAATGCATGTGAATGCACAGTAACATGTACGGCATCTATCCTTCAACAGTCGTACCACTCACTATCTCTGTGTCATTATCGAAAAACTGAACTTGCAGAGGAGAATGCAGTGTTGCTGTAAGACTGTTAGTGGTGCAAACGACGGTGCACTGCCCTATAAGGAGGTAGGAGAGAGACCTGTATGATGAGAATCACAACCTGAACTAGATGTCTTAGTCTTCCGCATACACACAATCACACGTCAGAAACGTGCGTAGAGTTCCATTAAGAAAATAATGTTAACATTGTTAAAATCATGCGCTAAGAATATCAATTACTTTTAAATGACAATTTTTTTTAAAAAAGTGATTGATAGAAATAGGTACTTCAAATACTGACAAAGATATGTTGGGTGTTAGAGCGAAGTTTTTTAACAAGTTTAATGTATGTATGTTATCAGATGGAATTAATCTCAATTATCGTCTACGATGAAATGGTAGAACATCTTAGCCGCTGGGTCCGTAAAAAAGAATTTAGTTTTCTTTGATTATGTTTGTAATACATTCTTTCTTTAAGCGTTTTTCAAAACGCTTCTGCACAGATACGTTGTCCCAATGTTAGTTTTAGTGTCGTGATCCTGATTTTAACCCTGACTCTTAACTAAACCCTGACTCTTTGACTTTTCTTTTTCATACAGTTGATGCAGTTTTGGCATGTGTTAGTCCAGCAGTGGCTGAAGTTAACTGTTACGGTCATCATGCAAAAATATGTTATTATTTACATAAGATTGGAGAATGTATCAGAAAATCAAAAATGGTGTTCCAAGTACGGCTCAGTTGTTTCGTATACAGAGTTACAGTTGCTCAGTATACATAGCGTCGGTAGCTCAGTGTTCTGCAGCTCAGCTTACCAGTGTCAGACAGCAGATCGATAATTCATTCACCTGCTTCTACGGAATCCAAATTTCGACAGCATTTTTTATCCCTAAGGAGGTAGAAAAATTATTGTTATTCAAGCATTTTTTCCTATTTCTTCGACCTTATACGTTTTATAAAAAACTGAACCAAATTTCATCTTATTTTGATCTCGTTAAGATATCCTAAATACGGTTTTCTAATCAAGATAAGCATAACATGGGATAAAAATTTTGATCAGCATGAACAAAATACATTTTTGACGCCCTTGTGTGATAATCAGTGTTAATGATGATTGTAAGCCAGAAAACAATCAAACAGTAGTGTTACTTTTAATTCTGCTTGTTTTTCGAGCGGAGTCTGGAGAGACAAACCTTGCAAGCACAAAATTCTAATGCACTCAACACAACTGCACATGAGTGACCGTAGACAGTAGTGTGGCAATATACTGTGTGGCTGTAGACAGTAGTGTGGCAATATACTGTGTGGCTGTAGACAGTAGTGGGGCAATATACTGTGTGGCTGTAGACAGTAGTGTGGCAATATACTGTGTGGCTGTAGACAGTAGTGGGGCAATATACGAAAGATAAGAAAGTGCCTTGAAGACGAACTTTTGTAGTAAGATCTTTGGCCAGATTCCTAAAATTAAAAAAAAAAGTCCAGAGAATTAGTTTTTCTGCCGATTTGTGAATTGGTTCGTGATCTCTTGCGCACGAAAAATAGATGCAAAAAGAATGCAAACTAGTGGAGCATGAAAGTAGTATAACAGAAATGTCGATCAGTAAATAAAGACTGGGTAGTGGAACTAGACTAAAGTGACAGGCAGAGTGACTACTGCAGCCAGTGCTGTAGGACGACCATAGTTCACTACGACCATAGCTCACTACGACCATAGCTCACTACGACCATAGCTCACTACGACCATAGTTCACTACGACCATAGCTCACTACGACCATAGTTCACTACGACCATAGCTCACTACGACCATAGCTCACTACGCACAAAACTTATGACATCGAAAAGCTACCAAGTCTTTTTTTCATCTACTACTGTCACTCCTAATTTATGATGTTTAGCATGTGTTTATTTTTTTAATAATTATCTGCAGACATGCTGATTACATTATAAAACATTATGATCAGGCACATTTGCTGGAATTTTCTTCAATTTTAATAAAAAGAGGAGAGCAAAACACACTGATAAAAACTTCATTATAATGCGAACGTTTCGGGCTAACACCCATCATCAGCTTTTCTTATAAGAAAATCTAACATATACCACTGAAACAAAAAAGAAAGAGATGTAAGAACATAAATTTAGAAGAATAGCCAAAAGAGATATAACAAAAAACACAACTAAGAACCAATAATGGTAAGGGGGTATGAGCTTAACATTATGATTGGTATGAATCAATGAACTATATTTTTGTCGACTAATTATTAATATTTTTATTTAGCTGTGATATAACGCATTCGGGGCTGCGATGACAGTCAGTTTGACTTGTTTTTATGTTCTGATTTGAAGGATAAACTTCTGATGCTTGTTTCAAGATTCAAGTAGCGAATATCTGATAGCAGTGACCATTTATTATCACTGTATCGTAAGTTTTTTCAGTACTTTCAGGCTGAACAGGTTTGAGAAAAAAAATTGATTGAAATTCAAAATTCATTAGCTATGTCACTGTTCTGCAGTGACTGGTAATATTCGATAAAATTATGAAGCTGCTTCGTGCTATTATTCCTGCCAAATTTTTAAAGTAATTTAATTGGCAAATGCATATTGAGGCAAAGAATGATACGTTTATAATGATTCTTTATATTTTATTCAGCTACCCAGATATGAAAACTTAATTTCATGTCAGGCTCAGGACACGGGGATTTTGTCAGTGCAGACACCTTTAAGTTTGATGTAATCTCGTCTGAAGTATATTATCAAGACCCTAACTAACGTAGACCGTGTAGTCTTGGCTTATTTAACTTGTCGATGTTGTCCACAGATGGAAAGAATGAACAACTTAGAATAAAGACTTGCTGACAAGCGCAGATTTTCACGTAGGAACAAGACGGTCACGCAGTGTCGGAGGAAGTGGACTGCGTCCGTGCAGGGACACGTACTCCACAGCAATATGCCGTCTGCCCGACAATCATACATATGAAACAAAAACCTCGTTCACACAAAGAATATCAATAATTTACTTCTATGAGAGATATTCTTCAAAGAAAAATTATCCATCTCTCAAGACTTTAGAAAAAATGCAAGAACAAACATCCGACGTTTGTGTGTATTGATGATCTTCGGAGCTTTATATTTTTTGCTTCAATTTTCATTAAACACGCTAGTATTCTTTGAAAAAACTTCTATTGAGTTACACTTAGCAGCGTCAGAATTTATCAAAATTTGTAATGAATCTAGTCCCAAGCTGCTTATGCCCGCTTGGGTGCTCTCAATTAAATCATCTAAAATGATTGTGGCTACTAAAACTGAAGATTTTAAAAACCTGTCACAAATGATTGTGATCGTTTATCATGCGTCTAAACATTAGGACTCGAAATAAAACAACCATTTTAACCAACCTTTGGAAATTATCATGCCCCATTATTTTGACTCCTTTTCAAAATACACTAGACCCCATAATAACGAGCCATTACTGCTCATAATAGTCTATAATTTTTAGGTGTTTCACTTGCACGCTGCTGATGAGGAGGGTGAGCGACGAACTGTGTTTCATTATCTCCTACAGATAACGAAGATAAGACTAGCAAAATGACCCCAGAGTGAGCTTTTGAACACCAGTTCTAAATTTATAGAGATCACGTGAAAACATTTAAACTTGGGAATCTAGAGCCTTTAAGTGAGAATTGCTTGAGGATGCCTGTTAGACGCTTCTTAACTTATTTTAAATGTTGTAACACTTGACGGGTTTTTAATTTTTTCAATAATAATTACATTTCACTGTTAAAGACTTTTTTCACACAGTTCCGGGAACTTCTAGCTTCATTGAAATATTTGATGTCAGATTACTTTGGAATCATCATAGTTCTCTCACTTTTTGGTTTTTAAGTAGATAGACGTCATTTTCCCCGATTCATGCAAAAATTAAGCGTAAATCATCACGTATATCATTAATAATTACTTGAATATGAGAATGATTACTAAATTGTGTGCCAATAATTAACTAATTATGTGTCAATTATTACCAAGATAAATGATACTAAACTGGCCAGTATTTGGGCTTTGTAAATATTTCCATTTTTTTATTTTGACGTTTGACTGTCTAGTTTTCGCTTAGCTTCGACACAAGAGGTTGCAAATAAATAGAAATAGATAATCAATCACATAAAAAAGCCACAGTACAAAATTTAAAATTTATTATTTCTGAAAATGATTGTTGATTGCTCATCGTTGCTATGTCATCACCATCTTCGCGCCTCTTTATATGAGACTTGGATAAGAGGAGTTAAGGAATGAATCTTAGAGTAACTCTTATATTATAAAGTAATTAATTTCGAGATCAAATTCAAACTTTGGCTGATTATTAAATGATCATCCTTGGTTTTCTTCATCATGATTTAGCTGGTGCCGAGTTCATTGTTCAATAGTAATGTACATTAATAAAAGCAAACACCATTAACAGCTCAAACCAATAACACATGCGAATCAGATATATGAGAAAAACAATATTTAAGTTTACTTTCAGAACAGCAGAATTTGCAGAGAAAAATGTTGTTAATTTTAACTAGAAAATATTTTCGATACTTTTCAATTGAAGATCAGCCCCATACATTTCAAAGTTAAAGGGGAGATGAATGTCCCAATCCGAATTTTTTCGTCGGTTTACCGGAGATAATCATCAATTTGCGGTGATAATCATCGTTTATAGTAGGAACTTCTGACGATAGAAATATTACCGGTTATTACCGGTAATTATAGGTATTTCCAGACGATGAAATGTTCGCCGACGATATTGACCGGTATTTACAGTCTTATTCCTACCGTCATTCCAAGCATAGGGAAAAGACGATGAAAATACAGTCTTTTTCAGATAATAATTACCGGTTTATCGTAAGATATCATCGGTTTATCGTAAGAAAAGGCGATAATTACCGGTTAATGCTGACGAAAATTAACGCCGGTCAGACGATCAAATTTGGATTGGGGTTGTGGTGCAGAGGATGGATGCCTTTCTGTGGAAAATACAATAAAATTCCTTCAAATAGGAATAAAATTGCCTGGGTAGTGTAACATCCATGTTAGAATTAAGCATCTCGTCGCCAATGGCGGCTGAAATTTGGAATTGGTACATTTCCTACTGCAATTTTGAGCTATTGGTTACACAACAGAGAAGTTTACCTATACCTTCTTCAAGTACCACAAAATATGTTATGCTACAACATGCTTATCTGAGAAGCATTCCTAGTGCCCAAGTACGCTATACTAACACGAAGAAGGCCTCGGTAATAACAGAAGCGGTTCTAAATTGCTATATTTTCTACTCTCAAACTGCTTCATACTCGCAGTAATAAAGTTGTGATCTCATGGCCTCATTACAAGTATTTGTACGCATTTTTTCTCTTCAGTATTGACCTCCCGGCAAGTTCTCTGAACCTTCGTAGGAAAGCTTCCTCCCTCGGTGAGGAGCAACGAGTCAGAGTAAGATCGTGTCCGAACTCTTGCAAAAGAATATGTTCCAAGATTGAGAAGTATTAGAGGCATTAGTAAACTTGTCCATGATCTTCAGTTTGGAAGTTATAAGAATCTATGAATTCTAATTAGATGTTGAGAGAAGGGATCATTCTAGCTGAAGAGGCAACAAGTCGCTGTCAGCCTTCGCCGCTCATATTTAATCGAAAATCATAAATTATAGACCGGCCTCTAACAACCGAAAGGTGGACGGCCAAGCTTTAGAGCATCTGGCGAGCGCAGTTCAAAATCATTAATATCTTGGAGCTGCCAGTACCTGACCAATGAGAGCCGAGAGTCCAAGGTCATAACTGCCGCCAAACACGGTATAGGAAGAACCACAAAGACGTCACCGCCGCGGCAGCCAATAGAGCGCACGCTTTTGATGGTCTGCCCCAGGGTTTGTTCTTGGTCCTTTTTCTTGGCGTAAGAGCGTTGTGGGTTGCCTCGTTCCATGATTATAGCTTAGCGGTTTCACCCTCCATTTTAGACCTGTACTATCCTGGTGTTAGCCACAGACTCGTGCAATTTAATGAATGGAACGCTAGAATGTCTTCTTAATCAAGTGTTCTGCCTTGACGGTCATCTGGCTATCTAAAGAAGGCATCTGCAGATTTTCATGCACTTCACAAGAGATGTTAACAACTTTACGGCTGACTCGTGATGATCAAGGCCTCTACAATTCTGTGTTTGCGGCAACAATCAAAGCAATTTGGGTTTTTCTTAGAGTATTTTAGCAATATTCGCAGTCGTCCAGTCATTCCAAATACGGTAGTTTCAACCATAATTGTTCTCACCCTCGTATCTCTCTTTACGGTTTGATAATTATTTGTTAACTTTACCCTTTGAACTTTAATATCTTCCAAGAATTACTCTTTTTTATTTGTTTAAGAAATGAAACTTTTTCTACACACACATCAATTGAAAACTCTAACCACTGCGAATTTATTTTTATGAGTATAACAAAGTATTTTCAGACATGTTCATTAAAGAGGTAATACAAATTTTTGTCTCTGCAACTGTTTATTTCTAAAACCAGAGTTAATTTTAGAGATAATGACATCCATCATTGGATGAAATAGCAAAGTCAATAAATTGGGCTGAAATTTACGGATTAAAAATCATTTACGGTGTATGTGCTCCATCGATGGTCAAAAATAGTAATGTTGCCACAGAAAAGAATAGAAGATATATCCATTGAAGGTGCTCTTCATCTTATATCGGTATGAAAGTATAGTTCAATAAGAAGCTCCTGAAGATACAACTCAAACAACGTAATTTTTTCTTCAGTAATGCTCACCCTTAATACACTTGTAGATTTAAAAATTTAGTGAGAATTTTGCTTATTTGCGTTTCATTGGAATTTGCAGTTTAAGAGATGCAGTTTAAGAGATATCTGCTGTTTTTAAAACAGCTAGATAGATTACCAAAATTCTTCAGAACTGGAAAGCTATATAAAGTCACCAGACCGTTCCTTTGAATTTCTTCATGGTTGTTGTTATGTATCTATGCATGACGTTGAAGCTTTCCTATTCCTACTTCACAAAACATGACATCAGAGGAATTTTGTTTATCCATTCTAATAAACGTAAGTAAATTTATGATTATCTGGCAAAGTTTTGTAACCGTTAAGCCATTTTGAATCATACATAAATTAATGACAACATGTATCAACTCTATTCTTTAATTTCACACGGAAGGTAAATCACAGAATATACTTCATGAGCGTCGAATAACGTTCCAGCAATGAAATTAGTTCTTTTTCAGCATACAAAGAATCATATTTGAGCTCAGTGTTTGAGGAAGATATCAACTTCCCTCAGTTTACAGTAGATATCGAATACAAAAACTAAAATGAAACGACAACAGTTGGTTTTGAATTACTGATGAACGAAGTAATAATCAGGTCCATGAGTAGTGCCATGAAACATAGCCTTATTATTTAACGTAATTTTTTACAGTTGAATTAAAATGGACAACAGAAAATATTATTTCTATGGTACATGTACGTAGCAATCGATATTTTGTTTTTTGCTTATGGACCCATTCAAGTGCAATCTTACCTTGAGAAAGCACTTCTCTAACAATCTAAATAGAATTCTATCTCAAGTAAGCGCTCTTTCACCATAGATGCAGCTATCAAATACTTTTTCTCACCATACGACACAACCGCCCTTATTATCGTCAGCAGTCCAACCATAAGAACACAACATTCTAACCCGCAGTCCTACCTTAAGAACAGTACACTCTAACATGCAACTCTACCATAAGAACACACCACTCTAACATGCAGTCCTACCATAAGAACAGTACACTCTAACATGCAACTCTACCATAAGAACACGTATACTTAATAACTCTCATATCTGTGCAACGCTGTCAGCTGTGCAAGTAAACTGTGAAGATTTCAATCGTACATTTATAACCTCAAATTTGTCTCCACATTGTGAAACAGAAAACAAAATAAGTTTGGATAGTTCAAAAACACTTCATATATTGCCTAAAAAATAAATTAAAGATTTCAGTTCAATGATATTACTTATTGGGGTCAGCTTTTGATTTTTGAGTTGTAAAGTTGTTTGAAACTTGTTTATGTACTTTGAGATTTTACATTACTCGAATTCAATTTTCACATCCCAAATCGATTTATGCAATAGGGGTGGGAGTCGTATATTCCATAACTTTATGCGTATATTATAAATATGTGCAGTATGTTCACCCCGTTGATTCGTGTTTTTGTGTTTTGTAAACATGGTTTTGAAGATTTTTTGAACGAATCAATGATGTTAGGCTTGAAAACGCTTTTAAAAATTTGCATAGTCAGCTGAAATATTGACTATTATATCAGAAGATCTAAAATTTTCATATTTACAGAGTAATAAATTATTAGCTCTGTGAATTTTTTCTCATATTTTCGTGTTGTGTATCAGAAAACTGTTTTTTCAGAAAGTGAAAATCTCTTACTTGATATGGTTATATTCTTGTTTGTTATCTGCCTTGAATTTTATTCAAACGCAATTTAGTTCAATTTCCATATCATATACATCAATTATGAAGCGATGGAATTCCCTGGTTAAACGTTGGTTACTTCCGATACTGAATTAAAATATCTTTTCATCTCAAATGTTGCACATTTGCTGAATTTAAATTCTTTTAAAATTTCGTTTATGGCTTCAGTCGCTGCAGCCTATGTCACAGCACCGGGATGAAGCAGCTACAACGCATGGCTTCTCTTGTCTCTGGGAAACTCGCTTTCAGAACGCGGCAACCCACAGCGGGTAACCTGCACCGCTCACACTGCCAGCGCAAGCACGAGGCGGAGCTACAGCTCTTCTTCTGCTTGCACACAGTCGTGCGTACAACGTTTATTTCACACCTCTTACGTTATATTGAGTTTCTTTTCATGACACAATTTTTTTACTCTGAATTTAAATGTAATATTCAACCTATCCATAATTAGAATTAAAATGATTACGCATGTTTAACACCCCAAATGAAAAGAACTAATGTATTTATTCATAGAGCTTTTGTATACCAGATCAAAATAAAGGTTATTTCTTCAGCTTAAAAAATTTGAATAAATCTCATGCACTCGTTCATATTTTGAACGCATGTTTACGTCATTAGGTACATGGTATCAATTTTTCTTTAAGTTTGAGGTCATTTTGGCTGAATCATGATTTGAAACTATTTAATAGGCTTTCAGGGTTTGTTTTACTTTCAAGTATATAATTTCTCCACAGAATTTCTCATTGCAATTTAAATAGCATCTGAGTGCATCGAGATTCTTCTATTTGAATGCATAAAAAATAAATCACTTATGAAAATAGGAAGCAAGTGGAACGAGCATAGATCTTAGGGCAACGCTGAAAACATTGTTCATAAATAGTGACGTGTTTTCTAGATGTACTACTTGAGATAGATAGAGGTATGAAGTGAACGGTATTAAGTGAACGGTATGAAGTGAACGGTATGAAGTGAACGATTTGGAGAGAGTTTGATTCGTCCAAGTGCGCTGAAACTTGGTTTGCTAACGCTTTTTAACCCTATCAGGTAAAACCAGTAACTGACTGATCGATTTGGAATTTGGTGCAGCATTGATGTGACCAGCTTTATGCAACGCTAGAAATGTGGAATGTTATCATTGAGCAGGGAGTTTATTTGTAGCAATAGATACATTAAGTGGCAAACGAATTATCGGTAGTGTAGACGGAAACTATTTTTGTAATATTGGAGGTAGCACCTGAATTTATCACAATATACGCTGCTATGGACTATAACACCATATATTATCTCAATATCAGCTGTTAGGAACTGCAACACAAGACTTTAACTCAATAAATATTGCCATAAACTGTAACACTAAAATATGGCTCAGTTTATACAGCCAAGAACAATTACACCATAATATACTGTATCTCACTAGAAGCTGTGTTAAGAACAGTTATAGAATGATGGCATATCCTAATTACAATATTTCACACTTCATGCTTATGAATAATTACGAAAGACCAGCAATAAACATACCGAGAAATCTTAGATACATTTCTTCAAAACTTGAGTTCATTGAAGTAATAAAATATTCATTGAATATAAACATGCATTGTACGTTATGAGAACTAGAAGATTTAAGAAATCAAACTATGTACTCGTGAACCAGTATTTTGAAGAATGAATACTTCGTTATTTTAGACTAGAATTGAGAATATAATTATAGATTTCTTTTTGCGATTTTATACTCAATGGCTGACAAAACACACGTAAAAGAATATCTCTGAAACTAGGAGACTCTTGAACTTCCTTGTACTTCGATGCCATAGAGGTATAAGAGCACATGCATTTTATGCATCACTGGTATGCAGAAACTTCTTAGGAAGAAGATATCTATTGAACATCAATTCAAGATCAAAATTGTTCGCTCGCACTTCACGGATAAATTCCTATCTCATAATTTCAGTTTTTGGACTCCCAGTAATAACGATTGAAGTAAAAATATGCGTATTGTTAATATAATCATCAAATTAGAATAGCACAAGTAGATCTTTCATAAATAAATTTTTCACTTCCTCAGTTTCAAAAATTATGTAACTTGAACATATCTCATTTTGCATGAAATTGTTTTAAATTATCCTGGCTATATAAGGTTTATTTTCTTTAAATATAGATGAAACATTTCGGGTATAATTTGTAATATTTATCACCGTAAAGAGTCGCTTCTTAGTTACATAACAAACGTTGTATTCATAGTTACTTCATTATTATTTATCATATAAGTTAAGTCGTCGAGTTAAAAGAATTAAAAACAAAACGAAGATACTTTCCAAATTCTACTCCTGGTTATTTTCGTTGAACTTCTTTAGGAAAATCATATTGTTTGTATCAGTTTTCAAAGTCACAGAAGGCATTCCGTTATTGGAATGTAAAACATTGCAAAGGCTACCAATTTTATACCTGAATTTTACTGTTATTTTTTTAAAAAACATAAGTAAGTTTTTCAATTTCAAATTGAAGCAATGAAGTATGATATTAATCCATAAGCTGAAATACCCAGCTTCCGACATCATGTGAAAAAATAACTCATGTCTTCCAATGTTTAGGGTAGAAAAACGATTAATTTTTCAGTCTCGTTAGGAAAGTGAGGGAGAGACAAAATCCTCGAATTATTTAGGCCTAAATGTACGGAGAAAAAGCTCATGCAAGTCCTAGCAGGTAAGATATAGTACATAATTATTACATTCTTTCCATATATTCTCCTGAATTATTTTCTTTCTACATTTTATAAATATATTTCTTTCCAATTCCCACCGATTTTTGTATATTCATTTGCCTATATGAAGTTCAAAACAGCAGCTGCAACCATAGCCTCCTTGGTAAGAATATGAATAAACATATTAGAACCTGGAAGAAAAAATATAATTACGAAATACGTTTGTTATAACTGTACCAAAAGGCGGGCAAGTGGGACAAAATAGGCGGAAATTCTCTAGCTGTCAATTTTCCTCTGAAACATAAGAAGAACAACACTAGCAACATGCAGCATGAAAGTTGGGAAACATTAATGAAGATGAAAAAATAAAATTCATAAGGCATGGACAAGCAATTGTGTGTCTATTGAGCTCGGCTGCTCGTCATGCTTCAATTTTAACAAAACGCTTAAGGCAATTGCATGAACAAGCTGCTAAACTTTTGCCAGCTCTCAATCCTAAGGACATGATATGAATTATTGACAAATACTCCCCACAAATTCAACGAGCAAATGACACTAATATAACCAACATAGGTGAAGTATTTTGGACGGAGTATGATGTTTATCGTTGTACTTGTACTGCAACTGCTATGAGAACACTCATTACGCAGTCACGGTAGCTCAATCAAGAAGTATTAATCGGTGCAATGTTTCTACAGGTTGTACTTCAGATTGACAAGTACAAAAAACTTACTTAGAAACCTGTAGACTCACTCTCTTTCATTTGTGGAAGTCCGTTTCACTCACAGCACTTCATATACTGACGGTCGTTCTTTCTAAAAATTGTCAAAGCTAATTTTTCTAAACATTTTTTATAACAATGTATTTTAGTGCTTTAATGTAAGGAGGACATAAGCTCCGATATTAAAGTGGAACCTGTAATGCATAGTCAGTACAACTTCTACGACTGTTCAAAGTGAAAGCTAGTGAAATAACTTGATACTTTTAAGAATAACAAATCGGCGGTTAAAGTCAATAACAGCATTAGAATTTCAAGATATTTTTGCTTTTCACATTTGAAACTTCACTCGTAATACGTAATGCATCGTCAGCTGTTTCTCACGTGCATTCTAACACCTTGAACGCTGATAGCTATTTCCTACGTCTCCATCTATTGGTCTTGAATAGGAACACAGTACTGGGTCTGTATCAAGGTAATCATGGTTATACTCTTTCAATGGATACTAAATTATGGTCCTGTATCGTTGCCAGGCTTATCAGCATTAGTGCACTGATAGTTGGCTGTGTTTGTTATTTTGTTACCTTGGCTGTGTTCATTGCCTTGCCTACCTGAGCAGTTTCTATTTGGTTATAGCTTCACTTTTACTTCACCATTTCCCTCCTCATCTTAGAACATTCTGATGTAGAAATGTAGTCGAAAAGCTTATTAACTGCACATGATCCTCAGTACGAAATTGGAAAAATCTTCCAATCACGAAGTAAGCATAAGCATTTTCTGAGACTCTGATCCTAAGAATCAAATTATAGTTTGATTACAGGTCCTATGACATAAGTTCGTTCAAAATAAAATTAAATCGTGAAACTCCGTGGATCGCATACTGGGGCACAAAGGTTCCGCTAAAAGGCTGACCATTCTCGTCATCGCAGGAATGTACGGGTGCTGCAAAACTGAAATTTGGCTTCTGGGACTGTCTACAGTTTTCTACAAATTAATTTTTATCAGGCGAAGAGTTTTGATCTGAAGTATCAAAAAATGCGACCATTGTTATTATCATTTGTACCTTATAACATAACTTATAACACACCTAACGTAACTCATCACCAAACTCATGAGATAGCTTATAACATAATATAAACTTTCATAATTTATAATCCATTCATAATAACTCACTCATCATCATTCAATCCTATAATTTCCCATCCATAACTTTTCATCCGCTGCATAATTTCATAGAATACGCAAAATTTATCAATAGTTTGTTTACAGGTATTGTAAATAGTATTACACATTTATTAACTCTTTCACTGTTCCCTAAGTTGGGAAGCTTAACTTTCCCATCCAACATTCCAGAGCGGTTAGCAGAGGCCGCAAGTCGCGTTCCGGTGGTTGTCCAGTTTTCTTTAGGCTCCTCACGACATTTGCGTGAACGAACAATACCAACAACAACAATGGCGATTACCTAATGTTCCTTGTTCGTCGCCCAACCCAACGCTGTCGTTTTGCCGCAAGAAAAGAATCCTGTTAGTCATTGTGATCCTTCAGATATGTTTCCGTGGTTGGGGACACACAGAGAGACCGCCGCAGCAACCATAGTCCTCGTCGTGAAGGCTCTTCAGTATACCTCTGTTTAGCAGTAGTATCATGACGATACAATATTTCAACCGATGACTCTGATACAGTTTTCTATAATGTGAATTAAGGGTGTAACGAAGTGTACTCTGTACAATAAAACACAATAATTGTATCATATTATGGCAAACTGTACTCGCAAATTTATATGCAACTATGATCGCTTGCAAATTCCTCAGGATCTGATTCATTTTGTACGGGAAGACTTGACATTAATATCTGAATACTTTATATCGCTGTGCAATCATTGTACTTTACTCAAAATGATTTGTATTATTACACGTGTCTTGCATTCAGGCGCTGGACTACGTAATACTGCTCGTCATTTCCACTAAATTTTCGCCGTGCTGTAACATTGGCCTTTCACGTAGCTCATTGCTCTCACTCAATGCACACTTTACCGTATTATAGCGCAGTATTATTTATTATCGTCATTTTTACAGAACGATAAAATATTACATTGATAGAAAATATTTGGTATCACGTAGTACTAGCAATATTTTAGATCAGTGAAAGAAAGTCACTGAAAATGACTATCGTTCAATAAAATATTTTAGCCTCCAATAGATCTCATACGACATGACATAAATAAAGTTAAATGCCAGCTTGGAACTTTTAGAGCACACTTTGTTATATAATTACGACTTTCACGCATAAAAAAGCTTCAGATCGTGATTATAAGAGATTTGTTTTTTAATTAGCATAGTAGTTATTTATTCTCATGAGAGAGTGGGAAATGTGTACATTTTTCAATTGTGTTCAGCACTCATTAACAGTGCATTCCATCGTACTTGAATGTTATTGTACGAACTACAGGCTATTAGGAATTAATTCTCGTTGTATGCATAGCATATGTCAATTTCATGCTCCCCACCATAATAACTACTGTACACACTGATTGATAATCTTGACGAAAAACTATATTATGCAAATATTTGAAATAATCTTTAGCAAGTAAGCCCTTGGCTAGTGTTGTCATTTGCTTCAGTTAAGTTGAAAGCATGGCAAGACTTGGAAGTAGAGCTGTTGCATCTTCTGTTCGCTTATTATACAACAGTGTTGTCGGTTCTCATTCCATCTAATTCATAAACATGGTGTCCTCCTTTAAACACGGACACCAATGAATAGAACAATGCTGACTAACTTGAACAAAAGAAGTTTATTTTTAGCCAACTACGAGGGGTATTTTTGAGTAAGTATGGATTTGAAGCATGGTCTCTGGCGCGTTGGATCGCCGTTGCGCGCATGCGTGTTAAGTGAAGTCCAAACTCTATCATCTAGTTAACAATTTCATTACAAAAGCAATTGCTTGCGTTGCCGTTTCTTTATATGTGTTTAAAACGTCTTAGCCAGTTGAAAATCTGGTGACGGGAAATATGCGCAGTTATTCGTTTTTTTAGATGCCAGAGACATGAGAGCAGCCAAAACTCATTGGTGGATTGTCGAAGTCTACGGAGAAAACACTCTAACCACTGGAATTGTAAGGAAATGGATTAAAACATTCGAAGATGAGCGTACAAACTTAATGAAGAGTCATTTTCCCATGCCACAATGTTCGGCCACCAGTTGTTCATCGAACCAATGATCTCATCAAGTCATATGGCGGGTATGATCTTGCTCACCCTCCGTACAGTTCTGATCTAGCCCCATCTCAATATTATTTGTTCATGATCTCAAAAAAATACTTTGACGGTTAGCATTCTGACGACAATCACGATTTCAAAACGTAATGCTTGGAGATCAGTAACTCAGATCGCATAATTATACGACGATGGAATTCAGAAGCTAGATGTACGATGCGATAGGTGCATCAATATACTGTAAATGAAAATTGTATTGAAAAGTAGATTACGGTCCACACTTTCATGTAAAAATAGATATGTTAAAAATTGTCATGGTTTTTTAATAAGGATCCAATGTTTTTTTTAAAAATACGTCTCACACGTTGTAGCAGAAAGCATAAGAAATCGGAGTTGGAACTGACCGTTCTCATCAACTGAGGTCTACAGGATTGGATGACGGAACTCGAATAAAACATACGCCAATCATTCATTTGTATTTGAAATATTCTCAGCGGACGAATATAGAGCTGCGCTCAAACATACATGTCATCCCAAAAGTTATGCCTGCTTTCTCACATTTAACGTTCATTTGAAGACAACCTTCTATGTTATAAGCCGGAAACCTGTAATTCCTCATATGTAGCTGTTGAGGAAAAATGAAACTAACGAAATAAATCAAATGTCTGAAGACGAAAAATACGAGATTTTACATAAGGTACGATGAGTTCGACTTAAGAGAAGAGAGCCTTCCATAAGTCACTTTGATACAAAAAGATAGCTTATTCAACGGTCAGAGCTTATCTAGGGTGTATCGTAACTCAGGCTCTGTAGCAAAGAGGAGATTTTCGAGCTTTTGACAGTCTCTGATCCAGCATCCGTCTTTTCTAAATCGGCCTGGTCGGGCAGCCGTGGATAATTGGTCTTTACGACGGAAGCGTCGCGACTTTGTTGCGTTCATTGCTGGCAGTAGGGATACAGTCACATCAACGTCATGGTTCCAAGTTCTGAGATGCAAAAGGTGTTCATTCAGAGACAGACAGTGGGTACAATAAATATACATCACATTGCCAAAAGTTTCAGTTTTTATACTTATATAAGTCAAAAAATGAAATTTGAATATCGTGTGCATTTTTAAACGACAAATTCAAAATCGTACCACAAAAAAAAACAGGAACTACTTATCTACTACTATGAATGACCGTCTTGTGTTTATATATTTATTTATATACTAGTGTACTCGTGCCATCAAAAATGATGGCAAATCTAATGCATAATAAACGCTTAGAATACAGCATTTTTGAGCCGCAATAGAAGTAGTTATAGCCATTCGTAGCATATCCTAGATACAGAAATTCAACATTACTGGAAGCAACTGCGAGCTTGTGTATGTATATTGTAATATGCAATACCCCGCCGAACTCGGTATCCACGATACGGACTCGAGTATATAAGGCTCTGGATCTCTCTAATTTTTTTTAAAGTGACTTATTATAGTGCACTTGTACAGCGAAAATGAGTATTAATTTACCAGTGAACTGAAACCAAGACCGCCAGTGCTAATTTCTTCCTATCTATTCTTAAGAGCATGACATGAAACATATAAATAGATAAATAAATGTATAAATATATACATATAAACACACGACGGTCATTCATAGTATTAGATTAGATTTATTTGTATGTTTCGTGTCACGCACTTAAGAATAGACAGGAAGAAATTAGCACTGGCGGTCTTGGTTTCAGTTCACTGGTAAATTAATACTCATTTTCGCTGTACAAGTGCACTATAATAAGTCACTTTCAAAATAATTAGAGAGATCCAGAGCCTTATACACTCAAGTCCGTATTGTGGATAGGGAGTTCGGCGGGGTATTGCATATTACAATATACATACACAAGCTCGCAGTTGCTTTCAGTATTGCTGAATTTCTGTATCTAAGATATGACACGAATGGCTATAACTACTTCTATTGTGGCTCAAAAATACTGTATTCGAAGTGTGTATTACGGTCACAAGAAACATAAGTTACCTTCGAAGTAAGCTCAAACATGGAAACTCCACTCGAATAAAAAAAATACTGAATAGAGAGCGAAAAAGAAAACCGAGAGAAAGATTATCTCAAGAACAAGCTGTTGTAAGGCAACAGAGGCCGGATCAGTATGCAGTGCAGTATGCATTGCGTTCTTATATGTAATTTCATTTAATATCTTTCCAACCGTATTTGCCATCATTTTTGATGGCACAGGTACACTAGTTTAATTAGAAATGTCAATTTCAAGCATTTGTGACATGACTCGTTGGTTCATGTTTTGTCCGTTAACTATTCGTCTATCACGCTCTGCGCGTCCATCTAAAATTTCAGATCGAATGATCAGGAATATTGTTCTCAGGGTAAAGTAGGACCTTCGAATGACTCGATCTGAACTTCAAAAAGATCTTGAAGCGACTGGGACGAAGGTTTGCAAGAACAGTTAGAAATTTACTCCGAGACGAAGGATTCCGCCCTCAAACACGAAGAAATACACCTATGTTGTAATCTATTCTCGTTAAAAACCGACTGAAATTTGTCGAATATCATTTAAAGAAACCTACAAAGTTTTGAGACAATACCATGATCTGACTAGACGAAGATTGAACTATTTGGCAGGAATTGTGTTAGTCGCGTTTGATGGAAACAGACTCCGCTTATGGCCCCAATGTTACCATCCCAACTCTAAAGTTTGGCGGAGGCAGCATAATGGTATAGGGCTGCTTTTCCTTTGTAGGTACAGGTGAATTTGATTTTAATGAAGGTACAATAATGGCGCAATGTACTTCACGAATCTTGACAATAATCTCTTGGCATCCGCAACGGACCTGATCTTTCTCCGAGGATTGACGTTTCAGCTGGACAACGATCTCAAACATACGGCCAAAGACGACATTTCAATGTGTTTTCAGCAGAATATAGCAATGGTATTACAGTGGCCAAGTACATCATCTGACCTTTACCTGTTGGAAAACCTTTGGCAGCAATTCAAGCAAACAGTTCAGAAAAGAGACCTAAGAAATGTAACGAATTTATAGAGTGTTTCAGAAGAATAGTCTAAAATGCCTGCAGATGGTTGCAAGAACCTTATAAATATCTATTCGAATAGATTATTAAATCAAAAGTCATACCACCAAGTACTAGTTGGCTTTCACAAGTGTATCGGATATTTTTTGACATGTTGCTTCAACATTTTGATTATTGTAAGCTTCATGTTATATTTTTTCCGTAACACAATTTTAAATTTGTATTCGTCATAAAATAATATACAAGATGTTCAAATTTGATTTGTTTTAGAGATGTATAAATATAGTAAGTAGAGCTTTTAGCAGTGTGATGGATATTTATTGCACCCACTCTAGAAGCTGGACTTTAGTTCTGAGGTGTACTGAGTGTTCAGAAAGAGATGTCGAGGTCTACTTGATTGCTAGTTGTGATGAGACACAAGGATGGTCACAGATCCATATGGCGGCGTCTTAGCCTCGAGGCCAACTGGAAACGCCATCTACAAAATTATAAATAGCGTAAGATTGAATTGAAGAGATGCACTGTTCTTGAGAATTGTATGGATACTCAATAAGATTAATGTAGAACGTACGGAAAGCGTAATATGTAGATAAATAAAGTGTATAGAAGTTAAACAAATATTTGCCCTAGTAAATTCTTCTTGAATTTGAGATATGATGATTATTTGGAAGCTGATATACGAAAATAAAATTAGCATACGAGTACATTAGTTTCTTGAAGTAAGCATAGAAGGTACACTGAATTTGTACTAACCTTGACGTACGAGGAAAACATATATTTTACCTACAGTATTTATACATATATTCCCGCGTTAGCTATGCTATTTTTGCTATGTAACTGTTGCTGCATCTCATATCAAATTAACTAGCAGTTTACACGATACAGACGTACGAGTGAACGACATTCCAGTTACAACGAAAAACTAACAGAATTGTGTACATCGAGTGAGCAATTTTGAAAGTAAGAGTTATGGGCAAATGCATGTGAACTTTCTAGGAGAACTTTAGAAGGATATATTCATTGTATGTCCTAGTAAAGCTCTCAGATTAATTCCAGTTTACATTAACATACTGTGGTTCTTCGTCAACACAACATGAGCACTAGTCTGAGAGGCGGTTTGCAAAAAATTGTGAGCTGAGTACATTTGAAAACATTATGTTCATTCTTTTAATCTGCAACGTTCACGTGTTTGAAGTCTTTGGTATCAATTTGATAGAATACCAAATATACCTAGTGAGTTTATTATTCAGTTGATATTTTCATATAACATATAAGAAAGACGGAATATGACCTATAAATAAGACGGAATTCATGAAACTTTGATATGTTCTAGTACACTGTCTCCTTGGAACAAGATTCCCGAAGTAGAATTAGTCTGCTATAGACTTTCTCTCTGAAATTTTATGTTAAATATTCTAAATAATCAATGCTTTTCGAAATCAATAGCAGTTTTCTGAAGCATTAATGACTTGCACCACCATACAGTGGAACAACTTCCCCTACCAACGCTCTACGCTGTCGTTTCGGATTTTATACTTCATTTTTATAAGATTTCCTGAGGGCTCCACGAAATGTTATTACAAGAAATTAACGCGTATCAAAAGTTATTGGCCTCATAGTTTAGTT
Source organism: Trinorchestia longiramus (assembly GCA_006783055.1). Taxonomy (NCBI): domain Eukaryota; kingdom Metazoa; phylum Arthropoda; class Malacostraca; order Amphipoda; family Talitridae; genus Trinorchestia; species Trinorchestia longiramus. The sequence goes on from VCRD01000235.1 coordinate 376,387, forward strand.
TGAGTAACTGTGAATGAGTATTAGAGTAAAACTAACATAAGACTCTAAACTTTACCCAAACTCTACTTTTATCGAACTGTTTTAAATTAAGTCCTGAGATTCAATTTAAAACTCAACTTTCCCCTTTGTCAATACAATATATTTTGGTTAAACCTCCTATTTTTGAACGAGATGATTCAGAGCTGCGTTAACTCAAACTAATCGCAAGGAAAGCCGTTTATTTCATAGCTCACGGCTAACAAACGCGTGCGAGAAATTCACATCCATTTTTTACGGCAGACTTTGAGGCATGACTAGAGAGAAGAGGTAGAAGTGTGTCTCCTCTTCTGCTTGCTCGAGTACAATAAAAGGAAAAGCAGAATGATGAGCGTCAGACATGAAATTTGACTTTAAAGAATCAACATCGTGATACAATCATAATGCAATGGAGGAGTTTTTATTTCTTTACGCCACATTTAAACATTCAAAGTCCGACGGTTGTTCTTAAGATTTCAGTTGTTGTTCTTAAGATTTCGGGACTCAATGGTACATAGTAAATAGTTCCATAACCATGGAAATAAATAACTATCACAATACCATATCATTGTAGACATGTTAATTAACATTTTATCATTTTCCTGACGGATGCTTGCCACAATTGTTGAACTTTAATCGACGTCTTTGTTAAACCTAAACTAACGCATACCTATACATATGTTCTCTATTTAAGTGCCTCCCTTCTTTGCGGGTTCTGATAACTGTACTTTCAAAGGTTTCCTAAAGTTCTGAAGGTTTAGGTCTTAAAGTTGTAAAATTGAAATGACCCAGGGAGAGGATGGTCGACCACCCAGCCTCTGGGAGGAGGAGCTGTGGTCACGTCAGGATGTTTCTCTTGCGTTGAGCTTCGCTAAAGGCTCCAATTACTGACTGTACGGTGGACCGCCTGCTGCTCTAAGGCTGGTCTTCAATGGTCCGCGACCTGAGGGTTCGAGTTACTTCACTTGCGGTGATCAGGATTCAGAGGAATAGAATGATTGGCTGGAGCACAAAATAGGAACAGGTCGGCATGAACGACCGACGTGGTCTCTGAGGTAAAGCAATTTAAAGGTTTAGATTTGATGACTGGGATAGTCATTTGCCATTAGTACTTAGGGAAAAATACTCCTAGCCGAATGAGTGAATTAATTTTGAAACAAAATGGTACAACTGCACTAAAATCGTTTACTATCGATTGTAATGAAATCTAGCGCATACTATCATTATGATTTTAAGAATGACGCGCTTTGGAATGTTTCCACGGAAAAATCATGACTGAAAGAACTTACAATGGCAGCAGACGAGCATCTTGAACTGGTTTATAAACGAGAGTTCCAGTAGCTCCAGCGGTAACAGTCCACGTTTCATTCTGTGTAAAATTTTTGGCAGTGATTGTTGGAACTCTAATAATATCAATTTCAGCAAAAACATATGAATATGATGATAACATTTCATATCATCAAGCTCACTCGTGCTTTACAGCAGTTTCCGGTTTTGATTACATTCTGAATCATTGATGAAGTGCTGCAAACTTTGTAGGTATTAGATTTACGTTGAAGTGTAGTAGCAGTAATTGACTAACTATCTACAAAGACAAAAAAATATAAGACAAATCAACACACTGTTGATCATGAGTAGTATCCCATGCTGGTAGCCAATAAGTAACAGCAGTGCAATATCAGAACGATAACTGGGCTGTTTATTCGTTAGAGTGAGCTCAATTTCTGATGAAGAAATGTCTGGCGAGCACCAGATGCCACGAATGAAAGAGTAAGCCCTCCATGCAAGCAAAAACAAAGTAAAGTTTCGCAAGTCAAAGAACTGAGAAGCTTCAGCCTGTCTAAAACTGTCTTCATTGACGGCTACTTCAGTATCTACGGTAAAATACCAGTGTACAGTAAATGGCTACCTCGATAGTGTAAGTTGAACGAATACCTCAGTATATAGGACAAAATACCAGTGAAGATTGAATTAAAGTACATTACAACTCGTGTACGCATTATGCATGACTAGAAAGTAATAACGAATGCACTAGTATTCGTAATGATACTTCTATTCTGAAAAATTGTCTTCATTTTTGTATGTTTATTCATGGCTTACTGCTTCAGCTGTACCGAAAATTGCTTGAGAAATACAAATTCCTACTTGAAGTTCATTGCAAAAGATGGATTCAAAGCGTTGTTCAGTTGAAACCTAAAATACGCGAAGTGTATGGGTAACTAGTGCTTGAATAATTTAGTAAGTTAGTAGTGGCGTTCTGAAGTTAACTAAAAACTACAGTGAATACATGTAGGTCAAAATTTAACATATTATGTGTTTTATTTCATTTCATGATCCCTCTTCAATGCTTGTATTCATTCAAATCTCTAGAAATTTTGTATTCAACTAATTTACTCCCAAGATTCCCGAGTGAGGATTTTGAAGAAGCTAAACCTCCATCGTGTGTTTAGAGATGAAGATCAGCTGTTGTTGGCTACACCAAGACTAGGACAGCGAGGCTCAGCGTGGGGCCACTTCACTCATACAATATGAGGGGCTCTAATAGAAAACAGAGAGGGCCTCATGCTGCTTTTGACACGACGATTAGGTACTGGTGGTTAAGGATGACTCAAATGGAGGTACTTCACAAAGATTTTCCGCTGTTTAGAGATTACCAGAATTGTTCAGAAAACCACAAGCCTTGTCGCAGCCCCGACCGTGGTGGGGAGATTCATGTTCTTGGGACTAACGACCAGTACATTCTTCTCACGACTGAGCTGTCTTGAAATTTAACTCTAATGGAAATTGTGTCGTTGCATCCTTTGGTTCCATCAACATTGGAATTCTTGCAACTACCCTAAAAAGGCAAGATATGGCGAAAACTGAGAGGAAAATTGGCAATAGAAATGAGCCGTTTGGCTCATATTATACTTGGGCTCCTACCAGTCCGATGCCGTCAAAAGTAAAGGTATCAATCACGCACGCACACCTCAATCATGGAATTTCATTCAGTCACGTACACACTTCACTCACGCACAGGCATTTCAGTCATGCACTTTTATCCCAATCATATACTGGCTTTAGGAGTTACAGACGTAGAGTTAGTAGATTATAATACTGGAGGTTCGTAATCCAACATTTGTCGAGACGATTTTTAAGGTGTTTTTAAGCAGAAACGATGTTTTCGGGCAGCTGGTTCGAAGTTGCTGCAATTTCAAAGGGAAAGTTCATACCTTGGGATGTCTTGAAGTTTCTCAGTATTAGTTTTTGGCTTTTTTTCTGGTTCGCAGGTAACCGTCTCTTTCGAAAAGTGCTTTCAGGGTAACATCGTTAAGACCGTTGAGATACTTATCGGTCTCAATGAGTTGTCTCGGCAATCTTCTTTGTTTTGGGGAGACGAGTTCAAGCTGTTAAAAACGTCTTTCGTAGCGGAGATTGCAGAGTTTAGGGATAATTTTAGATGCTTTACGCTGAATTTTTTTCACTTTATTAATGTCTCTTCGTAGCGTAGGATCCCAGACTTGCACAGCATGTTTCAAATGTGGCTGGACTCGCGCGTTAGATTTAAAGTGGTAGTATGATGTTCTTTGATTTGTATTCAAAGTTCCTTGCACTGACACCAAGAATCCTGCTCGTGTTTCTGACACTTTTTTCCACTTGTTTCTCATTTTTGAGATTTTCAGTGATAACGACACCTAGATCTCTTTGTTGCTGTACTATTGCAATGGGATCATTAGTGATGGTGTCTTTGAGAGGCCGGTTATTTGCACCAAAGTGCATTACTGAACATTGATCAACGCTGAAGCTCATTTGCTAGGTTTCAATGTATTGTAGAAGACGTTTGAAGTCTGATTGTATAATTACTCTGTCTCTTTCGGTGAACGCTATGTGACAGTATTTTATGTCATTGGCGAATTTGTTGATTTTACTGATGATTCCGACGTCAAGGTCGTTGATGTAGATGATGAAGAAGAGCGGGCGTTTGTCTGTGTCATTTTTTAGTCCGTATTGCTCACGACTTTAAATATCAGTAGCTATTAGATATAAGCCAAAGTACACAAAAATCCTCAATACTCGATAAACCACGTGGGGACAAAAACATACATACGGGTATTGTTTGTTAATTAATTTTATCGTGTCACTTTCTCTCAATAAAATGCATCGATCCTGATGTCTCAAATGCACGGTTTTTCAGATGATTCTTCTTCCATTATTTTCCTTTATTTTGTTATGTTTCGTCATTTCTGGTAAACTAGAAGACATTGTTAAACAACAACAAAAAATCATGATATGATCGACTTCGGAGAACTCCAAACCTCCATATAAAGTAATTAAAAGTTTCCAATTCTTGATAGGAGACGTGAGAAAGGATGTCAATTAAAAATACACAGAAATATTAAACATATTTTATTACAATAGTCACAAAAAATAAGCTTCCAGCACTCATGGTTTATTTTGTTTTATTTCATTGTTAGGAGCATGGTGGGTCTCTTTCGACCAAGCACCGTAAATTTACTCGTTTCGACTTGCGGTGATGAGCCGTGGCAGTGATATTACACTGACTGTGTTTGCAAGCGATCTTTTGATCCTAGACTTCATCGTTGCGGTGTTACAATTTTCCCCATCACAGTGCTACAGTATAACGTCTGAAAAGTCCCTATTTATTCCAAAAAATATCATTCTCATGATGCTTCTAAGTTTTGCACAGAATCGAAATCATTTTATGTTAATTTTCAGGTGGTTCATAATACGATAAAATTTGAACCTAGTTTAAGATGGACCAGTAGATCATGACGACATTGAACACTTCGATATTTGATGAGCAAGTTACTTTAAAATTAGCAAAAATTGCCCTCACATTTTTTGGACCATTAACCAAATTTCTGGAAGCCAATAAACCCTTGCTGTTCTCTGACAACCCTTTTGAGCTTAGAAGATATGCATCACATACTAACATGAAAGCACAAAACCTTGACAACTAGTTCTTAGACTACAGCCAATTAAAAAAGGTCATGAGGGGCTGAAAGTTCAGTTATAGGTATAGCTTAAATACGTAGTTTTATGAGTAATTATTTGCATAACAAGTTCAATTTCATGCTGTGTATGATAATTAAAGTGCCATATTTATCACTCATATACATATATTAGGTTGGAACAAAAGTTTTGTTCGATTTTTTCAAATACGGTTTTAAACTGGTTACCGATCAGGAATGCTATAATATGATATGTAAGTAATCGTAGCTTCTTCTTTCGGATGATAATACATTTGTTCATGATAATTAGTTGTGTTCTACTTAACGTTCACCTCATCTTTAGGTCACCGTAACATCGTTTGCACGATAACCTTATTCATGAGGCAACATTTTTAGGAGATCTTGTTACTGGTGGTAAGTCATTTCTTTAATGCTTCCGCCCTGCCCAGATGAGTCAGAAATACAGACGTCATTGCGAGATACTGCATGCATAAGATGTTCAAGTTAACGGCGAGGTATTGAAGGAATTGTTGCTTCCAAAGTATTAGACTGTAATCAAGAAACTAATGCTAATTTCTATTGCAATGAAGTTTTTGAAAGCTGCCTTCGTCTCGAAATGACCCTACCAAGTCAACAAAAAAGCATCCTCTATCATTATCATAACTTAAGTACTCATACAACTCTATTAATAGATGATCTCCTTGAAGAGCTCGCTTCATAAATATCACTTTGGCATCCACATACAGCTGACCTTGCTCCTTCTCATTATAAATCCAAGTTCCTTCTCATTATAACTCCTCGTTCCTTCTCATTATAACTCCTCGTTCCTTCTCATTATAACTCGTCGTTCCTTCTCATTATAACTCCTCGTTCCTTCTCATTATAACTCCTCGTTCCTTCTCATTATAACTCCTCGTTCCTTCTCATTATAACTCCTCGTTCCTTCTCATTATAACTCCTCGTTCCTTCTCATTATAACTCCTCGTTCCTTCTCATTATAACTCCTCGTTCCTTCTCATCATGACTTCTTGTTCTGTCTCAATATAACTTTTTTATCCGACAACAGAAACATTTAGACAGTCGTCACATTTGAGAAGAGCTTGGAGACAAATTAGAGTCATATTTCGAATGGAAAGCGTGTGAATTTAAAAAATGTAAATTTTACTGTTACAATAATGTTCTAGAAAATAAGTCAAATCATTTAATGCTCAAAAATTTCTTTGGTAATGCGTGTTATCAGTGTTTTATATAATACACCTTGCAGTCAAACATTACCTTCGCATCAATGTGAAACAGTACGTCCCGTTATTACAAGGCGAATTACGTCCTAAATTCAAGTTTTCAAACCAATTGAAATTGAATAAATGTAGTTCTATTCAAATAATAAGCGCCTTTATAGTTAGGAAATGCGGTTTTTTATCTGAAATAACATTTTGTGGACATTACTAGGAAATGATAGTCTTACATTGTGTCGATGCACTGTCTTCCAATCTTGATATATCAAGAAAATCCTTTGAGACGCACCACTACACAATTATAGGCACAAAACACAAGTTTCAATAGCTCCAGGCAACGCTGGGACTCACAACTGCTTCTTTACGCGCCATGTCTAAGTTGCAAACGATTCGATTCCAGCGCAGACTATGAAGCTATTCAGTTGGTTCCGACCAGTTAGATTCTTAAAGACTTAAAGTGAACCAAATCCACAAAATCGTCTTGTGTATTGTTGCCTCCTAGGCTTAGGCCCTTATATATGTATGTAGATACACAGTTTATTGCTTGCTTGTTTGCTTGCTTACTTGCTTGTTTGGTCCGTTTCTCTGTCACGCTCTTAAGGATTTAGATAGGAAGAAATTCGGCAGGGTATACATTCGGCAGGGTAACTTCCATTCTGTATCTTAACTACCGATAACACGGCCGTGTAAGAAATAAAAGAATAAAACAGAAAAATTGAGTATTTTATAGTGATCTGGCCCTTTTCGTATCTACAATACAATGCATATAATACATGCATACCCGTTTAGATTTCAGCTCAATAATTTTTGTTCAGTAATAGATAGGAAGTAATGGGACGGACACACACAGATACAGAGACAGGGAGAGAGAGAGAGAGAGAGAGAGAGAGAGAGAGAGAGAGAGAGAGAGATGGAGATACATTGTTTATTATATATGTAGATTATTTCATTTTTCCTGTTATCAGCTTTCTTCTCCTACACGGCCCTGTTATCTGAAGACAAGATACAGAATGGAAGTTCTGTATACATTCATGAAAAAAATCAGGTTCTGATAGTATTACGGATACAGCTGAACAAATCAATTTTATTTCAAAGATCCTTAATTTGATCACTTATAGACAGTGGAATTTCCACGGGTACCATCTAGGCCATATCATCGGTAGATAAGATACAAAATGAAAGTTCTGTTAATGTTACTGAAAAATCTTCATTTAAAACTCACTAATTCACCGTAAATCTTTAATACATTTGTCTTTAGAATAATACCAAAAGGTCAAATCTAATCTGTGGAATTTCCACGGGAACCATCTAGTTTGTCAAAGGCTTTGAAGAAATGTCATAAGAAGCTGCGTAGAAGTAGGTGTCATCAGCTCTAGAATGTTGCTCGAGCCGGACAGATTCTTAGACATTAATTTCTTACTGAGAAATCTAAGCATTAGTAACAGTTTCTTGAACCGATCTAATCAAATTGTGACGTTTAATGCAGTGTCCGTGGAACCTATGAGCGTTTTCTCTTCAGATAGACTTTTTACCACTCAACAAGAAAATGGGAGGAGTTGTGTATCTAGAGGCCGAACTCGCAAACAAACATGCGTCGCAGCAAGAGCGAGCGTGGAAACAAAATACATCTGCGGCCACCAATCACAATCACGCTTCGCGATCACCAAATCTCCCTCCAACCAACAGTGAAAGTCGATTGGTCGCACTATACCCATAGTTCCTATGGCATGAGATATAGCTATTGAAAAAGACAAGTTGCTGCCTAGTCTCTCTCCAGGCAAACTTTGGCTTTGTATGGAGACACCCATTAAGCTTAGGTTTCTTGTGTTTTTTCTGGTTCATTCACATCTCCCTTCGAGATCCAATGAACATAACACGAACTCGAATGTGAACACAAGATTCTTCGACTTGCATGACGTGGATCTCTTAGCGGTAGAACTGCGCTGAGAAATATGATGCTGAAGCATGAGAACGACTGATAAAAATCTCTCCTATTTCAATGGTCTCGTCTTGGTTGCTGTATCTGTGATACGGAGGAGAAGGCTTGAACTTTTCTTGCCAGATGTGTAAGACCAGGGATAAGTATCTAATAATAAGAATGACCGTCGCGTGTCTATATATATATATATATATATATATATATATATATATATATATATATTTATATGTTTTGTGTCACGCACTTAAGAATAGATAGGAAGAAATTAGCACTGGCAGTCTTGGTTATAGTTCACTGGTAAATTAATATACTTATTTTCGCTGTACAAGTGCACTATAATACGTCACTTTCAAAAAAATTAGAGAGATCCAGAGCCTTATATACTCGAGTCCGTATCGTGGATACCGAGTTCGGCGGGGTATTACATATTACAATTTGTTCTAGGGATGTTGTCATTAAAGAAATACTCAATTAAAACGTTTGTCCTTTGTAGATATATATAAAACTAAATATATTGCACTGCGTTCTTGTCTGCAATTTTATTTAATATCTTTCCAACAGTATTTGCCATCATTTTTGATGGCACTGGTACACTATTATTTAGGATTTACCGTTACGTCATTGTCTAAAATGAATGAAGAGCATCCATTGCAATCGATGTAGTGTCATCTTTTATAGTGGCTTGTGTGTGCGTCGGTAACCGAAGCCAATCCGGGAACCACATTGACTTACTTACGCCTGTGATATTTAATTGTCTAGACATATCTGTAAATTATATATGTACTAGACAGTTCCGCGAAAATTCAACGGTTTAGATTTGATTAATTTAAAATTGTTATAAAGACGAATGTATTTAAGAATTACGACGAATTACTGTGTTTAAAATAATTTTTTTTATTATTATGTACAAAACTTTCATCCTGTATCTTATCTACCGATAACATGGACAAGATAGTACCCGTGGAAATTCCTCGGTTTAAAAGTGATTAAATTAAGGATCTATAAAATAAAATGCCTTTTCAGTTTTACCCGTGGTACTATCAGAACCTGAATATTTTTAATGCATATATATATATTCATGTCTTAGCTCCCGATAATATGGCCGTGTAGACGTAGAAGACTAGTAACGCAAAAAATGGCGTACTTTATAGCAATCCGGTGTCTTTGGTATCCACAATACAATGCTTGTAATACATGCATACTCGTTCTGATTTCAGTTCAATCATTTTTCTTCAGTAATATTGAGGCGGACACACACAGATAGAGAGACAAAAAGAAAGAGATAGAAATGGAGATACACTGTCTTTTATATAGTCTACAGAAATTATTATTGTTTGTGTAGGTCAAATCAGGATCTTTAGACCGGCATTCAACTTTGTATTCTCAGGCAGGGACTTTGTTCCAAAAGACAATTTTTCAAAATTAAGTAGCATAACCATTCCATCAATAGAGGACATAGAAATGTCATGGCGCTGTGTTATTATTTTGATATTCTAAGCCTGCCTGGTACTATTAAGGTACTATTTCTCTAATTTGACTTGACAGAGTCAGCTAAAAACATCTTTATATTGAATCAACTGTTGATATTCAACAGTGTGCTGTTTATTTTTCCTGTGACATCCAGTACTGAAATTCATGTGGTGCAAATGTTTGATAAAATATATACGAGACATATAATGCGAAAACCTTGTTCGTAACCGTGGTGTGCATAGTTCTTAGTTCTGATACATCTCAGACGTCTAGTAAAAGTGGTTAAACTATTGATGTTAGTTAATTGCATCCATCTTCACATTAAAGATATGTTCCTCCTTTTTAGCATTATTTTATTGGAAGGCTCTAGATTCATAACCATCACTTGTTAAGTGAGTTATATTAGGCATGGGTAATGCAGAGTAATTGTGGCTTCAAAACATCTATTGAACGTTACCTTTTTATATTTTTATCTATTCAATTATTGCTTATATCAATTCAGGAGATTCGAATTAAAAACTTTTGAATTAGGGCACTTTACTACTGTTGTTTCATTTCCTCAGATGCTTGCTACAGATGTTAACTGCAGATGTTTGCTACAGAAGTTCACTACAGATGTTTGCTACATATATTTACTGCAGATGTTTACTAGAGATGTTTGCTATTGACGTTTACCACAGAAGCTTAATTACTACAGATGTTTAGGTACTATACATATTTATTACATCTGTTTACTACAGATGTTTCCTATAAATGTTTACTGCTGATGTTTACTACAGATGTTTCCTATAAATGTTTACTGCTGATGTTTACTACAGATATTTACAATAGATATTGAATAAGATCTTATGAACATTCTTCCCCGCTGCAGCGTCTAGCTTTGTGTCAGAGACGTTCCCCTGTTGCAGCATGTTGCCTTCCAAGAGACACGTATCATCTAGCGAATATGCACAATCCCTTACATGTTTGTTACATGAGTTTAATTGAGTTCTGCTTTTAATAAGTGTCAATACTTAATACTCTCAATACAAGTCTCCAACTGGAGCCATCAATATCATGCTTAAGGTTTTTCAAATAATTAACTATTTCCACAAGCTTCGTCATAAATGTTACTTCTTTGTCTGGTCACCATAAACTTAAGCTAAAAAGCAACCAAAAAGTCCTAGAGTAGGAATCTGACGTCCAATGAGAAACACGAGCTGCGTCTTCTCGTTGTTGCTAGGGAGCCAATGAGAGCTCCTCCTTCTGTTCCCTCAGATATTGCCCTCTTTATTGCTTCGTCGCGCTGGTAAATATTGCTCCTGTAATATACATCGAGGGCCACTTGCACGGCACAATTGTGGCTCAAATACGTCACCACTGTGGCACAAGTGCGCCTAACTGTGGCACATTAAGTGAAGCTGCATCACGTGATGCTTGGCAATACGTACAACACAAGCACCATAGCAAACTACGTTAATTAATTTGATTTTACATCTAAGAAATTCTCTGAGACCTGAATTATGTCGATACTATATATGACACATTAAATCAGTAGGGAATGTTGGCACATAACCATTCGTCCTATGATAACCTTATGCACTGCATGTCCCTATGTTGGTAGTATGCACTGCATGTCCCTATGTTAGTAGTATGCACTGCATGTCCCTATGTTGGTAGTATGCACTGCATGTCCCTATGTTGGTAGTATGCACTGCATGTCCCTATGTTAGTAGTATGCACTGCATGTCCCTATGTTGGTAGTATGCACTGCATGTCCCTATGTTGGTAGTATGCACTGCATGTCCCTATGTTGGTAGTATGCACTGCATGTCCCTATGTTGGTAGTATGCAGTGAGTAGTATTGTGTACTTAGGATGAACGCAATCGAAAAGAAAGGAAAGTAACGAAATGGTTCTATCATGTATTTTTCAGAACTATCATGGCACAAAAATCATATAAACATGTTCGTGTTAATTACATTATTATTGTTTGCGTAGTTGTACGCCTGGTTTCTTGTTTTACTTGATTTCAATAAATTTATCAGGAGCCATTTAACAATCGTACTCTCGTGCAACACTACTGCCTTCAACAACAATTTGGCTAGAAAATCTCTACAAGTTATGAATAATTACTTAATTATTTAATCCTTTCAATATGCCCATTTTTTAATCTATCAATGGTTTTGCATTAATTTTAAAAATGAAAAATTCAATTCCTGAATTATAATAATTCTTCATAGAACTACACTATTTCAATTCGTGCATTGGAACAGCTATAGACGTAATGAATTAAAGGCCTGATGCAGTATAATTGTGAGTTAACAGCATATTATTTACTGCTGCATGCTGATAAGTTAATAAAAGCAAGAGCTTTGAACAGTCTTTACTAGGGTAGTTTTCTTGGAGAGTGACACGTTCAGTGAGAGGTTCAGTGAGAGGTTCAGTGAGAGGTTCAGTGACACGTTCAGTGAGAGGTTCAGTGAGAGGTTCAGTGACACGTTCAGTGAGAGGTTCAGTGAGAGGCTCAGTGAGAGGTTCAGTGAGAGGTTCAGTGAGAGGTTCAGTGAGAGGTTCAGTGAGAGGTTCAGTGAGAGATTCAGTGAGAGGTTTAATGAACTGTCAGCATTGTATTGTGGATGCCAAAGGCACATCCATTAATATGGAAACTGCTTCGCAAAGCCCGAGTCCACTAGCAAATCAAACGAAAACATTCAGTAAAGAACACATGAATTGTTCCGTGTGGGTCTACTAATATATGTAAATCGACTAGTGGACCCACACGTGAAAAAATTCACCTGTTTTTTACTGAATTTTTCGTTTGATTTGGAAGTGAACACGGACTTTGTGAAGGAGTTTCCACATTGAAGGATGTGCCTTTGGTATCCTCAATACAATGCTTACAATACATGTATACCCTACCAAATTTTCTTCTATCTGAATCCTTAAGAGCGTCACAGAGACACGGACCAAGCAAGCAAGTAAGCAAGTAAAAAAGTAAGCAACAAGCTGTGTATTGTTATATAGTGGAATACACAGTTTGTTGCTTTTTTTTACTAGCTTACTTGCTTGCTTGCTTACTTGGTCCGTGTCTCTGTGACGCTCCTAAGGATTCAGATAGAAGAAAATTTGGTAGGGTATACATGTATTGTAAGCATTGTATTGAGGATACCAAAGGCACATCCTTCAATGTGGAAACTCCTTCGCAAAGCCCACGTACATCAGCAAATCAAATGAAAAAATTCAGTAAAAAACACGTGGATTTTCCCATGTGGGTCTACTAGTTATAGAATAAACTTGAACAATGCTTATTGATAATGCTTTAATATGACTTATTGCACAATGTCACATGATAGGTATTAAGGTGCCAGATAATCGTTATGATCAATCAACAACGTTTGGAAATTTCTTCAAAGTTATGAAGAAAAAAATTAAATTTGTATCAAATTTGGATGACTTGACCGTCCGTCTTGAAGATGTGGTGTCACGTACAGTACGTGTTCAAGTTTGAACATACTACACGTGCACAGATATACTGTTTCATATTGAATATGAACGACAACGTAGGTATTACACATTTAAATTCTTAAAGAATTTTATGATGTACTCCATAGAAATGTTTATATGATACCTGACAAAGAATCAAACAAAATCGTAGACTAGAAATTACAACTGTACTTTTAGCATCGGCTGTGTCTTGTCGAGTACAAGGCACGCCCCATAGCCACTCAGCAAATTATCTTCTATTGAAGCTTCATTAGACCATACACACCATAGAATGTGACCGTGTATAAAAGTCACCACCCAGACACCAATCGCTTTGTTAAATCACCGACGTTCACTGGCTCCCCTTATGAAATTTAATTGATTTATTCGATCCTCACGTAGCTTGGATACAGGAAGTCCCCTTAGGTTTCCGCGCGGTTCACGATGTCAGCCGAGCACTCCCTGAACCCGCGTTGTCAGGACTGTGTAGAGCGCTTTGAGTTATGATCACTCTCACGAGAAGGGCTCATCTGCTTGATTCAAAAGTGGCTTAAATACTTATACCGCAAGCTACCCAAAAAGGAAGGACTCTTTAAAATATCTATGCAATATTTTAGCAGTATGATGTTCAGGCTTTAGCGGTTCTCAATTAATTAGGGAAAATATCCTTTGATTTATGTAAAAATTCTGATACCATTTTTGCAGTTTTATAGAGAAATCTAGTGCGCAGTAATCGTTACCACATATTTTAACGCCTTAACTAACAAATGATTTTCAGAAAACGCTTCAAAGGAAATGTATTTTTACTAGTGTACCCGTGCCATCAAAAATGATGGCAAATCTTGAGATAATCTTTCTCTCGCTATCCTTTTTTGCTCTCGATTCAGTCTTTTTTTTCGTTCGAATGGAGTTTCCATGCTTAAGCTTATTTCAAAGGTAACTTGGTTTTCTTGTGACAGTAATAAACACTTAGAATACAGTGTTTTTGAGCCGCAATAGAAGTAGTTATAGCAATTCGTGTCATATCCTAGATACAGAAATTCAGCATTACTGAAAGCAACTGCGAGCTTGTGTACTCGTATGTACAGTGTGTCCCAGAAGTAACTGACTCTTTTGATTTGCTAATAAACCGAAAACTATTAACGCTAGGATATTGAAACTTGTTCTATTCGAAAGAAAACCCTTTTTATGGCACAATAGGATACTTGGTATCCTATTTACGAACCAGCTTGACATTTTATTTTTGCTTCATTGCAAACCCTTAATTTTCATCATGTCTCCATACAGCAAAGAAGAAAGAATAAGAATTTTGCAAATCTACACATGGACAACGTCAACAACAGAAGTGCAACGTGATTACAGAAATTATTTCAGAACAACAACCAGTCCTCTGAAGAACACAATTAAATCGGTGTATCGAAAATTTTCGGACACTGGAAATGTTAATGATAAACAACGATCTGGAAGATTAAAATCAACTCGAACTGAAGCTGTAATCGAGCGAGTTTCTGCAAGTGTTACAGATAATCCTAAACCCTCCATCAGAAAACGTTCAACTCAATTATCCATTTCCCGATCGACATTACACCGCATTCTTAAAAAAGACTTGAAGTTATATCCTTACAAAATTAAATTAACCCAACAGTTATTGGCTAATGATTATCACAGTCGTGTTAATTATTCCGAATCTTTTATTCATTTGTGTGAGGATGCCTCTTTCATCGAAACCATTATCTTCTCTGACGAAGCTCACTTTCACTTGTCTGGCCATGTAAATGGACACAATTCTAGAAATTGGTGCGATGAAAATCCAAGAGAAATTCAAGAAAGGCCGCTGCATTCTCTTCGTGTAACGGTGTGGCGCGGGATAACTGCTTCCAGTGTGATTGGCCCATACTTTTTTGAAAATAATGATGGCGCAACAGTAACAGTTAATGGTGAAATATACCTATGATTAGCGAATTTTTAATTCCTGAAATTGAGAGACATGGCCAACGCAATACTTGGTTTCAACAGGATGGAGCCACGGCCCATACAGCAAGAGAAACGACGACATTGTTAAATGAGTGCTTTCCAAATCACGATTTGGTAACATTCCTTGGCCCCTCGTTCTCCAGATTTGACCCCATGCGATTTCTTCTTATAGGGCTACCTGAAGTCAAGGGTTTATGTAACAAATCCAACAAATCTGCAAGAACTTAAAAACAACATTTGTTTTGAAATAAGACAACTATCGCTTGATACACTAAGGAGCGTTATGGAAACGACAAAGAAAAGAGCCCTAAGTTGTCAAAACAACCATGGCCATCATTTAAAAGACATTATATTTCAAACCTAGTTCTAATAAAACATAAAAAGGTTTTTCTTTCGAATAAAACAAGTTTCAATATCCTAGCGTTAATAGTTTTCGTGTTACTAGCAAATCAAAAGGATCAGTTACTTCTGGGACACCCTGTATATTGTAATATGCAATACCCCGCCGAACTCCCTATCCACAATACGGACTTGAGTATATAAGGCTCTGGATCTCTCTAATTTTTTGAAAGTGACTTATTATAGTGCACTTGTAGAGCGAAAATGAGTGTATTAATTTACCAGTGAACTGAAACCAAGACCGCCAGTGCTAATTTCTTCTTATCTATTCTTAAGAGCGTGACACGAAACATAGAAATTAATATATAAATAAATATATAAATACACGACAGTCATTCTTAGTAGTAGAAAATACTTCATTAATAAAAAGTGGCAAGCGTCTGGACTACATGAACATTGATTTCAACTTACAAATAGGCTATTTGATGGCAGTTAATTTCGATCGAATGAACTTAATTGTTTATTTTTCGTGGTCTCCTACGATCAAAACTTTTAGAGAATAAAACACGGGAGATGTACGTATATCAGGTTAGCTAAACGAAAAATTTAAAAAAATTCACGTGTTTTTACTCGATTTTTCAGTTTGATACTTTGATTTGCCAATGGACACGAGCTTTGCGAAGGAGTTCCCCATTGAAGTATGTGCCTTTGGTATCCACAATACAATGCTTACAATACATGTATACCCTACTATTTCCTCTTATCTAAATCCGTAAGATCGTCTATTATACAGGGTGACCCATAAATAAGGTACCTTTTTAAAACTATTTTCAAGAAAATCATAATTCTTAAAACAATAACTCAGTTTCCAAAATCTTTGGCCTTATACTAAGTGGTAGCCAGGTTACTGGTCAAACTAATTTAAAACATTTATTTTCGTATTATAAATTAAAAATATCAAAGTATCATAATGAATTTCAACAGAAAAAGGTCCGAAAAAAAATTCTATTTGTACAAATAAACCGATTGTGTATTCTGGGTACCATAATGCAAGTCAAGGGGAATTGAATTGCCACAGAAAAATAATGCAATAGAATGATTTCTTGTATTTCTTAAGCTTTATCCTTGCTGCTATCAAAGCTATCGATTAGAAGAGTGTGACACACGGACAAACGGGATTCGACTGTAGGTGTGCAAGAAGGACGTATCCAGGTGTCGCTAACGCTACTTGAATTAAGTATATTCTACTGTTAAGTGTTGCGTTGAAAGTGAATAAAGCCGGAAATTATAAAGAAACAGTAAAGACAGCTGCAAAACTCCACTTCTGCGATTGTTTTCCTGGTGGTTCAAGGCAAGTGTGCCACCGGGAAAGCTAAAGATGGAGGGATATGCTACCATGCTTTATGACGTAGAAAAAGAACGTGAGGAAGATCTTTTAGATTGGGTTCCTTGTGCATCAGACACTGATGAAAGTGCTATGGAGGACGAGCACGATGGTAAATGGAAAACTACAAGAAACTCCCGGAAGAGAAAAGAAAAACCAGTAGAAGAAAGTGAGATCCAGGAAGGAGGAAAAAAGAAAATGCACACTAGTGCAGATGGTGCAGAATGTAATGAGAAAGAGAGATCCAATGACAATTTGTGCCCTTCAAGGGTGAACAGAAACTCGAGTTTTGATAGAGCAGATGCTAGAACTAATGTGCAATCAAACTCTGGGAAAGAGAAAGGAGAAAAAGGCAGAGTTTTGAAGCCAAATTTGGGCTTCAATGTAACAAAGACTGTGCGATCAGAAGACAGCAAAGTGATTCTGGTGCGCCCAATTGGCATAGAAGCTCTCACCTTTAGGTACTACCGACCCAGTGGCATTAGCACAAGGTATCGGTGAGTCCCGATTTAAAGTAATACAGAAGAGTCACATTCGAGTAAACAAACGGGGTAATCTAGTGGCCTTTGAGCTAGATTCTTGTGCATTGTCTACTTAAAAATTGTATTTATAGACATGGCCGACGGATACAGCACCAAAACCCAACTTTTTAGGATACGTGGCAACTTGGTGTCCATGAGTAGGTGGAGTGAGAGGAGGAGGCCTAGCTATATTGGTGAGGCTGGACATCCCATTCCACCTTTTAAGACTGGAGCCGTTTAATGGGAGCCTGGAGCTGCAGGGAGTATCATTGAACACCGTCTCAGGCCTCACAGACATCATAAATGTGTATAATCCTAATCAGCCCTTCTCATTTTCAGAACTTAGACATTACCTACAACAGCTAAACCACACATTCCTTTTTCTTGGGGACTTTAATGCACATTCACCTGTATGGGATGAACGATCCCGAACTAATCCTGCAGGTCGAGCCTTGGAAGATATGCTGGATACCTTTTCAGTAGGTATAATAAATAATGATTTCCCCACCTACATACATAGACAGAAGAGTAGGAACAACATCAACACTGGACTTATGTTTTGCTACTCACAACTTGGTGCGGACCAGTGAAGTGAGAACTGGGCCAGATCTTGGAAGTGACCACTTCCCAGTGTGCTGTACCTTGGGAGTAGTTCCAGTGATGCTTCCTATGGGGGCAGCACAGTATTGGAAACTTGGAACTATGGACTGGACAGAGTGGACCTCACACTTGAATGCTCACACAGACCAAACACATGTCGGCCCGTGCAATGCTATTATGGGCAACGACTTCCTACTGGGTGCCATAAACTCTGCTGCAGAAAAGTCTGTGTCCATGTCAACTGACAGAATTGGAATCTTTAGAGCTACTCCCTGGTGGGATGCAGCCTGCTCAAAAGCAGTAGTTCAGCGCAGACGTGCTGAGAGGCAACTCTTTCGCTGTCCTTCACAAGAAAACCTATAAGATACAAGCGCTTCGAAGCGGTAGCAAAGAGATCCATTCTACTCAAAAAAACGAAATAGTTTTGCCCAGTATGTGGGTGCTCTCACTTATTCTACTCCCAACGCATCAGTCTTGCAGTGCATCCGAAGCATCAGTGGGAGGGCAAGCATGCCAAACTATTTGGTTGGAGGGCCACATGCAACTGCTTTAGAGAAAACAAAAATATTTTCCAAGTACTTCAGGAGACATAGTCCGACCACAGCTACCACGGGAAGTGACGAGAGCATTCGGGTCAGTAATGCCAATTACTTTGAGACAGAAGAGTCAAGGGAAGTCTCATGTCTTACCATGGAAGAATTGAATACTTCTCTGTCAGCACTTAAAAATGAAGCTCCAGGACAGGATGGAGTGTATGATAGATTTTTGCAGAAGTTGCCCCTACGCTGGAAAATGGAACTGCTATGTGTTTATAACACAAGCCTGTACACTGGGTGAGTCCCTCCAGGATGGAAATAGGGAATATGGCTCCCAATTCTGAAACCTGGAAAGGACTCAGAGCAAGTTTCCTCCTATAGACCTATATGCCTGCTCTCGTGCATTGGTAAGCTAATGGAACGTATGATCCAGTGAAGATTAGAGTATTGGGTGGAAACTAATAACCTTTTGCTTGGGGAGCAAGCGGGATTTTGGAGGGGAAAGACCACAATGGACTCTTTACTCATTGCCAATACCTTCTCCAGGAAGCAAATATTCGTAGCAGTATACTTGGATTTAGATGGTGCTTATGACAGTGTATGGCATGAAGGAATAATCTACAAGCTGATAGCATCAGGGTTGGAATAAACTTACGTGGAGTGGCTCAAAAACTATTTGACGGGGTGAAGCGCTTCTGTGCGTTTGGATGCAGTGCAATCAGAGGGTGTGCCTGTCACATGGGGACTCCCACAGGGAGCAGTTCTTAGCCCACTGCTATTCAACATCATGTTCTCAGACCTGCCAGTTGCTGATGGGGTACAACTAATCATATATGCAGATGATATCACCATACTCTCAAAAGGTTACTCCCTAATAGAAGTGAGAGTTTGCCTCCAAAGGTACTTGGACAGTCTAGCAGCATGGTTTAAAAAATGGAAACTGATAGTGAACCCAGCGAAATGTTAACAACAAATATTCACCAAGAAACACAGCATACCTCATGTAATACTGCGGCTGAACAATTCAGTGATGCGAAACGTAACTTACCAGAGAGTGTTGGGATTGTCTTTGATACCCCAAGACTCAATTTTGCAGCTCATATAGGAAATCTGGTGGGGGACCTTCGAAAAAGGTTACAAGTGATGCGAGCCCTGTCAGCGGCATGCTGGGGTGCATCTCGCTTACTTCTTCGACGAGTGTATATAGCATTTATCAGAAGCAAACTAGAGTACGGATGGCCTGCCTGGGGAATGCTACGGTCAAACAGCCTCAAAAAACTTACTGTAATTCAAAATACGGCGTTACGCAACATATTAGGAGTGAGGAAAACCAGCCCAGTTTTGTTCTGAAGGTGGAGTCGAAGATACTCCCACTGGAGCTGCGGCTCCAATTGCTGACAGTTCGCTGGTATATCCGTCTTATGAATAGAGGAAACCATGACTATACTCTGAAGCAGTTGGGACTAGCAAGGAGAGGGCAACAAACAGTATTTGAGACCCCAGCAAGACAAGTCTTAGTCTCAAACAAAAACAAACAATCTTTATTTCCAATCGAGTACACAGTACATAGACATTAGTACATTGGTTTTTCAAATTCTTAAGGTTAACATTCTAAGAGTAAGGGTGATGGTGAGCTCCATGCGACGATCCTGGGAGGTTGATGGGCGTCTTCATGGGCGGGGAGTTGAGTGCTTAGCGGGTTAAGTGCACGGCGCGGCGTACGAGAAATAACTCGTGTCCTTGGCCGGGTTCGAACCCGCGGTCTTTCTACATGAAGCAGAGACCCGATACAGAACACGGGCCGCAGACCACTCGACTACGGTGGCTGCCAAAAATAACAAGACAGTTTGTAGTATAGACAGATTGGTGGAAAAAATTTTCGAGCAAAACTGAAAATGCATTTTATTACATAGATCCATAATTTAATCACTTTTAAACCTAGGAATTTCAACGGGTACTATGTGGGTTATGTTATCGGTAGATAAGAAGCAGAAACGAAGTTTTGAATTAAATTGATAAAAAGTATTCATTTCAATCACAATAATTAACTATAAATCTCTAATTCACTCATCTTAATATTAATTTTGAATTCGTCAAATCTAAATCGTGGAATTTCCACGGAAACTGTTTAGTGTATATAATAATCTACCTATATAATAGACAATATACCTCCATTTCTCTCTCTCTGTCTATCTGTGTGTGTCCGTCCCATCACTTCCTATCTATTACTGAAAAAAAATTATTGAACTGAAATTAGAATGGGTATGCATGTATTTAAAGTATTGTACAGTATTGTGGAAACCAAAGAGGCCGGATCGCTATAAAATACTTCATTTTTTCCGCTTTATCTTCCTCGTCTTACACGGCCATGTTATTGGTGGAATGCCAGGTGTGTTGAGGAGGTCTCGGGTATATCTCGTAGGGCTGCATAAGGAATTTAACATGACTGGTGGGGATGCAGTGAAATGTTTCTTAGTGCACGCATGGAATAAGAGACATTGATGTTGAATTATCGGTTTCCTGGACTAGAATGTGACTACTTGCTAAGCATGTGGGGCTGTTTATGACGAGCTGGATCTCCCAGTGATCCCCTCACTTGGCTGGTTCTTTTGCATAGAGTGATTCAGGGTGGCCCTTGAGGAATTGGTTTAGACGTCCTTGGCTCACAGGAGAAAAACTCGGGGGTGGTACCCTGTTGTATGTGTGAGAGGGAATTAAAGATCGTTACAAAGGCCCCAGCCAACGCTGGCCCTCAAATCTAAGTCTAAGGTAGAAACGATGCAGAATGGAAGTTCTGTATGCATTCATGAAAAATATTCAGATTTTGATAGTACCATGGGTAAAACTAAAAATTGTATTTTATATCATGGATCCTTAATATTTATCACTATTATACCAAAAAATTTCTACAGGTACTATCTGGGCCATGTTATCTGTAGATAAAATACGGAATGGAAATTCTGTAGATATTAATGAAAAGTATTCATTAAAAATGTAAATCTTTAATATATTTATTTTATAATAATTTAAAATTAGTCAAATCTAAATTGGGGAATTTCCACAGGAACTGTTTAGTGCATTTAATAATACTGGATATTGTACTTGGGACGCATATATGCTGCACTCTTGAGAAAGTATGTTAGTAATGTTTTGCATGTTTTTCAGTTTTTATCCTATTGCTGTATTTGCTTAACTAATTCACTTTAAAGTTTCACCCAGTGATCAATGGCTGACTCTGGGACAAGACATGTACAGGGTGTGCCAAAAAATATATACATTTTTAAAACTCTGTAGTTTGAAGTTCTATGCATTAAAATGAGGTAGGTAATAATGTATTCTGGATACAAAAAAAAAACTTTAGATCATGTTCTTTTGAAGATCTATTTCAGAGTCCTTTGAAAATTGTAGTATTCAAACTACAGCCTTTTAAATGTGTGTACATTATTTTGGGGTTTCATGTACATGAAGACATATATATATAATTCAGGAATGATTTATAATATAATTTCAGGGATTGTTTTTAAGCCAAACATCTTTCTGAACTTACCAGCAAATTGTTAAAATGCTTTGAAAACTATTCAAAAAAATTTGAGAATTAATGGAAAGGATTTTGTTTGGAGTGATTGATATTGTTATCTAGCCTAAATCAAGATGAATGCCCTTAATAAGGTCAAGAAAATGAAAGATCATCAGGTTACTGCTCACCAGTGTGGTGAGAAATAGCAGGTACTATTTCAGAAAAGTATTTGAAAATCTTGAACTAAATTTTTGAATAAAATGTGAGGATGAGTGTGCATGTCAAAAATCACAACATTCATTTAAAAAATGTAATATTCTGAAATTTTTTGTCTTAAAATTACAATAGAAACTTCTTTTTTGTATATCATATTAACTACAATTATAAGTCATGTTTTAATACTCAAGTTTGTGTTTTTAAAGCATTTATTTGAATAGTAACTTCTTATGTCTATGTAAAGGTTTTAGTTATTTATACCATAAGTTATAAAAAATTGTATAGCCTTACTATTTATCCTAATGATTTTTCATGATGAAATTACCATCTGGTTGCTCATTGAATCTGAGGGAGTCTTCTAACTAATTCTTCAATTAGTTTAAAACTATTTCTTGATTTCTAGGTGTTCATATATACAGTATTTTATTTTCTTTGCAGATTGTGAAGTTCATTCCTAGTTTTTTAGCAAATGGTAGTACTTGAAAACATTTCTTTAATTTTGTTCATAAGAGTTACCCATAAATAAACTAGCTGGTCTATTGATATCAGGCAGCACAGTTGTAATGAAGTGTCCTGTCCAGTGCATTGTGTTTGCATTGCTAGTATGCTGCTTGGGTAAGTTGCATGAAATTGTGCAAGTTCAGAGACTGCATGTGGTTTGTGTTGGTCCATCACCACAAACTATGATATGACAGCATGGTTTATGTTTGTATGAGAATATATTGGTGCATTTTCTAGTATTGATGGGTAATGTTAGAAAAAATGAAAATGGCCCAGAGTCATTTGAAAAACTTGCCTTCCAAAGGAAATTAAAGTCTCACCCAATTTTAAATAAACCTTGTCATCTTTTGCAAATGTGTCTTCATAGTACATTTAATTAAGAGATTTACACATTTTTTATACTATGTAGTTTTCAGGATAATTCAAACTTCTTGGCAATTATTTGCATATATATGAAATATTTCAGATTGATTATTTTGATAATGCACTACATGTTACTTGATAACATGTTTGTGGTCTCCAGCCTGATATACCAATATAGCCTAACCTAACTTGTTTGTGGTCTCCAGCCTGATATACCAATATAGCCTAA
>VCRD01000236.1:3566-106795 GCA_006783055.1 Trinorchestia longiramus
TCCCCCCCCCCCGTTGTCTAAAGTCATTGCCCGAAGTCAATTACAAGTTTCATTAGATTCTGAGTTATTGCCCATGAACATTCGAGAATTTCATATGAGTGTACCCTCAGCATTTTTTACACATTTTCTAAAAAATTTAGTTAAATAACATCCCTGAGCGATGAAGATTTTAGCATGTATTATGAACGTGATAAATGAATAAACTACCCTAAATAGACAAATAATACACCAAAATCGTAAGCATCATTTGACAATCCAAGCGCTAAGCAAATAATGGGGTTAAGATATTGTACCAGAATTTAAAACTTTAGAAATTTCGTAATGATACCCTTTGCATTTTTTATAAAAATGATGTAGACAGATAGATCCCTGATAGATTTTTAAGATTTCAGTGTGTATTGAGTATGACGATGATAAATGATAGGACTACTCTAAAACAGGCGAATAACATACCAAAATCGTATGCTGAAATTCCATTGGCCCAATCACTAATTATTATGTAAACTAACTTCAAATATTAAAATAGTAAAAACTTTTGATGAAGTCTTAACAAAAGTAACAACGTTAAGATTTGTAAGCAAAAAGTAACACTTTTGTTACGAATGTACCAATTCTGGCAACACTGCGTCTCAAGATGACATGCGAGTTGCTCTCGGCCGTGGACTTCCTCGAGTTGACAAGATCGAGGAACTCAAAAAAAAAGCCGTCATTGAATCTCGTGAATCGTGAATTATGTTGACACCAAGGACTACTATAAACAGGACGTGCACGGTCATATACCTGACTACGCCAGCGGAGGCCATTGCATTCTTAGTAACATAACATTTTCTATTGGACAAATTGATCCAAAAATACTTCTTCAAAGCAATAGAAGGGCTAATAAGGTTTTACAGTGAATGTTAAATCGTTTAAAGCATTGTAATGCTTTGAAATATCGATTTTAGCCGGACTTAACATGTATTATTGTATGAGCTTAGTGGCCACTTCATAGAAATCTGAGTTGCTGCAGTTTTAGACTTTACAAAATGAATTATAGTTAAAACTTTTTCAATGCAAACAAACATACAATCATTCACGTAAATAAACAAACAGACATAGAAGCAAACACCTACCGAACTGCAGCGATTAGTCAGCCAACCGGGCCTTCTTGACAGAGCTCTGAAGAAGGACTGCATTCTTCTGCTAGTCTTTCTGAGGGGTTGACAGCAAATTTGAGGGGTGACAGCAAATTGATAAAAATTTATTGATTAAAAATACGTCAGTGGGGAACACAAAGTGGGTTTGTTTTCAACAATCACAGCCAGGCTGCACTCACTGAAGTAGTCGGTCATGAACAAACACACAAGCCTTTCTTTCGATATTAAAACCCTCTGAATTAAATAATTAATATGGACCACCCTAATATATACATACACACACAGTGGAGAAAACAGATATTCACTCATGTATATATACTTCGTCATGGTACGCCAATATAAGGAATTTTTGCTCGAGTTAGTAAGATATTAATTCTTTCAAGTTTCCAATGAAAAGTATTTTATGTGTTATTTGGTAGTTCTTGCGTAGAAAACTGACGCTTTCATGCGTTGTTTAGAACGATATTTTTATATTACGAAGTAAAGGATACCAGAAATACAGTTATCACGATTCTAAATTCAAGATAGGTAAATTTTATGGCCCATGACTCAGAATAGCTAATGAAGGCTTCCCAACTAGTTGCCGAAAACCTGATAGCGGATCTTATCTATGTGGAGTGATGGATTTTATCTGCCGAGCACTCGGACGCCGTCTACAAAAACAAGGTCTTAGTTGTACTACGAACATGGTGCACTAAAGTGACGATCGCTTCCCATGTACCCCTTTATTTACTGAGTGCTGCCCGTATCAATACTCCAGTTCAATAGTCAATCGCAAATGTCTAACACTGATTAAATTAAAACTTGTACTACGAAGTTAATTTCTAGGAGGTTGATAGCCACTGAATATCCGCCTTTTTGAGTAACAAACTCGTACCGTAACTTTTACTACAAATTCTGGCATCGGGTACCGAGTTGGCACGTGAACGCTCTAACACGCTGCAACTCAATCAAGCCTCAAAACATACCAAGCAGAAGTAAAAGCAATACCAATTATATAATGAAGATGAATTTGAACATGGGAAAATTTTATGAATCTCGTGAAATTTTCCTGCCCTGAATATTTCCCTCAAATTTTGATGGATGGAATATGTACATTTTGCTCAAAATTAGGTTAGTTTCATGTACCTAGATAATGTTATTAATCAGGTGTTCATATCTCTATATTTATCCAATTTTCGATCGATTTTATGCAATGATAGATTTTTTTGCAGAAGATTCAACCACCTCAATGGTATTACGTTTGGGTACAGAAGTTCTGTCAGCTACTTTTTGATCATAGTAACTATAATAGCAGTACATTCTAAGAAAAAATTTCTCATACTGAAATGATTGAAATTGAATTTGAGTCAGTATATGAGTGGAAAAAATGTGAGTAACTGCGAAAATGGTTCTTTCTGAGAAAGAATACTTCGATTATAATTGTACGGGATATTTTAAGATTCAAATTTGGGCATCGCTGAAAATGAAATAAAAAAGGACGAAACAATCATGAAGTATCTCATGCTATCTAACGGGAATAGGGAACTTCGATAAGTACATTGAAGTGCACGAGTATTTTTACGTAAAAGAATTCGTACTTCTTGAACATTACCTTTTCTCTTGATGAACAAGAAGCACTGGCGTTAGACTGCAAGGAGGGATGGGTTGAATGGACCTTGCTTCTCAATTCAGTGCTCGGATCTGTTGAGCAAAGAAGACAAAATGAATGGAGGTGCACGAAAGTTCTGTAAAACACGCTATTGAAGATGCAGTTAGACATATTCAGTAAGATATAAAATCAGAGGGACGTACAGACGCGTAGATGGCTTTCAAGGGTTCATTTCAATAAGAAAAACCTTTCATTTTGTACCAAGTATTCATGTTAAAAAATGCTTCAAATCGAATATGTATTTTTTCGATGTCTCAATGTGTTCGGTATGCGTCACCCTACCCACTTTTTAAGATAAATATCCACTGGCGAAAAAAGTTTCATTTAGAATCGCAAGGGTCACACGTTCAATGTACAATTTCGCTTCTGATCTAGGAACTCAAAGCTGGTTCTGTTTAAAAAATTTCGTACTCTAGTGGTACTCAGAGAAGGGAGAATTTTTTTAGAAAATCGGTAAAGAATTACTTAATAGCTTTGCAGCCAAGCTATAATAGAAACATAGTAACTGAAACAGATTCTGCAATGTTTGAACCCAATTAATGCGGTTCTTTAAGAATCAAACGACATGTAGTCCAACTTTTGTGAAAACCTTCTGTCCTGGGCCAAAATTAAGCCTGGTCTCGGCTCATTTCCATGGATAAGATTGGTTCATAAAATATATCGAACAGGCTAAGAATCTTTTCTCGTAGTTAAACAGTTTGTGCTCCTGCTGCAGGTACTTTGCAGTTAAGCAGAGCTCTACTCAAACGCTTACTAAATAGCTTTGGCTACGCGGTGCACATTTTATATGGAAATTTTCATTGTTTGCTCATTAATTTTCAGATATCTAAATTTGAACGAAAAAACTACTACTGTTCTGTGTCTTTACTTTATTAGTGTCGTAGTTTTGCCTTTATTTAATAAAAACATGATATTGAATTCATGCAGTTAATCCAGGAGTAATCATTATGTAAGTTTTTCCAACAGGTCTCTTCATTAAAAAGAGTAGAACATGCACGATACGAATAAAACACAACTAGAAATTCATAAATAACAATTTCAACGTATAAGTCAATTTTTGTGAGCATCGTGTTGAACCTTGTACAAGAAAAAACAGCCAAATGAGTAAAATCCATAGACAGTGCTACGTTGCAGTTTTAATTTTATTACTTGTCATTTATATCGGACGCTCCATCAATGAATTTCTCAATCCACTGCATAGAAGAGGTAAGTGTGTTGGTAAATTTTTATAATGTAAATAAATTCTCGCATTTAGTTCTGGCTCTACAAATATTGTCCTAAATAAGTTCACAATTTCGTTGGAAAACAATCCCATGTAGCATTCCACTGTCAAGAAATACAGTACAAACATTAATTGATCCATCTTTGACAAACTATTAATAGATTTAGGATGAAATGGTGTACTTCTTCAATGCTTCCACGGTAAGCGTTTCAGTCGATCAATTTCGTATGTTTGCATCGAGTCATCCAGTCCGAAGTTTGAATACATATAAATGGGGAATGAGAAGCTGCTTGAAATGCAACCATACGAAGTCCCATACATATTCGAATGAAGGAGGATTCGATCACTTTTTCTAGCTCTCTTGCACTTATTTAATCTATTTTATATCACTCTAGATCACATTTAGCCTCGTACAAGACATGGGCGCGTCGCAGGTATTTTTTTCATGCAGATCTTGTCATTGATGCTCCGGTCGATGTCGATGGGCAGCGCCAGCGGCATCGAGGCACGATTTTTCTAAGTTGCACCTTACAGAAAGGGAAAACACAGCTTTAGCCAGGATTGGAAATGTGTGTATGTTTCCTCATTATGTTGGAGCATGTAGCCTGTCACTTGAGCCTTCCATAAGACGGCTTGACAGCTTGAGCTTTCACGCTGAGATACACTTTCATGAGCGTCAGCGGATTTATTCTTGACGGCTGAGTGCTTGAGAGACGCCCAGAGGAAATTACATTTTTCCCTCTTTGTTTTTCGTAGTCTCATATGACATTTATCTGACAATACGAGTATAATAACGAAGCTATTTTGATGTGAATCATCGAGAGGACAGAAGTTTTCTTTCCGGTGTCTGCGTTCAGCCTTTCGTTGCATGACATGGGAAAGGCATAGTGGCTCCATCAGAAACACAGTAACAGCCTTCAACTGTTCCACTGTTTACCGGCTGCCATGTTCAGGAATAATTATAATACATTAGTGTCTGCGAACCTCCCTTTCTTGACTCAGCTTCGTAAAATTTTCTGAAATTTTGCAGATAGTAAAATTTGTTAGCTGTATTCAGTAGGCTAGTATCATACATGGAGAACGCTGTGCGAGTATAAATGTTTGGAGTTCACTCGTCATGTACGAAGTATTATAAAAGAGGTTAGCAACTAGCATAAACTAGCAGCCGTAACTTTTATCATTATCTGGGTTTGACTTCTATTCCCCCTCTATTGAGGGGACAGCCACGGGTAAACTCTTAAGATTCAAGTGGCACTTCAAGGACCCAAACTTCTGTGTCCAGGTTAGCACAGACAAAAACTTTGGCAGTGAAAACATGTACAGACATCAGAGGAACAAAAAGACAGAGTGAAAAAATATATAAAATCAAACGGGGAAAATGATTAATTGTGTCTCCGTATTTGGTAAAAGATTCGACATTCGATGTTAAGATTGAACAAGTACTAATCAAAACTACTAGCTGGATCTTCCATTCACAGGTCCACATTGCACTATCATAGTTCGCCATAAACTGCATAGATTTGCATGCCCTCCAGGCTGTTCTTCTTATTAAAATTTGCCTTTTATTCCATTAATGTATTAGCAATGTAATGTAAATTTTCTCCTCCGAGAATCAAGCTTTGTTGCACTACCAAAACGTTCGAAGAACATCCCTTACGATATTTTCCAACTCAAAGACATTCTATAAACACTGATCAAGAAGGTTTGTCATCTTGAATTTAGATTTCAGATATGATGCCGAGGAACGCATGCTCACCCTCTTCAGGAAGAATGTCGTCGATATAAAGGATCTCAAAAGTAAAGCGACTTGGCTTTACATCGTCACACCAACCAATGCTTCGCCTTTCCAAGTAAGGATATAGAACGAATTTAAGAGCTCATTGAAAATTATCTGATGTTATTAGAACTTTTAATGTAAAATTAAACGTTTGTTAAATATACGGGTAAAAAGTTAATATTTTAGGAACAATATTTCATCAAAAGATACTAAAAAACTAGCGCATGGGAATTAAAGAAAATCAAGGATAGGAAATATTTTTCGATTAAACTTAATTCGTAATTCATATGCATATTTCTCATTTCAAGATTTTTGAAAATACGCTCAGGTATCTCCTGATGAAATTCTTTTACCTTCTTTGGTCAATGTTTCAGAATTTTATGAAACTTTGTATAACACTCAATTAGTGATTGGAAACAAGAAAAAAATAACTCGAATGCTGTGAATTTCATCTGGTATGTTATCCATAGGTCCATCGGAGCCTATGTAGAATGATGCATCTGTTTTTGTTAATTATTCGTTAACTGACACTATTTGTTTGTATTTTTCATTTTATTCCTACTCAATAGATGTTACGCTGCTGAACTATGACCTGTAATTATTGATTCAAAATTTCTGAATTTTTTTTAAATGCATCATCCTACACAGGCTCCTATGACCTATGGATAACATACCAGATGAAATTTGCAGCATTCTGAAACATTGACCAAAGAAGGTAAACAAT
This sequence comes from Trinorchestia longiramus, assembly GCA_006783055.1. Taxonomy (NCBI): domain Eukaryota; kingdom Metazoa; phylum Arthropoda; class Malacostraca; order Amphipoda; family Talitridae; genus Trinorchestia; species Trinorchestia longiramus. The sequence continues at coordinate 10,077 of VCRD01000236.1, forward strand.
TTTATCAGGGGATACCCTATACATTTTTTCAAAAATTTAGAAATCTGAAATCAATAGATACAGGTCATAGTTAGCAGCATTCAATACATGAGTAGGAATTTAACGAAGAACAAAACTAGATGATACCAATTAACGAATAATTACCAAAAAAATGATATTGACCTAAATAAGTAAAAAATTTCGCCAGGAGATACCCTGACCATTCTTTGAAGACATTAAGGAATCTGAAATCAATAATTGCAGGTCATAGTTCAGCCGCATAGCCTGTATTGACTAGGAATAAAACGAAAGACGGAAACAAACACTGCAGATTTAGTGAATGATTAATAAAAAATTGGTTGAATTGTAGTATACAGGCTCCTATAACCAATAGATATAATACCAGATAAAATTTGCAGTTTAAAGTCATTTTTTCTCGTCTACAATCCTGGCCAGATTGGTGTAGAATTATACAAAATTCAGCATTGACCAAAAAGGTAAGAAAAAATTCAAAAGGAAAATTTGTAGTTTGTAGATTTTTAAAAAAATGTCTTAGGATTATACTTTATGAATTTGAGTTTTTCCGAGTAATATTTCAGAATTTTCTGACAATCTGTATAACAGTCACGTACGGATTGTAAACGAGGAACGTGTCTACGTCTACAAATTTCATTGCTATTATTCTCACAGGTCATGAATGGCTGTTTAGTATGATGCATTCGATTGTTTGTTAATTATTCGCCAATTCCTCTTTATTTGTTCACGTTTTGGTTATATTCTTTTTTCAATACGTACCCAGTTTCGAACTATGACGCTAATGGTAGATTTGTAGTGTGTAGAATTTTTGGTAAAAATTGAGAGGGTAAACCCTTAGGTATTTTTTTTCAATGTTTTGGAATTTTGTAAAACTATGACAGGCAGGCAAGGATTGTAAACAAGAAAAAATTACTAATTCTGCAAATTCCATGAAGCAACTTGTTCATAGATCATAGAATTTTTCGAAGCCTTTTATAATACAAGAGCAGCCATCATATATAATACCTAGAAAGTGGATCACTTAGATGTCTTTTCTAAACAATTTTTCTCAAAAAAACGGTAGCGTCTAAGATTTACGCTGAAAATTCCAATATGTGTCGTACAATAAGAAATTTTACAATGCGGAGTGATACATTTTCTCAAAGGAATTTTTTCATCATATCACAAATTCGATTTTACTGAAAATTTTCCCACTTTCATGACCGGTGACCTAGAATCATCTTAATGTTTTTGACCTAAACTTGTTCCTATTTTAACACGTTGACTCCGAAGTGGTACGTATGTGTACCACTTAGGTAAAGTTCTGTAATTTTTTCAGATCTTTCTAGTGACTATGCTTACAAAGTGAAGTTTTACACCAATCAGGCAATCGGAGTCAACGTGTTAACATTCTTTTTAGATACCTGAGCTGATGCGCCTAAGCCAAACCTTATCGCTGGTGCCTCGCATCCATTGGATACTCTACCGTCATGGAGGGAAAACAGACTTTTCTCACATGGAAAACACTGAAGTACGCTTACTCATGGGTTCCCGTTCACATTCAGATGATGACCCCGAAACATTAGTTGAAATGTTGGAATTCAGTGCTCTACCTTACACAATTTTAAGAAGTAAGACTTTGGTTCATGAGTCTAAAAGCTAAAAATGTTTTTACCTCAAGTTTACGTACTGGTTTGTTGTCTGTGGGCTATCTGATGCTTTTGTTTGTGGGCTTGTATTATCCGATTTCAAAATATTCATCATTTTTAATGTTGTTGGATTTGATTACTTAATGTTTCCTGCGATTGCCAAGCCGGTGGAAATCTTTACTTTGTACACACAGTCACTAGAAAGCTTTGAAAAAATTACAGAACCTAACCTGAGTGACCCAGCGGTGGGTCACTTCGCAGGAAATGTGTTAAAAAAAATTGGTACACGTCCAAAATTGGTACACGTCCAAGTATTCTCTTGTACTGTTACTTACATGATACGTAACTGCACTCTTTTCGTTTTTAAATGTGAGATTAAGATAATATTGAATTCTTGACTCTTCAGCATAAGTTCTTTCTGATATATTTAAGAATTCATAATAGTGGAAACACTATTTTTAAAGTGAATAGAAGCACAAGGACAACGAAAAAACAAATACAGGGTGTCTCAAAAAAAATGTACTCACCCTTTAACCGTTGCTAACATGCTGTCTTCTTTGTGTTGCAGGTGTGAGGTTCGAACCTTTGCGAACATGATTCATTAATCACATTTAATCATGTTTGCAAAGGTTCGAACCTCACACCTGCAACACAAAGAAGACAGCATGTTAGCAACGGTTAAAGGGTGAGTACATTTTTTGAGACACCCTGTATAAACTACAACGTACACGAGCGATGAAAATCTAATCTGGTCATTTGTGATCAAATTGATTCAGGTCGTGCCCAGGAAGCCCAGAGGGCAGCAACATAACTTCCTTTTTTCCAAAGGAAGTTCTTTTCAAAAAGAGAAAATTTTGTTGCCATCCTCATATATTTGAGGAGTCCTTAATTGCTTAATTTCATGCGTTTTCTAGTCACAGCTTGGCTCATCCAATGCAATATTGTTCCTTGATCACCTTACATCCATACAATATATTGAAAATCTTTTTAAAATCCATGCTTCATTTTACCAGCATAAAGAAGCTTGTAAACAAAGTTTGACACAAAAATTTAGTGACTTTAATTCACGCCGATATTTGCGAATTTCAAAGACTGGAGAAAAACTTTCTCGAGGAAAGTAAGAAAAGATCAAAATGGTTTCCATTAGTGACAAATCTATCATTTGTTTAACAGAACAAAGCAACAAAAAGTTACACCCAAATTAGAATAAGTTCAAAACATATGTATGGACAAATGTATATAATACGTACAAATTAGTATTGCTGTCGTACCAGTAGTTAAAGCGTTAACGACTAGTTCGATCGAATTTAAATTTCATGCAGGCGTTGGATCGGTGTTTAGTAAATCATGCGACAAGTTCAATGTTGGTGCTCGATTTGGTACTATGTGACACAAAATAGACTGGTGAAAAATAAATGCCTATAACTCAAAAAATAATTGACGAGTAAATATGAAACAAGAAACACGAAAGGATAAACTCTCAAACCTTATTTCGTATGATAGGGATTTCGATTATCTCAAATGTCTGTATATTTCTCTAGTTATAAATGTTTCAGAAAAAACGGATTGTCGAAATGAGTCAGCTAAACAGCGTATTTTCCTAGTTGAACAGTACTAGGTTAATAAATCTTCAAACAAAGTGGAAAGAGCATTTGTCAATTAAGTCAACCTGAATATGAATATTAAAACTGCTAACAATGTGCAAATGGAGAGCAACTGGTACCATACATAACCTAACCAAGAGTCATTCAGGAGCCTCTTCTTGATGCCCACATAAAATAATCGAGATATCTATCGTACCAAATAAAACTTTAGAATATATACTTTCATGTGTTTGTGTTTCACCTATCTACGCCACTTATATTTTAAGTTGGCAGTGTTTACTTTTAACCAGTTTATTGTATCATGTTGTACTACATATAACACGTTGGGTACTAGATGTTTGTGTTTTATGTTTGACGTGTTTATGTTTAAGACGCGTGTCTTATGTTTGTGTTATTTATTTCGTACTACGTAACACGTTGCATGCTTGGTGTACGGAGCACTCCCCAATATCTGTCAATTACCAATGAGGGAAATGCACAAGCGGACAAAATCATTTTACCCTTTCCATAATCTTAACGGAGAAATATTATAAATATCAGGAATACTTTTTCAATACCCGCACATTAACACGCATCCAGTTTTCAGAAAAGTGATGAATATTGGTATAATAGCCAGAAAGTTTTTACAATGCATTTAACATTTACCTAATAACTTCCAAGATTGGAAGAAACCCAATACTCGAGATATTCTTTGTCCATAGTATCTACATATATAATTGACAATGTATCTCTCTCTCTCTCTCCGTATCTGTGTGTGTGTCCGTCCCATTATTTCCGATCTATTACTGAAGAAAAATTATTGAACTGAAATCAGAACGGGTATGCATGTATTACAAGCATCGTATTGTGGTTAAAAAAGGCGCCCGATTACTATAAAATACTCAACTGTTTCTGTTATTAGCTTTCTTCTCTTACACAGCCTTGCTACCTGTAGATAAGATACAGAATGGAAATTCTGTATATATTCATGAAAAATATTCAGATTTTGATGGTACCACGGGTAAAACTGAAAAATGCATTCATTTCATAGATCAATAATTATGTCCCTTTAAAATCAAGGAATTTTTACAGGTACTATCTGGTCCATGCTATCGGTATATAAAATGCAGAATAGAAGTCCAGTATATATTAATCAAAAGTATTCATTAAAAACACAATAATTCGTCGTAAATATTGAATACATTTATCTCTATAAAAATTTCAAATTAATCAAATCTAAATCGTAGAATTTCCACAGGAACTGGCTGGTGTAATCATAAAATGAATTAGTATTTAAATCTTCAGTTAGAAGCACGATTTTCTATACCCTTGTTTAGTGACGAAAAACGGTATTCATATTCACAACTCATTGTTTACTAAAACTTCATTCTTTTGTCTCCTACCCCAGCTGCTAAAAAAAATTAGTTTGATCATTCTTTTAAGCAAGTTTCTAGTTTTTAGACTTTTTATCAAATATATCCAATGGTTGATAAAAACATTAGCAATCAATCAAAGACGAAAAAATCAAAGATGATCGATGTCATCTTGAAAGAGAGCGCTCAAAACTATACTTTAAAAATAATAGTATTAAGAACACAGTATAAAGTTCGTTTCGTTTAAAATCATATTCTGAAATGAATAATGAGAGATGCTTTTATAGACGCGTAACAGAGACGAATGTGAAGTACTGGTTGTGTTTCATAGTTTATACCTATTCTAAAATAAGAGAAGACAAAAATGGATTTCAAACTCTCGAGTTTCATGAGTAAAAATTTACAACAAGTACATTTTAAATCTTATATTGGGCTTCACCAAAACTCTAATTAATGTTTTGTCAATTTCATAATGGGATATTCAACTTCATATTCATTTAGGAAATTCCCAATTGACTTCAAATCGTTTAGCCCTCCTCCAATGATTTTTAATCGTTTCTCATAGTCATAGCATGAAATTCAGTGTTGAATCTAAATGTTTAAAAAATATCATCGCAGTAACTTTTACGTTAGGTGCTTCACAAGAAGAAGACTATGTTCAGCACTGGAGCAGAGCAATCGAGTGGCTCAAAAAAAGCGTCGGTGATGCTCGACCAGGAGTGGTTGCTTTCTTTAGGCAATCCAGCACCGTGGACTTCAGGCTCTTGGATCAGGTACTGACTAGCCTGGTGGACTTTAAGCTCCTCAATGAAGTATTAACACACTGATAGACTTTCGGTTATTAAGACAGGTAAGACAAGCATAGTGGATTTTCAACTTTAAAAAATCGTAATGACAATCGCGGTATTTCCCAGGTTTTGGATAAGAGGCAACTGGCACAGTGGATTCCCAGCCTATGTATCAGTTTCCGAATAGGTCTGTGAACCTCAGTCCAATAGATTAGGTACTAAAAAATAATATATACTTTGCTTCAATGTTCACTCACGAAGAGTCATTTGAAATCCTGCACGCTCACGCCTTGAACTCCTAAGAAATCCTGACACCCATAGTATGCACAGTAGAAAAGTAAGATAACAGCTCAGCCATCCGAGCCCATATAAATAATCGTACCCGACATCTTTTCTCCTCTAATCTTCAAAGAAGCATTTAACAAACGCTTTCATTTGATCGCTCGAAACTGAGAATTTTCCGAAGGATTAGCAGCAGGCAAATGTCGCTTCTATATTTAAAAAGGGAACAAATTAGCACACAATAGCTGTCACCTAATCAGAATGATATCTTATCAGTTAGAGAACAGAAATATTACTCTAAGCCTGTATAACAAAGCACCTACAAGCCCAAAACCTGTTTACTAACACGCAGCACGGATTCAGGAAAAACCGTAGCTCTCTCACAAACCTCCAACTTTTTGCGAAAGGTCAACTACGTATAAGACTGCACAAAAGCCGTTGACCTTATATACCTCGACTTTCAAGAAGCCTCCGACAAAGTTCCTAAAAAAGGGTCGTGACAAAAGTGGAAGAGCATCGAATACAATGCAATTACTATCGATGGATACGAAACTGGCTCATTTGTCGCACTCGAGTAATGATTCATAATCAAGCCAGTGATTTGACGCATATAACATCATGAGTCCCAAGGGAACGATTTAGGCCCGCTCCTCTTCATCATCTAGATTCTAGATCAACAACCTTGACGTCGGAATCGTCAGTAATGTTAATAAATTCCCCGATGACACGAAACTGTCTCAAAACGTTCACCAAAAAAGACAGTAACCATCTAATCGGACCTCAATCGTCTAGTACAATGGACTGAAACCTGGCAAATGAGCTTCAACATTGATAAATGTACAGTAATACACGATGGTGCAAATAACCTGTATTGTGAACACGATGAATGACACACTTACTGAAACAAAACAGCAACAGAGATCTTAGTATCATTATCACTAAAAACTTCAAGCATGACAAACTCGTGGAAAAAAGCCTCGAAAAATTATTGCCACTGAATCAGATTTACGAATGTTTACACTTCCTGTTTCCCTTAACAGATACGCCAGACACAGACGGTGTCGAGCTGGCCGTTGAGTTTACTTAACTCGGAGGAGACCATCGTCGACCCCGAACATTGGTCAAATTTGACCTCTTTTATTGAACCAGGAGGCGAATGCGTCACAGGGTTGGCTGTCGATATGGAATCAATCGCCATTTCTTTACAACATCTTCGAAAGGTAATGCATGCATGGCGTGATTGTACCAGAGACGGAAATGGCTTATTAGACCCGTGGATGCGCGAGTAACATATGTAGGCAGCACACGTGTCTTAATAGAATGTTTGACTGGATGTTTTGTTCATCTTAAAATCATTTATTTATCGCTTATTTTCAGAGTCGAGGATTTTTAGACTGACAGAAATGAAATTTTACTAACAACGTTCGACCTCCATATGTAGAGACTAATAACTTGAGTTGAATTACTTGTGGATGCGATTTCATTCTTCTAATTTTGCAAATACACACAACCTGTATTTGAATTAGAAGTCCAGCTATTATTGTGACTGAAAAAGGTTTGCTCAAATCCGTATCATGTTACTCATAGATTCATAATGACGTCTAAACTGTTATCCACTAAAAATAATTTTCGTCCTACAGACAGACTATGAACACAATAAGTTAACACATTCATTGCGGTTGCCTAGCCGGTGCGAATCTTTACTTTGTACATACAGTCACTAAAAAGCTTTGAAAAAATTACATAATCAAACCTGAGTGACCCACCGGTGGGTCATACCGCAATGAATGTGTTGAATAAGTCTCAAATTTACAAGTTCAACACTTTTAGGTTTAGTCTTCATTACTTCAACAATTTTTCCATCTGTTTATTCAACAGAACATTCAATAATAGTATTCTTCAGTTCCCCACAACCAAGACAAAAGCAATTACACGTAAAAGAATGAGCCTATGAAACTAATATGGATTAATCCTTCGTCTAATGACATTAACACGTTTGTTGCGATTGCCTAACCGGTGCAAATCTTTACTTTGTACACATAATCACTAAAAGACTTGGAAAAAATTACAGAACCTAACCTAAGTGACCCACCGGTGGGTCGCATCGCAATAAACGTGTTAACCTTGGATACATTACCAACTGTTGTGTAAACAGTAAAAAAAGTTAATTTTGCGTCCTAAGAACAGGACAGTAGTGAGAGGTTCTGTTGGTAGATAAAGGATCGAGTTTCAGGTCAATTTACTTACCGACAGAGCTGGGACTCGAGGATCTTCTTGGAGGTGTAAATGAGGAAGAGTAGGCAACCACATCGTCTTTTGCCATCGCGGAGTACTTTCCCTAAGTCGTTGCCTCGTTTTTAATGCGAACAAAGCCAAATTTGCTCAAAATAAGCTCTAATAACTTTGAATTATCGATTACACGTTTTAATAGTGCATATTTCAATATTAAATCACGAACAAAAGGATGCTGACACATCAGAGTATTGGTTAATTATTCCCGTTAATTTGACAACACAGTTCACCACTACTATATTCGCTAAATTTGTAGGAGCCTGTAAATAAAAGATACAGAAAAAAATGGGTCATGTTGTGCTAAATACCGGATGTATTTCGATAGTTGAAAAGTACCTCAAACATCTTTTACACCCTTAGCAAGAAACAGCTTCCCGTAAGATCTTAGCTGTAAAGTGATTTGTTCATTTAACACATTCATTGCGGTTGCCTAGCCGGTGCAAATCTTTACTTTGTACATACAGTCACTAAAAAGCTTTGAAAAAATTTCAGAACCTAACCTGATTGACCCACCGGTGGGTCATACCGCAATGAATGTGTTGAGCGTTCGTATAGAGCTCCAATAATATAGAGGTCAGCTCCATATACGTAATGGTTGCAAAAAACTTTGTCCATGCAGGCTCCTGACAAATGTTAATTTTAGCGTTTAATATGCATAGCGAAGTTTCGGAAGTAATGGCTGGAAAGAGTTAACAAAATGAGTCATTCAAAAATGCAGAATGAATACTTAAAAATGTAGATGTACCATAGATACATCGGTTGTATGATGCTTGACCACCTAGAATACGGTTGACGAAGTCCACCACCAGTTAAGAAATAATTTTAGTCACACGCCAGTGTAGCCTCCATATATGTACTTTTCCGTGGTAAATATAATGCGTTCTTATCATACTTAACACGTTTGTTGCGATTGCCTGATTGGTGTAAAACTTCACTTTGCACGCATAGTCACTAGAAGGATCTGAAAAAATTACAGAACCAAACCTAAGTGACCCACCGGTGGGTCGCATCGCAACAAACGTGTTAAATTTACTGAACTTCAAAACGAGTACAGCAAACAAAATCGAATCAAAAACAGCCACCTCGTGACGAAAGAAAGCGACAAAGAAAGACCAGCTCTATCAAATACATTCAAGGCAGATTTCAGCAACTAGCATTGCTGATTTTACTGCAAAGATCTAAAAATACCACTCAGCATTACTACAGGTGTCCATAAAGTCTCTTTACCACTTCAATAATTTATTACTAATGAAATTGATAAGATATTTTATTCAAATTTGTTCTATTGGATTTAGTGTTTATTAGAGTTTTTAATCACATTTTGCAGTTGTGTGTTTCAGGGATCTTGTTTGTGAAACAGGTGCTGTTGAGACTTAATGAGACTTTTATAAGAGACATTATGGACACCCTGTTTTTCGTGATGGTACTCAGACGAAGGTGGGCGCTATCAGCAGCGAGGGAAATTCAGTAATTTTACCAATCTTTCCAAGAGCACGTTAGATAATATCGATCAGCTTCAGTGCACCCATCTGAGTAAAGATGAATCTTACTGATTTTCCTTGGGTCAAGGGTATCTCTTTCTTCCTTTTTCTACCAATGATTCAATAGTACGATACTTTTGATGGCGATTTATATTTCAGGTCTTACAGCAACAAGCCAAAATTAAAGAAAGTATTAAATTAGTAAAATATTAAGTAAAGTATATTTTTACATAAGCTTGCAATTATCAATAAGAGCAAATAAATGGGAAAAATTAAAACTAACTGTTCACAGTCTGTACTTTCTTGTCAGCGAATTAAATGAAAGTATTAAATGAAGTATTTAATTGGTATAAGTGAAGTGTATGTTTTTACATGAGCTTGTTATAATCAATAAAAGAAAATAAACGGGAAAAATTAAAACTACCTGTTCACAGTCTGTATTTTCTGGTCAGCGAATTAAATTACTAAACTAAGAGATTTGAGTTCATCTCCATGACCTAACTACTACACTTACAAAGTAGAGATTCTCCTAAAAATTGAGTCGTACAATAAATTGATCACTAGATTCCAGTACGAAATGGGATGGAATAAATCGATGTCTTAACCATGCATCTTCTTATAAAAATAACCCATTCCTGACTTCACAACAAAGTTTGGCAGTAAACTTGACCTTTTCCTAGTATGTCAAAATCATGTTTCATTCAGGGTTTGGGTTTATTTAAAAATGATTAAAGCATATAACCAACCATTCAGGTAAATTCTGGTTTAAATAAAATACCAATCTATCAATTGGCACCCGACAGACCAGAGCTTTCCTGAACTCTAGTACACCCTGCCCTGAAGCCAACTTTGTATCAGTCTTAACCCAACACCAGCCGTTGCAAATCTTCAGGCCTCCCGGAGGAAAAAATAAGGTATGGACGTACATAAGTTTTTTGACAAGACCTTTAGCAAGCAAGTCACAAAAATTGAAACTAAACACAAATTCTTTCATTCATACTCATATGAATTTCATAAGTTCAACATGCATTTTGAGTAAATTTGGACACGGTAAAACTACGGTAAAACTACGGTAGTAAGATTACCGGTTTTACTCAGTGTGCTCCACTGAAAGACGATCCGTAGAGTTACACTTCACAATTAGTGGACCCCAATTTCAATCGAATTACTTATAAGAAACATACTTGTCACTTTCTTATCACTCTCGTGTTTCTGGAGGAAGCGAAACAAAAAGAAACAGAACAGTTTCTCCACGTCATAAAACGTTCTGGGTCATTAGAGACCGACCACCTCTAACTTCACACCTTTATTATTGTTGGTGACACACTGGAGGCGAGGTAGTGAGGAGTCACGCGATTTTAATTTTCCCGCAACTAGTCACCGGATGTTGGTTTCACCAGCCAAGAATACAAAGAAGAACAAAAATTACGTTAGCAGGTAATTTGGGGTCCTTTACAGTTTACAAGGACGGGACATAAGTGAGTTTGTTAAAAGGATCATAAGATGAATAGTTTGAGGAAAATTACTCGAAGCTTAAAATAGTTTATAAATCTTATATTTTAGTGCAAAATTGAGGAATCAAAAACGCTTTGTCTGGTTTCAAAATTACCCATTGAAGAAAGTACAATTTTGTGTTAATTTCCCTCTAAAACGAGACATCAGACCAATAGAAAAATAACAATAGCTTTTCTTTGAATATTTTCTATGTTTAGATGAACAACTCAGATTCCTTCCAAGCTTCTTATCAGCTATGCTACTTAATCAAAACTATTAAATGACGCATTATATACTCCTTTGATATAAATGTATGCTCAATCCCAACAATGCGTTGACTTTTATCTTTTATTTCAGGTGTACGTCTGGAAAACTCGTCCTGGGCCAATTAGAAAGGATATGGTACATAAAATAAAACTTTCAAAGTACAAGGGTACAAATTTGGCAAAACTTCAGCAGCAATTAATCGCCAACCTAACAATAAAGCATTAATGGTAAAGGATATTCCAATAACTGTAGAGCGATGAACATTCAGCATTCTCTTGCTTTATACCGGGGATCATTTTGGTTCGCAAATTTTTTTGGATTGGTCGTCGAAAATGTCCGAGTATTGCTGCTTATGAATCAGCATTAATCGTGTTTCAGGAGTTTATACTGTTTTTAGGAGTACATTTACCCGAGAAGAGCTAGTCTATTTGGTATAACAAACTTCCAGAATGAAGTTATTAGTTTTTGAAAGCTTCCGTCATGTTTGAAAACATTTCTTATCCTCTAACATCGATCACTGACTGTCTCATTGGAACGTTTTTTAAGTACGGTTTGTCATTTTCACATGACCAGTATATAATTTCTCAAACAGATTAGCTTCGTGGCGTTTCGCTTCAACTCATCTTTGTTATGTGTTAGCTCTGAAATCTAGCTTGCAAACTGACATATTTTTCTCCACTACATGAAATCATCTTGAGATTATTTTAGAAATCGACCCATGTTTAGAAGGAAGTTTTGCAATGTTTTTCATATGTATTTGCTATTACCAATGCAAGCAGCACAATCTAATTAAAATAAAAGTGAAATTCCTTCACTGAAGCAACGCAGTCTCCATTTGGCGCATGTGCGCTGTGTACCGCACTCTATTGGCCAGTCACAGACGCCAGTACAGTCATTCGGCGTGTGTACGTTTGTTTGTATTAGAAATTCCTCGACCGATTGAAAATCCCTACGACTGTGAAATACGCGCAGTTGTTTACTTATTGCTAAATGCGTGAAAGTGGCTGAAATTCATCGTCAGATCATTGAAGTGCATGGAGAAAACATTATGAGCGATTGAATGATACGGAAATAGGTGAGTGCTTTTGAAGATGGCCGTGCGAATGTGCATGATGAAGAGCAAAGTAGGCGACTTTCAGTCATTAACCTTTTCGCTGCGTGTGACTGAAATCCTCAGTAATGAAATAGTTGCAGGCCCACGTGTGACTACCACTACCACGACTACCACTACGTGTGACTAACGCCCATTGACTACCACGTGTTCCTGCATTTGAAGGACGTCTGGGTGGACAGCGCCACAACGACGATGAAGATGTAAAAACGATCGTGTTGCAATGGTTGTCAAATCAGGCAGCAGATTTTTACGACGATGGTATCACGAGCTGGTCGTACGGTACGGTAAGTGCCTTAACGTTGGTGGGAATTATGAAGAAAAGTAAATTAAAGTGCAAGCCTTAATGTAAAAATAAAATTGCCGCAAAAAATCTACTTGTTTTGTTTTTATTTCAAAACCGTACCTACTTTAAACACACGCTTCGTATATCAAACATACTCCTTCATTGCACTCAAAGATCATTAATGCAATTCTGATCCCTCATTTGAATTTTGTCGAGGCTGTCATTACATCTTAGATTGCTTAGCAATCAGATTATGTACTTAGAAATACAGACTACAAACTAAACAACATAAAGAGGCTTCCATATATCTTGGTCATACTTTGAGGTGACTACACTCACTTGACTGCATGAAAGAATTTGAAAAATTTCCTGTTTTACGGGTATGGCTTAATTCTTAATCTTAATTTCTGCAGTGGTGATGAAAGTCATTCAAAAACGAAGCCAATGGTACTATGTATTAAGTTGGTTCTTTTTCTTCTGTGTGTTTTGGCTGAACAAAGTCCATTTGAATGAGAACAATCAGATTTCTTTATTTAGAAATTTAAAAACACTCGAGATAAGCGAAGCTTCACTTGATACACCTTCCATAAACAAAAGCAATACATTAAACATCACGGGACTGTAATGATAATCATCTGAGTTGTCCTTGTATTTAACACGAATGAACTTCGGCAAACTCTTAATTGTGTCCTACGTTAGGTTCGTTTCAAGAAGCGTCATGTGCTGGGAAAAATAAAGTACCATTAGATTATGCATAATTCTCGTCATGCGAATTGAATGATTTAAGGAGTTGTATCCTTTCCAAAGAGACCGATACTTCCATTGATCAGATTCCATGATTGTCTGTCTATATCGCATCCCCGAAAAGTTAAATCGTACATGTTCAATAATCTTGTGTATGTTATCGTAGTTTGATAATATAAATCTCAAGACAAGAGCGCTAGGAGACCTATTATTTCTTTTCCTTGAAGTTTCGTCTGCTCTTCTATTCAGATTTTTTTCAAAATATGCTACTATTATTTCAAGGGAAAATACGTTGTGCTCCAGACATTATCCATAAAATAGGCAACGAAATGTTAATAAGTAAACACCATTGAAAAATGTAAATGAAAAAGTTACGCACTAAATTGATTTCGATTATTGTTCGTGAAACTTGGCGAAAAGAATGAAAATACGGGAGAATATTCAAACATCAGACTGGCTACAGAGAAACTAATACATTGCTCATCCTCAAAAAAATGAATGACCAAGGAATGAAAAAACAAGAAGGGTGGGAGTATGTTTTAAAAAACCTTCAAAGAAATTCTCTGCTACGCCAGTCTTCCCAACACAAGGACTTTTCTACAGGTAAATTCCGTCAACAGATAAATTGCACCGTATCTAACGCAAAATCTTGGAGCACAGTTTCTCAACTTATCTTTCTGAACGACGAAATTAATTTATTTTAGCTAATGCTCTTCACACGGCGTTGCTTGAGAGAGGAAAAGGAAAATACGGCACCAAACATCCTTTGTTTACATATCAATGCGTTGTGGCTCACTTGACAAAGATGACCACAGAAAGCTGTGCCACCTGCCCCAGAAGATCAAGTATAGAGTTAAGCAACTCAGCAAATTCAGGCGATCTTACACTAGGGTAATTTTAGATGATATTGAATCAAAAATTTTCGTTGTACTCTACCATGCAAGAGGAGCTTACCAGTCAAAAATTAGAACAGTATACCTGGAATTAAACGTCAACAATAAGTACGAAGTTCATTGGATAAGGACACTCGCAGCAATCAAAAGGTTTGAGTAAACATCAACTTGTAAATATCTTGTATACCTTAAAAGTTTCAAAAAGAAAATATAGTAAAATTCATTCGAAAAAAGTTCTCTTTTTCCAGTACCTGTGAAAAAGCTTCCAACTGGAACTGATGGACTTTACTGAAAAATGATAGAGAACAACTCTATTCTTCAAAGAGAGACTCGAGAAAAAAAATCAGGCAGAACAAAACAATACAGCATGTCCAATATCAATAACACAATTGACAGAATTCAAATTATCAACCGAAATTCTAGCACAGTGAATACCTTACACTCGTGAGGCACGCAAGAGCTTTGAGAACTCAGAAGTACATACGAGTTTCAAAAATGCAGCATCTTTGTTATTGTCACAAATCACTGAACTAGACTCGATCTTGATCCCCTGTTAAGGCGAAATGAAACTCTCTCAACACCTAGAATTCGAGGAGAAAAGTTACCTCTCCAACATTCACTTCTAAGATCATTTTGGAAACTGTTTGAATCAATTTCAAAATCGCAATGTCCTCGGTATATTATAATCCTCCCACTACATATGAAGTTACTTGCTTGTTAATGGGCCAAACACATCCGACGCTTTTGATTCTAAGAATAGGGCGTTATCATTGAAGAAATTGATCGTTGTACATAAAAGCTTGGAAAATATTCAAATGCATGGGGAATCAAAGGCACCGTTTCATAAAGTTTACAAAAATTATACTGACATCAAATTATTGAGTCGTACACTGACAGTAATCAAACAAATAAGATTTCTTTCTCTGCTCGGAATGGCCATATCTCATTGGGGTTTCAAATTTAGATCTAAATCTTTTCGATTCTTCAATCAATGAGCATCCAGAATCTACAAGAATACTCGTATAAAGATATATATATATGTATCTTTATAATCATTGATCATTACTTGTATGAAGAGATACATATATCTTTATACAAGATATATCTTCCTGATGGATCTTCTGAAGATCTTATCTTCGGTCTGAGATATATATATATATATATATATATATATATATATATATATATATATATATATATATATATGTCAGACCTTTGCCCACTTCGTTGTAATATTAAAACATATATTTGAGTTGTTTTTAACTAGCCACATATTTTACCGTAGCTCCAGCTTTTTATGAAATCAATCAATTATTCGAAGTTAGTTATTGAACGTATAAATAAGATATTTTCCAACGATTCCAACTTTAAGGAAGGAAAATGTGGCAATTCGAAGCAATTGTTCGTTGCCTACTGGAGAGATTTTATTCTAACTTTTTATTGAGAGAGGATAACTTAGATCTAACTAAATCTTAGATGATAGTGGACCCCTTTTGTCCAGTCGACAAAATGTGAAGAGAGCAAAAGCCAACGCTTACGCCGACAGTTCCCTAAATTAAGAACCGCTTTCAGTTGAAGCAAAGCAACGAAACAGGACAAAATCTCAGACCAAAATGAAACCTTGAAGCACTTGTCAAAGCGCTCCATTGCAAACTCCAGCGTGAAGATTGGCTTGACAGTTTGTGAAGGAAATTAGAAGGTATTTTAAAGTTGCTTACTGCTACGGCAATAATTGGCAATTGAAATGACAATAAATATTACTGTATTAATGAGGAGACACTCCAAAATGGAAGAGTTTTCCTCTCATTGGGGCGACGTTTCCTGTATATGAACAGTAACAAAATAATCTAATCATTCTTTCAAAGTAAGGCTGCTGACAAATTA
This sequence comes from Trinorchestia longiramus, assembly GCA_006783055.1. NCBI lineage: Eukaryota > Metazoa > Arthropoda > Malacostraca > Amphipoda > Talitridae > Trinorchestia > Trinorchestia longiramus. Next base: position 26,198 of record VCRD01000236.1, read on the forward strand.
GGGATGTGGAGACGCTTGTCTATTGCCTTGTTACATGCAAAACATTATTTCTATGCGGCATCATCACGCAAAGTCCTAATAGTCGGATGCTTCCTGTTGGGTTTTCAACTTGTTTTGTAATGGTACCCCAAGTTTTAAACGACTTCTCATAACGAGTTTTCAGCTTTGAATATCAGGTCTTGCTTGACCTGACTTGCAACAGATCGGTGTTCTCTGATTTTCACATAACAAATAGAAACAATGATTGATACAATGTTAAACTCTCAACCGCCACCGTTGATGCAAAACATTAACGGTTTTTAAATAACATGTGAGCTAATCATGAACAAAAATCATGCCAATTTGATAGTGCTTGAAAGAGAGGGACTGGAATTTTTTTATAAATTCAGGTTCGTTCGACAACAAAACTGCAGAAGAATGTTCAAGGAAATCGAGGAAGTTATTTTTTACCATAAACCCCTTCGTAAATTGGAAGGTAACAAGTGGAATTCGTTGTGAAATTTTCCTTTTCGTAGCAGAATGAGCACCATCACAAAGACAAGGTACGGAAATGGCAGCAATGTAAGGCCTTGTGAGAACGAGGCAAAGAGCACCAGGTCCATCAAAGCACATCCTCTTTTCCACTTAGAACCGAAGTTGAAGGCAAGCCTGTGTTCAATGCATAAGTTATCTAACAAGATGTTGAAATACATTAAATTCTAATTACTTTATAATAGTTTAGAACACTGAGCGTATTCTTATTGGTAGATTTTATTTAATTTAACTTAAACAAATCCCGTACACGGAGTTCGACAAACCTTTTTACGCCACTTCTCTAAGCTGTAACAGTTAATATAGGCATGAATCAGGTCTGTTTCATAGGACAACTCTCATCATTTTAACATCAATTAAAACCTTGTAATTCACCCAGATAACTTTATTAGATCCCTCTAAGCTATCATTTATTTACGTGACACACGTAGAGGAGGCATTGGAAAAGTGTAGTTTTGATAATTATTTCTTTCGTCATCTTTGAAATGGAATTGGAAAACTACGAGGCAGGCAACCTTGTATATGAAACCAGGAAACCAATAAGAAGAGCAATGCTGAAAAAAATCATTCTCAATGCCTCCTCTCGAGAAATCAGAGTCCGATATGCGCATTGTATTAATATCATTATATAAAATGGCTATCTTTTTACATATATAAAACAACTGTACCTTAAAGAATATTTGTGAAAGAACTGAGAGTTAATCTACATCGATAGGCTCAAGAACACTACTCTTTAACATGCAGATCAGTCAGTCCCAGCGAAAGTATTACAAAGAACTGTCTTTATCGAACGTAGTAATTTCTATCACAAACATGAAACCAGACCAAACATTCCTGCTTTACCAGCTTAAGTGTTCTTTAATTCACATGTTGAACCATATCACCATCGCCATAGACGTCCGAGTTCTTTTTTCAAGAAAATTTAATTCTGACTCTAGTTTAGCTCCAAGGAATAGTTAAGAGCGCTATTTATAAACATGGGCATTTCTACATATTCTGTGAGCAGATCCATGTTAATGCAAATCCAACTCGCTAGCTAGAATAATCTCACTAGCACGAGTTAATCTACCTTTAGTAATATTACATTATTTTTCATCCATGGTCACCAGCCCATGCTTCTAGCGAACACCTATGGAACATGGAACCACCTGAGAGGAGTTAGTACCTTGTACCTATACAGCTACAGGGCTAGGTACTAGCTAAGGGATGGATGGTACCAAGTACCAACCTTGATTCGTCAAGGAAGGTACCAACGGGTCATATTCGATTAAAGAGCATGCAGTTCATGTAAGACGGAGAGATGCAGAGAGAGGTCTAAGAAAGAGCCCTCTCCAACAAGAGCTAAAGTCGTTGTAATGCTCAACTAAATTGACATAATCTTAAAGGAACTTTCTCAACAGTTTTCATCCGATCATTCAAATCACAGTTGTCCTACAATTAAGGTAAAAGTTCAGCACAACACCATAGCAGGTAACAAATTTCCGTAGACTAGAAAACTCCTACGCCGTATTTCTATGAAAAAATGTAAGAGAAATCAAACTTTCAAGGAAATGTCAAAGAAAACTGTATTTTATGAGCAACGATTTTATCAGGAATATTTAAAAAAATCTTTAACTTTCGTGATGGTCAACTGTGCCGATATTTTAAAAATGACACTCTGGTAATTCATGCAATCAGTTTTAAAACTCAAGTCTCCACGGGAAGTTTCAAAATATTTTCGAGAGAAAGGGGGCATGAAATGATATGCAAAAATTCCAGAAACAGGTAAACAGCATTCGTGGAAGCAAAAATGAAAGCTAAACCGCATACTGACAATTTTTCGAGTAAATAAATAACTGTTTTAGGGTTTTCGTACCAAAGTACATAATAATGAATTGAACATTTTTCAGTCTATTTAATATACATGCATTGTATATATGTATAATGTAACTGCAAGTTAATCAATTATAAAATTGAGCTGTAAAAAAACTCAAATTAACAATTTTTAAACGTTGACATAGAAAGGCGACGGTCATGCAAGTCCCATTCTCAAAACTCGAATTTTCGGATTTTCATTGGAAGTCAATTTTTATTCATTCGGTATCATTTATGGAAGAAATAAATAAAATAAACTTTTAAATGCACAATGAGCCTATAATATCAACGCAATTGAGAAGATCCGTTTAAGTTTAAATGCCATAATAAAGATTTTTAAGTTCAACTGCACTGTTTGATCAAGAATTTCTTCCTGGTTAAAATATGTAAAATCCATACGGTAAAAGCTTTTCATTCAATTTAAACTGACAACTACCTGATGAATAGCATGCAATTTAGTTTAATTAATACCACAGCATTCATTTGATCATTGAAAGACCTCACAATTCTTATACGCCGTCAAGAAAACCATACGATTGAAGTAGACGCAACTATGCTGGTTTGAATGCTATTTTCCACTCAAGTCATCCAAGTCTCCATCCCTTCAAGACATACTGCAAGTTAGAACCTCAGCTGCAAAATAAGGAAGGTGGGAATGAAATTGCGTTTTCGTGTGGAATTTTAGAGATCAGGCTGCTCGACGATTTCGGTTTCCAAACTCGTTTCATCCGAATGAATCCAAGCTTACCATAGAGCCGCGTCTCGTGAAGGTGGGAATAGATACCAGTGATGAAGTTCCAAACAGTTTGTACCATCCAATGACGATGTTTGAAAGATCCAAGTCGTCAAGCATGATCTGAGACACCCCCATAAATACTTTCCTTCCTTCCATCCTACCGTAGTCGCCCCACACCGTCACCTGCAACGAGTGACAAGTTAAATTAACGAACCATTCATGACCACGATTAACACGTCATCAAACCTGTCAAGAGCACATTCAGTGTAAAATTTCTGACGAACTGAAAATTGTACCTAGTATTTTTATACCTGAACAAGTAGTAAAATTGATCTTCAAACTGAAAAATTTATATGAAGGATTCAAATGCCATGACGACGATATAGTTGACGCTTCTTTATGATTTTACTTTGGATGGATTATTTACTACGTGGTACATTAACAACCTATTAAGAACACAGTAACATCAAAAAATATGGATACATGAGAGATAGTTCAATTCTGTGAACAACATTATTAAATTCTAGAGTTAATCAGAAAAATTCTAGCGGTATCTCCGAGTAGAAGGATCTTTAAGCAGAAGCATCTCTGAGTAGAAGGATATCTCTGAATGGAAGGATATCTCTGAGTAGAAGGATATCTCTGAGTAGAAGGATATCTCTGAGTAGAAGGATATCTCTGAGTAGAAGGATATCTCTGAGTAGAAGGATATCTCTGAGTAGAAGGATATCACTGAGTAGAAGGATATCTCTGAGTAGAAGGATATCTCTGAGTAGAAGGATATCTCTGAGTAGAAGGATATCTCTGAGTAGAAGGATATCTCTGAGTAGAAGGATATCTCTGAGTAGAAGGATATCTCTGAGTAGAAGGATATCTCTGAGTAGAAGGATATCTCTGAGTGGAAGGATATCTCTGAGTAGAAGGATCTCTGAGTGGAAGGATCTCTGAGTAGAAGGAAGACTGCGTCTCGTAAACAGTCTGATAGAAGGACAAGATTCCACAGCGGCCTTGCATAGACCCTGTGACCTCGTAAATCACAGGTAACGATTTAACTTAAAACTTTGTATCCTTGCTCATTATGCGGAATTTTTTTCAGCTATTTTGACAGTGACATTTTCCAACTTTAAAAATATCTATTTTTCGAGTAATTTCTAATATATTTAACGCGATTTCTCTTTAAAAAGGATTGTTTATTAATGTTTTATTAGAACATACGTTATAAAACAATGTCTAAAACTATTTATTACAATCATAAGACTAGAACATATCGCAGGAGCAAATGTTCATTGTAACAAGTTTTGGAAACATTTTCAAAGACTGATACTTCAAGTTCTCCAAAATGAAGTCAACAGACAAAGTTATAAATTCTGCAACATAAAATCAAGACACATCTAAGTACGACCTCGTTCAATGCTTAGGACTAATTTCTGAACGTTCTCAGTTAAACCTTAGTGTACAAGAAACGTGTTCTTTTTACTGCACAACTCAGTCAATGGGTTCTACATTCTTCCAGCTGTGCATGTTCTCCTACTGTATTTCTTACCTGTAATACACAGCCATGGTATCTCTCATGGAAGATAAGCTGCTGCTGATACAAAGGGTCTAGAGTTCTTCGGGCAGTCGCAGTTTTGGCTTTGGCTACACATTTTTTTCCATCCACCAAGTAAACTTTAACGTACGGAGCTGCTCAAAAAGAATAGAACATTTTCGTTAAGAACAAATGCGACAGAGAAAAAAATCTAAATGGCATTACTTCAATGACGCATAGCCTTCAGGCGGAGGTGTTCTTGCTCTTCCTATGGCTACTCACTGTATAATTATCTTAGACACTCAGTTAAAAATATTGAGTGTTTTTAAACAGCCACATGGGCGACCATACTTCTAAGAGGTCCGTAGTTTACTTTTACATGAGCGCATGAAGCTCTACATTTATATATATATATATATATATATATATATATATATATATATATATATATATATATATATATATATATATATATATATATATATATATATATATCCTTTTTCGTCTTTTCAGACGATCTTACAACAACAAGCCAAAAAAAGTTTTGGTTACACTTAGGATGTAAACAAAAGAGAAAAGTCTCATAGTTCCTGAGTTAATGGTGTTTCTGAGTTCAGATTGTTGGGTGTCTAGGTACGTTCTACACCGATATCTAACTAGAATAGCAATCAGCATCAGCAAAACTACTTTGTCATTGGTTGAATAAACCTGGCAAGTAAAATGAAATGTTACCAGAGATTGTATTCGGAAGATTACTCAGGTCAGGCGGCCAAAAAAGTTCGGTGGTTTTCCTTACCATGAACGAGTTCAGGAACAAATCTGCGTTCTTGAATGAATTACTTGAAATCACGAACAGTTTCGGGTAACTGATATCAACACTATAATAAAACGCCAGGCGTCTCTTTAAATAAATAAATTTATAGATTTTTGTACGTAATTTCTCCTATGTTATTACAATGGGAATCTCCCTTTAATACTGGTACATAAATCCGTAGACTTTCAGGTATATAGATTCTAAGCCGCTGAAGTTAAATCTGTCGACTTTCTGATTAGGTCTGAGAATCTGTTGCTTTGAGTTCTTCCTTCAAATGCACGATATTAAAACCCGTTATTTTTAGCGGGCATACACACTAGTCTGTATGAGAGCACTACAAGAGGGTCACAACTCACCCGGCAATGTTTTGCAGCCAGCTTTGCACTGAAGTCCTCTGGCGCGTATCACCTCTACCTCGAGTTTGTTCTTCCTCTCACACATCGAAAGCTGAATGTCTCCCAGCGTAGGGGCAGCGAGCACCTGCCTCCCGACCAGCTGCCCCGGCCCAAGACCCTCGATGAATTCAGTCAGTTGCCCTCCTGGAGCTCTTCTGCGTGTCCCTCGGCTGACATCAGGAAAAATTGTCAGAAACTGGTCCGAATTGCAGGGATCTTCTATCATAGCTTCGTCAATGTCACGCCTCATACTATTGTAGGAAGTATTTCATACACATATTAAGTATATTTTTCATATGAATGAACTACGTAATAATGACTACAACTGCTACAATTGAGAATTTTTTTAAATTATTCATGTCTGTTAATATTCTAGATAAGCATAAAACTTAACATTAATAAATTAAAGTGTATTGCCTCAGGTTTAGAACCAGCGTATTAATCGTTTCAGAAATTTAAAATTTCTTTAGAACACGTTAAAACAGTTCAGTTGGGAAGTAAAAATTCTTCTGAACCTTATTTGCATATTTACATACTCGGCGGTCGTGTGTGTGTATTTCATATTTATTTGAATGTACAGAAGTTACTAAATACCCACGTGCGTACTGCAAGGGTCGTACTAAGATGGATAGCGGCTGCCTAGCAAATACTAGACGGGTATTTGCAACATCCACCGCTTGAGCAACGAATACGTGTACACGCGCAGTTAATTTCTCATTAATATTGGAGACTGTTCCTTCTGAGAAATGAGAGAGTAAAGAACAGAACGGAGAGTAGTAGAGAGTAGAAGAGAGTAGAAGAGAGTAGAGAGGAATGTGGACAGGAGAGTAAAAAGTAAAGAGAGAAGCGGACAATAGAGTAAAAAGCAGAGTGGAGAGTAGAGTAGACAATAGAGTAAAGAGCAGAGTGGAGAGTAGAGTAGACAATAGATTAAAGAGGAGAGTGGTGAGTAGAGTGGACAATAGAGTAAAGGGCCGAGTGGAGAGTTGAGTGGACAGTAGGGTAAAAAGTAAAGAGAGAAGTGGTCAGTAGAGTAAAGAGCAGAGTGGAGAGTAGAATACACAGGAGAATGAAGAGTAAAGAGAAAAGTGGACAGTAGAGTAGAGAGTAGAATGAACAGTAGAGTAAAGAGTTAAGTGGAGAGTAGAGTAGAGGGTAAAGTGCAGAGTGGACAGTTGTTCTTCACCTGTTGCTTTCATCTTAAGTTCGAGCGCGAGAATGAAGGAATTGTAGGCTGTCGTGGGTTGGACTATGCTAGTTCAGTGGCTTGTATAACCACCAGGCTTACACAGGGAAGTTTTCTCTAGTTCACAAAAAGAACAAGCCTTCAAGACCAGTCTTCAATGCGTTAGGCCGTCAGTGGGCTCTGGCTTAGGTAACAATGGCCTAGAAAACGGCACTCTAACGCCTCATTCAAAACGTCTCAATAGGAGTCTGGGTCAAAAAAACTTTAAAGAAGAGAGAAAGCAAAGATCGGTATTGTACACGATTTATACGATTTCAAATAAAAAAGTTCAGAAGAATTTTCCCCATTTTTCCATGCTTACATATAATTTGAGGTTACAATTTCCCACGGGAGATCAACACCCATTAGCTGTTCAATACAACAAGTTAATGATATATTCAATATTAGAGATAAGTAGATGAAACCTCAGTGAAACTAACTATAGAGTACAAGATCTTGCTAGACTAACAACAGTATGAAGTTATGACAAAAAATGTATGCTATTGCGAAGTGCAAATTCTCACACGATGTTGATGATCAAGCTTAGTATTCTCTCACTCTTGTTTCAGACGACATGCAGGACTTTCATCTCACCATACTAGTCACATCATTCTATTCTTCAATTAGCACCATTCTGTGGTTCTAATTTCTACGACAAGAAGCAATTATTTACAGTCAGGTATACACCGCTACTTTCCGATTGAAGGTAGTCGTCGTGCATGACTAGCATTGGACAACAAACTACAGACGTTTAAATCAAAAATGCAATTACAGCTAAAACAGAAGGACATTTTTCTAATTACTAAACTGAGCTCTAAGCAAGCATGTCAGGATCAACTTCTGATACGTTGCAAATCTAATGAAAATTTCATACAAATGCTACACGGTATGCCTTAAAATTCCCACTCACTTTGGGTTTGTGAAGACCGGTAAGCGGCCGAAAAATAAATATAAAATGATGAAATGGATCAAACATAATTCATGAACAATTTCTTCCTTGCAGAACGGTTCTCGGCGAGGCGACATCAAATGGTGCAGTGTATCAGCATTTGGAGGCGGTGCAAGCACAGGAACTCTGCATGTCTTCTAATGGAAGCGGTGTTCGCAGGGAGGTCACTCAAGAATAATGAAAGCGTTGGCCGCTGGAATGCGACTAGTATAATGGAAACACTGATCGCTGGAAAGGGACTCGTATAATGGAAGCGTTGGCCGCTAGGAAGCGACTCGTATAATAGAAGCGTTGACCGCTAGGAAGCGACTTGTATAATGGAAGCGTTGGCCGCTAGGAAGCGACTCGTATAATGGAAGCGTTGGCCGCTAGGAAGCGACTCGTATAATGGAAGCGTTGGCCGCTAGGAAGCGACTCGTATAATGGAAACACTGATCGCTGGGAAAGGACTCGTATAATGAAAGCGTTGGCCGCTAGGAAGCGACTCGTATAATGGAAGCATTAACCGCTGGAAAGCAACTCATATAATGGGAGCATTGGTTGCAGGAAAGCGATTCGTATAATGGGAGCATTGGTTGCTGGAAAGCAACTCATATAATGGGATCAATAGCTGCTGGGAAGCTACTCGTATAATGGGAGTATTAGCCGCTGGAAAGCGACTAATAAAATGAAAGCAGTGTTAGCAAGAAAGTGACTCGTATAATGGATAATGGAAGTACTGATCACATACAAGTGAATATTGTACAGTGAAAGCAGCGGTCGACAGAAAGCGATTGAATAATGAATACAACATTCTAAAGAAAATGACATAATAGAGAAGTGGTCGACAGAAAGAGAGTTTAATAATATAAGAAACCGTCCGAAGTAATAACTTTTCTATTTTTGAAATTATGGTCGACAGATGGCAATTTGTACATGGGGATAAAAGGATAGATATAAAGCCTCTCATGTTAAATGAAACAGTGGACGCAAGGAATAGACATGTATAATGGAAGAAGTGCCTGTATGTAGTTGGACTTGTGTTTGGTGGAAACCGTTGTCTGGTACTTAGAATATGCCAGAAATTGGTTGCACGAAAGCATCTTTTGCATAAAGCACACGATGTCACAAGAAAGTGACTCGAATTGTAAAACTGGAGGGAAGATAAGTGCCTCTCGTATTATGAAGAGTAGTGATAAGAAATTTCGGAAGCATTGGTCATAAGAGGCGACTCTTTACAATAGCAGCAATAGTTTTGGAGCAATGAATCATGAGGAATGGAATAAGCGGTTGCGGTGAGGGAGCCCATATACGAAAGAAAGAATGAAAGAAGAGGTTTGACGCTTGTAAAAAAATCAGTACAACACACAAGGAAAAATGTGAGTTAAAGCTGTCTCAAAACGACACGACAAAGCGTCTTTTCATAGCAGTTGAGTGAAGATAACTAACAATCTCTTAAAGCAACTTCGATGAACAAACATTAAACCCAGAAAAACTTTAAAAAACGTAAATTTAGGATTTGACTTGAAAATTGTAGAACTAGTTATTTACAATGAAAAATGCAAAACTATACGTTAAACCTGAGTCAATTACGTCAAATAACAATACAAGTAAAATGACTTGCAACTATCAACAAACGCACCGTTTTGAGACGAACTTTTTTAACTTTGAAAGTGGTATTGAACATTGCAAAGTAAACAGTATCCTAGAGAAAAAAGCTCCGTCATACTTCCAGCGTGCTACTGTATCATATTATTTATGTGTGACTCTGCATTATGTACACACATGTCATTTCTGGTGAGTACGTTTATCTTTTTTTATCAAAGAGAAAAGTAGGTTGTCTTTAAATTATTTATGCGCGTTACCAATTGAAGAAACGCGTGGAATTTTTTACAATCATCAGGTGATTTTAATTTATTTGAACAAGTGATTGAAGTTTGATTGATGAATGAGCTCCTAACAAATTTGTTGGCTAGTTCGTTTCTCTACCTATTTGATAAGTAAATGAAACACACCCGTCACCTGATACTTCCAGATTGCGTTCATTGAGTCAAAGGAGGAACAATTGAGACAAAGGCTAGTGGAAAACTGAACGGTGACATGTAAAAGGATTTGGGCACAATAGAGTAGTTTTCTGCAACTTCCAATCTCAAGTACGATGGACTTTATCGAAGGGAAACTATGAATGAAAATATTTCTTTGTTGGCACAAACTGCAAGGAAATACCAAAAGGACCGTCAGTAAGCCAAGGCAGGTGTCAACGCTAAGTACAAGCCGGATGGTGAACTTTGTTTTAGAGGGATCTATACTGGTACTTACGACTGTGCCCCTGGACTGAGACTACAGTTGCTACCGAGTGCCGCAGAAAGTTCGGTAGCACGCGTGCCGGTTGTGCTCTCCGGAAGCACTTCTTCCGACCGCACAATCCAGCTACTACTAGACTTTCTAGCATTCTCTGCGGGAGGCAAAAGAATTATCTAGGTAGAGCTAGCTTCAAAACACTCCTCGTACGGATGTTGATGAGCCCATATTGTAAAATTACAATGAAAAAAGGCGTTGAAGAAGGTTCGAGGCATAAGGAAATAGAGACTGGTACAAGCAGTATGAGGCACTGAGCTATAGTTCATAGATGTTAAACACGGGCAAGAAGACGAGTTTTTGTGATGTACTGCTTACACCAACCTTACATGAACAGAATTAGTAAAGATTAAACGTAATGTACATGCTGATACGTTAAGCATCTACAGTAAAATTGGAGCACATATATGTTTCACTATACGCACAAAACTACAAGGAAGGTATTTATTCACGATGCAGAAAACGTCGAGCGTAGTTTTGCAGCACACACGATCAACTTGTTCGAAAAAAGCGTACATCATAGAAACATTTTTTAAGGAGGAAACATACGGCCAGTTGATAGTATCACACATGGTTCACTCCCACGTCAACAGTTTCAAGGGAAGGAAAACACTAAGAGCGGAAAAAGCAAAAGGCTGAAATACTACACACAAGGTTACATAAAGTTAAAAATGGGAGCAAAGGAAGATGTAAGTAGATCTACAGTAAATAACATTAAAATTCCCAACTAAGTACTAAGCATTGTGCGTTTTACTAAGTAGTGACTTTCAAAGAGCTCTATCAATTCAAAATTTAGTAGTCATTTATAGATTAATAGCTTCACTATTCTTCACAACACCATTGCAGAGTTTCACCAAGTCAAGAGTATATTAAAGTTTACGTCTACGTTAGAGATGTTAGCAGAATCGATTAATGTTAAAAGTTATGTATGAAATCGGTATGCTACAATACAATGTTTAATGTTTCCAAGCCTTCAAACACAATTCCCACTCAGCGATGAGCACCACCATGACGCCCAAGACTGCTCTTTAAAAGCCACATTCTAATCAAACAAAATTTTACGAGCGGCACATAAGTTAACAGCTGCGTAGAAATCAGGGGGTCTAAAAGCATTGAAATTAGCTTTCAATGCGAAAAGGTGCATGAGCATTCATTGAAGCAACACACTCCAGTTCCATCTCGTCCACCACGGACATCCGTTCATGCTGATCGCCGAAACCGTAATTCGAGACAATCGTCACTCGCTGGCCGATTTTAAAGATGCGATACTGAGACTCCTGAGTAACAAGCTTCTGGTTCGTAGGTAGAATTTTCATGACAATATGCGCTTTGCATAACTAATGTCTGATAAATAGAAGTATTTATCATGATTTATTATGACGCTGAAATACGCTTATTATATTTCGAATTCTAAAAGGTTTCTAATCGCAATGATACTACTAAACAGCATTCGATTGCGTCTAAGCTTTCTGAAAATTCTTCGCTACTGGGAAAAAACGAGATAACTAACGAGTGTAAACAGTTGTCACTTCGCTAAAATTTTCCAACCGGAAGATTATTAACTCAGGAGCCTCGTGTCTTGGCCAAGTCTCAAGACCGCACCTTTCCCAGAGTTCAGAATCCACCTCCTCACTGCTCTGACTAGAACTTTGACGCAGTAGATGACGAGAAGCAGTAGGTAGAATTTCTTCGCTTCGATGTACGGTTATTGTGCTCCGGGACTTTTTTCGGAAACCTAACTTGCGCTTGCGACCTGAGGAGATTCACGGTTAGCACAAATAAAAATACCAAAACTCAGGAGCAACATAAGTAGAACGTGCTGTTGATTTCAGGGTTTCGATTAAGGCCGACTAAAAATCAACTGCTCACGTCAGGAGAAAATTTCGAGATGTCCTGGTAAACTATCCTTAGCTTACATAATTTATGATCATAAAACTCGCACTTTCACATGTAAATTATATACGATCGTCCGTGTTGGAAATGAGCCTTTATTGAGCATAGTGTATGAAATGAAAACCCATTAATTCAAAACAAATGGTGACATATTTGTTGAAAAAGAGGGAGATAGATTGCTATCCTAAAGCTTCAATAGCGTCACAGGAAGATAAAATTAAAATCGTTACTCATTTTTGTAGCTTGTGACCTTTTCAAAGTGTTTGATCAAGATACAAAATATTATATACAGAAAGAGCTACGGATTTGATTTTATTCCAGATAAGCAGTGACAATATATTCCGATGAAATAAGAATAGTAGCATTATTTATTTATTACCCTATCATATCGGATTCTTGGTTTAATATATATCTTGCTGTTTTCGCTATTCAGTGTAATTAGGAAACGGCTGAACCAAAAACTATTTTCCTGCAGAAGAGCTGAAGCCACAAGTTCGTACAATGGAAGCTTCGACAACTTTACGAAAAGATATTGCCCACTGAAATTTTACCTTGTATAATATATTTTAATCTCAAAACATATACTTATGACACACTCATTACGTACAAGGAAACATAGGAATAAAAAATTAACGCAGTGAAGGAACTGAGTAGTTACTAAAGCTGTGGAGATAAGCACAGAAAGTCGATGTCCAGCTCAAGTTGGATTCATTTTCATTAAATTTAGCCGAACAGAGCTCATGTGTAAATACAACGTTAAAACTGTTTTTTAGAATAAGCAATTTCAAAAGTTATTAGTATTAATTTGTAGTGTCCTTTTAAATTTAATATGAAAATCATTAAAGACCCAAGTCTCTACTATGTAAGCGTGTATATTTATGTATACATGTACATACATATACATATGTATAAATTATTCCAGTTGTCGCGTAAAAGCATTAAAGTATCAACTTTAATATAAAAAGCTGAAAAATCAAGTGACTCATGATTAGGAAAATATGTACTCAACATAAACGATCGACATTTATGCTTCGTAGACATCCGAACATGAGCGCAGAAAAATCTCGGCTACTATTCAAAATAAACTAATTCCATCTAGCTTTTAACACAACATCTGCACCATTTTAAACGAAAATGACATGCGTACTTCTCAATTGGAAAATCAAAATTTTCACAACAGTACAACATCTTAAATGCTAAACCTACATATCCACGGAAAATATAGTTGCATTTATTATATCACAGCATTTTTCAGCGAAAATTAAATGGGAAACAATGAATTTAGTTAAAGTTAAAACGTTGCATGCAAAATTTTCGTTGAAATTCAGCAACCTGTTTTCCGTGAGTTTTATGAACATGAAAAGGCTTACTCTATACTTGAGCTATAAATGACCATAACAAAGACACCATCGAGATAAATTTTCAAACTAGCTAAAATGAATGAGATCAGGCAGCTACTTATCCTCGAACAAAGAAGCCCTATTGAGAAATACTGTACAAGAAAATTTCATAAGCGTAGATTTTTCAGTCATGCCATTGGAAAAGAGATCATTAATAGGTTACGTGGGGCCGAGATAAAGAGCGTTGGATTGATATTTAGATACATTAAATGTGCATGAGTAAAAGTTAACAAGAAAAAGTGAATAAATTCAATTAATTTTGTTTGAGATTATTGAGAAAGCCTAACGTAACAAGAATGCAGTATATGAAGTAATATAACAACGATTTGTGGAACAAATCTTAGAGAAGAGAATTACACTGGAGAACGAAGAGGGATTGCTTAAGAGTGTTATTGATTGGAATTATTTTGGATGTTGCCTGAACTTGTGGGTCTGAGATCGGTCGAGCAGAGAGAGAAAAAAAGATGTAATGTTTACTCAATATGGTTTCATGACTCCCAATATAGAGGGAGGAACAAGGAGATAAGAGAAATAGTGAAAGAACTTCCCCACGAAATAAATGGTTGAGTAATCCTACTTTATTTTCCATGGTAAATATGAACGACTGCTTACGAGTATATTTGAGCCCGAGTTGAGAACAAGAAGATTGATGTATCAAGAGTAATTTACAGAAATGGAGTTGACATGGTGTTAGCTGACAAATGCTCATTTAAAACGGTGTAAAATCATTCGACCCACTTTGAAAGTAAAATACTGTTTCGGCAAATGTTTGTTACGCTTAATACTATATTATTACACCAACGGCTGCAAAATTACGTTACATACTGTATTATTACGATAAATACTGTACTATTACGTTAAATACTGTATTATTAAGCTACTGTATTATGTTAAATCGTAATCGGAGTGATCCGTAGATCACAGGCTGGGCTTCTCATTGAAATGAGTTGAAATACGCAAAGGAAGGCGATTGATGAAATAAATATAACAATAGCAAGTACAAGCCCCTCCTTTGAAAAGTTACTCAGGTACAACGTACAGTTTTATTGTAACTATAATAATGAAATAATATTCTGACCTTTACAGGAACGAATACCGTTAAATTAATTTGTTAATTAAGCAAGCGGATAAAACTTCTTGAGAGCTTTAAATGAACGATGCATCAGTAGAACAGAAACTTCTCTTATACATCATCTAATGCAGATAGGAAAAAAAAATATTAATGCTTTTTGAAAGCTGCATATCGTTTTTAGCCTGTAAAAGTAATTGCAATTTCTTCTCAAACGAAGACATCTGATGCTTTGATAGTAGTGCTGGGTCCAAGTGAATTAAAATGAATTAATTTGTGGTCGCTCCATATTCTTTTCTACATACAACATGCAGTATTATACTTACAAGTGTGTTATTGATGTCTATCTCTTTTCGTGTCAACAGAGTTTAGTCTGAAAGCTTTTTCTCTTTAATCAGAGCATGTTGTAACCCTTTGTAGGTGGACTTCAAACTGAAAACATGATTATTTTCAGTTGTTTGCCGACACGCTGCAGCAACCTATCGTTCATATAAGGTGTGGCAACATAACTTCCCTTTTTTTAAAGGAACTTCCTTTAAAAAAAAAGGAAGTTATGTTGTCTCATCCTGTAGTCTCCGTAACGGTGATACCGAACTCGAAAAAGCCATTGGCTCACTCATCATCTAGACGCCATCTAGGACCGACGGACACCGCAACGAGGAAGGCAGAAACCGACAGCACTAAGAACAAGGTTATGGTGTTGAATTTCAATTGAATAACAATGATTGACTTTCAATTAGAATTACAATTATGAAACTGTCAATGCTCGCGTTACAGAAATCTTCAATCGATTTTTCGTTTTCTTTTTAATCACTTACCATTATCTTTTCTCGATTTTACGGCATCATAAATTTAGGAAGTTCGTTTAAGTAATTGTTTCGACTTCAGAATAATTATATTCAGTTATTTACTTATTTTTACCATAAGTCAAAACATGTTAATTACCTTCGTTCGAGTTTTTCTTGATATGTGGGCTCTGCTTTACGTTATTTAATTTCTCAGTGCCCCACAACTGAGCCCCGCACACTAAAACATATATTTTTGTATTATTTCTTACGCTCCTTTTACTGCTTTTCATCCACTTCAAATAATTGACACAATTAGGACTTGGTTTTACCATGTCGTTGCTCTTATCACATAGTCTCTCTCATTTGAACCTTATTTCATTGCGTTCATTATCTCCAGAATTTCTCATCCTGAACACGTCTCCATCGCATACTTTTTACTGCTTCTAAAAGCCTACGCATCATTCTTTGCAAGTCCTACCGAAAGCTGAATGCTTGAATCTAACCTAACCTTCTTATATCCACTTAATGGTACCTTTCACTAAAAGTAAACCTTTTACTTGCACCCATGTCTACCATTAATACCCACTGGCCCACCATGCTTGAAAACTAGGCCATGAGTTCAATGAACTGTAAGTATGCCTCCGTAACAGAAAATTTCAAAATTTCGATAAAAATAAATTTCTATCGATGCAATTTCTACTACACACTTGGTGATACTCGACTCAGGCAGCACCGCTGCTATAATATGTGCCTGCTTACATCTGTACAATACCAAAATACAAAGTTATCATAAAACTTCATACAAGAAACGAGTTGGGTTTCTTTTCTAAAGAGAGTTTAGCAAAGCTGAACCTGATCTGCATGAAATTCCGTGCACACAGGTTTGGTCGTTGTGCCCTCAAACTGAATGCGTACTTTGTACTAAATTTCAAACTCGTGACAGACACTACCAGGGATCTGCAATAAAAAACTTAATTGAAACGCGCAACTGCTTTTTCAATTCATCGTTATTATGGACCTATAAATTTATAACCTCAGTTGTCGATAAAAATATTTTAAAAGATTAACAAGTTTTTCATTTAAATTTTGTACTTTAAATACTTTATTGAATTGATTGCGCACTATCACAGACGACCAAAAATTTAGGAATGAACGTTTCAATTTTTGTCAAGTAAATTACTAATCTTTTGATATTTCTAATCAATATTACAACATCAATAGCTTTTTTCCTCTCCAGATAGTATGAACTCGGGTTGCATGAATTTTATTACTCTTTAATATCATTTTATCGTAAGACTTCTTTCACGTAGCATGCTGCGCTTTCCTCGTGCGCACAATGAACCATCAACTAAAAATAGCGCATCTTCGTTGATAATTCAATTTCACTACACGGTCATGATTCCTCAAAAACTCATGTTACTATTAATATGGGAATACAGTGTAATGTAAAAAGGAATGTCTGCACGTAAGTTTTAAAAAGCAGCAACAGAAAATGAATTCGAGGGAAGTTAAGAAAGACAGAAGAGCGGCACGGAGAGGTAAGCAGCTCTATGGAGCAGCACTAGCAAACATTATTTCGAGAGTATATCTAAGACTATTAAATTCTCAGAACCACCAATTAAGCTTTCCAGTATACAACAACAAAATAGTATAGAATGAGCGGATACAAAGAGCTCTGACTAGTATGGATCTAGTTACATGAATCCACAGGAGAGGCGGTGGGTGGTAGAAAATCAGAAATTATAAGAAGTAAATATTTTGCATGCTTCTGCTGGCATTCGCTATTAAATAACTCATACGTCATATAGATAACAATGCTACATAAGCACCTTTTGTATGTGTTAACTTCGCACACGAAATCAAACTTATTAATTCAAAACTAACACAAGACGGATATTCCATTATATTGAAGCCTTACAAAATGTTCTGATATTAAGACAATTCGAGCTGCAGTCATGAAATAATAGCATCTTTAGTTGTATGGGATTATGACTTGCGTCATCATCATGTTGAAGACGTGATGCAGCAACCCATGGTATCATGTATCACAATATTCATACTCCTATTGACGTCGCTGCATAAAGAAATGTTCTCTCAAATCACAGAGAAAATAAGTATCAAAAATCGATGACATCCATCATCTGTTTCCAATCTCCAGAACGTGTTATACTGATTGGATAGCTAAACGGAGAGACCTTTTTCACATTTTATGTAAATGATGGATTCTACATTTTTTATCGCGTGGAAAAAATTAGCAGTTATGCTATCCAGAAATCTGATATTTAACATCTTCACGCAACGAATGATAAGAAAGTTGAAGTTTGTTTACATTCAACTTGTATGTAAAGGCATTCGATGAATATCTCAGAGTACCATAAGTCAACAGAATTCCTATCTAAGGGTAGTTCATCAGTGAATTAAGGTATTTTGGGAACACCTCGTTCTTTGCTATAGGTGCAGACTTACTCCTTATGTTAAACAAACTACGTGCTAAACTAACTCTTCACAACTAAAATACCATAAAATGGACTTACGTAAAACAACAGAATAAAATGTCGCAGTACTCAACACTCACCAGTATCGGACAGCTTGGAGGTCGAAGACGATTTCTTAGCCAGACCTGCTGTGCTGGAGTCCATTTTTCCAGGCGATGAGCCGCCGCCAGGAGTGCTGGCTGTTCCCCCTTCCCCTGGTGCCAGTCGGTGGTGGTCCTTGGGGTCGAGGCTGAACGAACCCGCAGCGCTATCGCTCAGGCTGCCATCTGCAGCGCAAGTTATTCTGCTTAGTGAAGTAAAGAACAGGTTTACTATAGCAAGTGTATCGTAAATAAACATGAGCTGATGTTATGTTAGCTGAATCTAGCCTGGTTGACTCTCTGGATTGGAATTCGGAGAATATTTAGGGCATATATGGAAATGCAGGAACGATTGCCGACAGCACCCCGAAATTATTCTTTTGATTCATGTCCATAAAAAGAAATGTTGGAAGCAATGAAATTATTTCATATGTGAAGCACATAGAAGTTTGTATTATCATGTAACGTACCGCAGACCAAGGGACAGACCTACGTGATGAATGGATTTCAACTTCGACAGTATTCCAGTTCAAGAGCTTAGTTTTATGATTAGCGAGATACGATTTGCTGAGATCAACCCTTGTTGAACCCCCTAAATATTCCCTCTCCTAAGGGCAGAATTCAAGAAATTCTACAAGCTAACGTCAAATTAAAACATAATAAGACGAAGATACGACGGTCTTCTGTCTCAAAATACTATTCAACGCAGTGTGGGTGGACACACACACACATATTTTTCATATAACTATTTGCAGCCGGACAGTTTGTTGGAGAACGCGCTCTCGGCTAGCAGTAGCTGCTAAATAATTCAAAACTTTGATTGTTTCAATGGTTTAGGTTGCCATATCGTTATTTTCGATCATTAACGTTAACTCGCTCTTGACAAACTCTAAAATGAAATACACGGAATTTACACAATACATTTTTTACTTCTATTTTTAGCGTATGCTAGAGCACACACTAACATTGACACCTGCAGTCATTCTCTATGAATTAACCTGCATAAAAAATAAGAAACGTTAAATATACTAACGTGCTTTGATATCAACTTTGATAACGTACTTTGATATCACCTACTGTTTACTCCACAGATGACATGAGCTGACTAATGGCTGACGTACGGACTGACTAATGACTGACGCATGAGCTGACAAATACCAGACGTACGAGCTGACAAATACCTGACTTACAAGCTGAGAAATAGCAGACGTATATGCTGCCAGTAATATTGCGTGACCACTTAGTACATCATTGGTCTATTCTGTTCTATTAACGTGCTGCCACAACGCCATGGTTCTGTGCAATAAATAAAGCGAATATGCCCCCAAGTCCCCTACGCTCTCTGACCCACATACCTGCATTACTATTGTACCAAACTACCAATCCGTGTCAATTCCAGTCCGCCTAGTTCAAATATAACTCAATATTTATTATTTAACTACATTTAAATATGCATTCAAATATTTATCTTTATGGTATAGGTAGTTGTATATGACTCGCGATGTCTCAGATTAAGGAAATCAGAAGATTAAAGTTCTCGGAAAAACAAGGAAACTCAGTTGGAATTCCAGCGACCTTTTAAAATGGAAGAATAATTCTTAAAATTTCGTCTTGTCAAATATTCGGACGATCCAACATTCAGAAAATACGCTCAGGAGATTTGATGCAATGTTAATTTAACAAAAAATATGAGCGGTCCATTTATAGAACTTGAGATACTGGAGGCGGTGAAATGCAATTTCGGGAACAAATTTCACGATGTTGACAATTATTTGTAATCATTTTGATGGTAAATATTACTAGTGTTTTATCACTCACGTTATTCAAACATAAATAAATTCACAGATATCTCTGCATTATATTTTATGGGGCACTATTTTGACCACCCAGTAAACGAAAGTGCTTCATGTAATGTATGACATGATAAAGTAAGTCGCTCCTTAGTAACTTTTTTGTAATGTTCAACCTACACTTTAAAATACTTTTCTTTCTTTCAGTTGCTTTCGGATATTGGGCATGAATTTTTTTTCAAGTTTAAATATCTAGGTCACTGGAAACAACGGACCGGTTGTATTAAATTATAAGCGGTCTGAAAAATTCGCCTTCTAGTATTAATGAATGAACTTTATTAGAAAGTATTTCAAGAGTTGTAGAGCAAAACGGAAAGCAATATTAGAGTTTAGTCCAGCTAACGTAATCATGAGCCTTCTATGGTCCCTGTACAATGTAATTCCAATAACACGTCATCCACGAGGAACGAAAATCACTTCTTTACTAAAGAATCTGTAGTACGATTACCGTAAAGTTCAAATTATCGTCAAATTATCGCGTATTCTACCTGCAGTTCATTCAGAAAAAACTGTTTAACCGTCACATTAGTTGACACTATAACGCAATTAATAATCAAAACAATAATGATTAGAATGATAACCATTGTGTAGAATTACGTTGTGTCGAATACATATATTTACGAACTAATATATTTACGAAGAAGGAGGTAGCCGCACATGGGCAAACTTTGACCAGAACAAGAAATTTCTTTTGGTCCATCGCGCAGCAAAATGCCATCTAACATTACATTGGGCCAGCGCAATATTCTAGATCTTGTACTAATTTCATCCACAGCACTTTTACTTCTATGTAGTAGAGCACTTATTACGTTATTGAGAAAATTAACATCACTTCAATTTTTTTATAATACTACACAACTTTGATATTGGAGTTCAGACAATAATCATGAATTGAAAATATTAATGCTGCATACTGATTCAACTGCCAACATATCAAGATATCGGATTAATAGGACGTCGTAAAGTATGAAACAATTACGTGAGCAAACTTTTAGCATTAAAATTATACAGCGAATTTGTTCTACTGCGATAGTAACAACTAATGAAATCAGTGAATGTCGTGATTTTTTAACTTAAGTTTTTCATTAAACATGCCTCCGACCTGAAGCGATTTAGCACTGCGTGTAAAAATGCAGAATGATTTCATGTTCTGAAAATTTTCCCCATGGCGGATCCCGCTGTATTGTGCACAGACGAATCTCTTTTACA
The DNA here is from genome assembly GCA_006783055.1 of Trinorchestia longiramus. Classification (NCBI taxonomy): domain Eukaryota; kingdom Metazoa; phylum Arthropoda; class Malacostraca; order Amphipoda; family Talitridae; genus Trinorchestia; species Trinorchestia longiramus. The sequence goes on from VCRD01000236.1 coordinate 47,351, forward strand.
AATTGTGTCAGATACATGAAGTTATGTCATACTAAAGCTAAGGTACACCAAACAAATAAGAAGAACTACGTTAAAAAGCATAGCTAAACAAAACGTCAAGGAAATTATCATTTTAGGTTATTTGTATGCACGTGCAGAATTGCGCTGCAAACAAAACCCATCGGATTAATTGTGCTAAAAGTTACACATGTTATTCAGGCATGCGATATATGCGTCCAATTTGTACTTATAATTAGAAAATGCACAGAAATAATGAAAACAAAGGAAGTACAGTAATTTAGTGATCAATAGTTTTGTAGAAGAAGAGTAGGTAGTACCAATAATATTCTTACTCTAAAATTTAAAAAACACCCATGCAAAAAAGTTAGGTATGAGTGAAATATGACGGATTTACTTGGTAGTAAAACAAGTTAGAAAACGAAGTCGTTCTGTCACTAGCGAGAATGTCATCGATTCTATTACTCATTCCAAAATATGAACTTTGCTTTTTCTTAAACGTGATGTCGGGCGCTTAGAGAAAATAGTGTCCATAAAGTCTCTTTATAATTTAACCAATTCATTACCAAAACAAATGGAAAAAGTATACATGGGAAAATATTCCAAAATGAGTATTAGATAAGTTTTAAAGTTTTTTAGCCCCCTTACATACACCTCTATATGGGTACCATTAGTTGCACGAAGTACATCAAGACGGTGCTTGATATTTTGCCGTGTTCGCTGTAGCTTAGCTTCATCAATAGTGGCAATGGCGTTATAGTTGCACTTTATTAGCGCAAAATCGCAACTTCTTGTATAAGATCTTGTGCATTGAACATGGTAGCTCTTACTGTATGACAGCAGTACGCATGAACTTTGAGGGAAAACGAGCGAAATCTTGACATTGACTTACACTATCGAAGCTTTCCACAGATGTTCTTGGTCGCCCACTCCTCCCTTTAACCAACACTGTCCCTGTCTCTATAAATTTCTTCCGCCATTAACGAATTGACAGACGTGATCATGGATCTCTTCCCTACTTAGCTCTGTAATTTCAGAATCTGCGTGTCCGAGTGTGATTCAATAGACCATGACTTTTCGCATAGAGCCTAGTTGAGTAACCATTTTTAGGAGTTCATTCAACAGTGCCTCTACTTTTCCCCATCAATAGGATTTCTGAAACACAACTTTAATGTGATTAAAATCTGTGATAACCATTGGAAACAATAGAACAAATTTGATCAAGATATCTAATTAATTGTCTTTGTGATAAATTTGTTTACTTGCAAGATTTTATGGACATTTTGTACGTTAGATTGAAATTGATAAAAAATTGAATTATATATACAAGTAGAGCAGGGTAAATGACAACGGTTACAGCAAAATCTTCTAAAACAAATTTTAAGTGAAGAAGCAGAATTAGGACATTAAGACATTCTTAATTTCGCTCAACTAATTGTTTAGATTTTTGCATTATTCACACTAGTTTATTTACTGCCTATTGAAATCTTTCTAGTTCCCTTAGGATGAATCTAGAATTTAGTTCACAAGTGAAAAATATCTTCTATCCATTGCAGATAAAAACTAGTATACTAAATGAAATAATTTTTTCATACTTTTTTCAGAAAGAGTACTAGTCTATGATAGCATGATCGCCCTAGGATCAAAGAAACGAAAATAGATTACACTAAACCGTACATAAAAGCACGTGTTCAGGAGGTTACTGGAACGACGTAATGGGCACTCTTACAAGAGAATAAAATAGAAATATAAGCCTTGTTTAACTGTAAAAAAGAAAGCCTGAACAAATTTCTACATAGACCTGATGACGCACGGCTGATAGAGATGCTTGGAGCATCTCCCAAAGAAGTCAAGCTACCTAACATCTACTCAACTGAACTTGCTACCTCACGTTCGATTTTTTATTGATTTGCAGACTTATAATGACACCGTATCGGAAGAGCACAGAACTACAAATTTTATTGTAGGCAGCCAATAGATTTTTGTAATTACCTACTCAGGTTTCAAGATGCCGAGCACTAAGAAGGACGTCCATATCCACACTGACCAACAATGAATATCAGTACGATTAGGAATAATTTGAAGCAAACTATTGAACAAAGTTTCAATATTTAATGCACTTGAGTAATACTTGAGACCGCGACGATACTATCATTTAAATATTTAAGTTATGATTAACGCTTCAGCATACTTCGTGTATTGATTACGGCACTTGATTTATAGGAACAAAAGGCAGACAAAGCTGCGTATCCGATTCCATGATTTTACTTACTATGAAGCGTTAAATAGGTACCTGATGATACATAACGCATGCCTTCAAGGGCAAACTTTGAAGCCTAGTTTGAATGACAAATAGAATCGAAACTATTTCGCTTATTGTTTACTTCACTCTCGTCTTTAATTTTCCATAAGCAAGGAAGAGTATGTTCTATGTGATGGGGAAATTATGCTGTTGAGGGAGATTCAAGAGGCGATAAAAAAAGTCGGTTGTCAGTAAAGGCTGTTCAGGTACTTCAAATTTAAGCTGATATTAAATTAACAGGAGTAGTTCACAAGCACAATGAGTGATTTAATTGCTGTTCAAGAGTGAAGAGTTTCAAGGTTTGAATAATATTATACTCATGCGCTAATTTGGGCCATTATAAAAGAGGTACTTACAGGCTGGTCCCACGGAAGAACTGCTTGTATAATTGTAACTAAAACAAAGCTTATTCTATTAACAAAATACGAGAAGAGTTTTAAATAATATAATGAAACGGCAACTAAATATTACATAAAATTTAAAATAAATCCACATAGCAATCAAAACATTGGCAGTGATATTAGGAGTCTAGCATAGTGAATGTTTTATTCGAGAATGCGATACTTCAGTCAACTGAAATTAAATATCGAACATTTTATGAATTAAAGCAAAAATTTTCATGATGCAAGTTATTATCAAAAGATGTCCGGAAATGTTTCTTTTACAACTGATTTGGACCATTAAACATTCAAAAATGAAGCTTTTCAACTAAATTTACGCGTCTCTCTACAGCTGATGATTTATGTACAGCGCATGGTCAGATGCTTAAATAAATTTTTGTAACCGTAATTTTAATATCTCTAGACTAATTCTCATGGATCTGTCAAATGGGATTAATAACCGTACAAGTTCAACACAAAGGCTGCATCAATGAAATAAAAGATCTTAACGCAGAAAAAGCGACAGCATGACCACACGTGAACAGCCTTACCGATATTAGCTGGCAACTCAGGCTCCTCGGAACCACCAATCTCCTTCTCTGACGATGTTGAAGATGTCCCTTTTTCTGATTCTTCATCTGGTTCCGCAAACCCAGGCACCTTTGCTAAATTTTCCGTTGTAGCAGCAGAAAGAACAGAGGGAACCCTCTGAGCTGAATGATCATTTGCCGATTGTTGTTTCTCTTTAGCACGATCAGGTGGTGAGCAGGATTCAACAATCTTAAGATTTTCGAAATTTTCGAACCGTAAATGGCGGGGTGAAGATGCCCTCATCTGAGGGTCAGGATCTCTTTCGGGATAGACTTCATTAGTTTGAACTAAAGAGTCAATCCTCGAATTCAACTTTAGCTCTGCTGGAATAGTATTCGCAGGACTCCGAGATCTTGCATCTAAATAAATTAGTTCTGAAGTAGTCGACGGACTGAGCATCGATGGTGTTGCAGCAGAAGTACCGAGAGCAGAAGCTGAAACAGGTGTGAAAACTGAGGAAGCCGTTGAAGAAACAAGAGCCGTTGCAGCGATGTGACTATTTGTTACTGGCGAAGAACTTTGAGCCGATAAGGCAAGAGGACATACGTTTTTTGCCTCTGGTGGTCCTCCTTTCCTAGCTGTGTAGACGCAGCGTCCGATGTTTACGAACACCGAACCAGAAACAAAAAAAAATGGGGAAAACGTAATAGAATTAAATGAAAATGATCAAACACAAAGACAGATTTCAGATTTTTTCCCAACAGCTAAGCAGACAGCACGTGGCTACCGTGCAGTGTAGCTCATGAAGTGGATTTACACTCTAATAATCATGCTTCTACACAGGCAATCGGGAAGTCATGATTTCACTAATAGTTATCTTATGGTACAGTCTTAAGTATTTAGAATATATCATTCAGGCATGGGATAACTTCGAAACAAACTCATATCCTTAGCCGCTAATTTCTTAAAGGTTAAAGTGAGGGTAGCGGATGTGAGAAGTACCGAGGTAAAAGCTCAGAAGCACACAGGAGAAATTGTTATACAGAGATGTTACGACAACGGAGGTTTAGGAGCAAACAGTGAGGAAAACAGTAGGAAGTAGAAATAAGATTTCAGTCATCTTGCAGGTGAAGAGAAATTCAAGCCAGAACAAAGCACGACAAAGTTGACAGCGAAAGTGGTAGCATGTAGGAACACAACAGCTAAGAAAACTGCTCACGATGCAGTGCAGGTGTAACATTTGTTGTGGACTTTCGACCCACCTGTTTTCTCTGTTTCTGGAACTTCTCCTGTTGATAGACTTCTTGCGAAGGTACCTCGCTTTCCTGATCCCCCAAAAGCCCCTCCTGAAGCTCCATAGCCGCTCATCCGATCGCTTAATTCACTAGCAGGGTCAGAAGAAGGATCTACATCAGCAATCACGCGATACTCTTTAGTTGGTGGACTGTTAGCATCAAATTCGAAATACTGAGGCTGTTCATTGATACTGACACAAGAATTGGGCCGAACGCGGGTATTTAGTTGTAGTTCTAAAGGAAGGCTTGAGCTTTCGTGTGAACTAGCAGTTTTACAAGGAAAAGGTTCACGAAAGCTTCGGTGGGCAGGATGACTGAAACCGTCCGATGTGTAACCAGTTGAATGTTTTATTGATGTACATGCAGAGGACTTTGAAGGAAAGGATAAGCTGTTCCAAGGTTGTGAAGCAGTGTTGGACGTTCGAGTGCGATGAGACGGGGGTTCTTCGGATGGGACCAAAAGGTCGTCATCGTAAGAATATGCATAGTTGGATTCATTCCTTCTCATGTTGCAATGATGACAAAGAGAATCAGAAGAGCCACTTCGAAAAAAATTGGGATCATTTTCTTCATAAATATATCTGTTACTATGAGGTGCTTTATAATGTGAACGATCGATTTGACCCTGTTGCTGATCATGGTATTTATCAACTAAAGTGTGATGAGAATACGGATCCCTAGATGGTGCACTTCGCGATTTACCAAAGTAATCGCGCATGTCAGAATCCTGTTTTGTTGTTCTTGAGCTTTGTGTAAGATTCCTGATGCCCTTCGCCTGAGGTTTTCCTTCTGGTTTCTGAGCTGGCGACGGAAAAGGGAAATTAACCTGCTTTTTCTTTTTAGCAGAAGAATCTCTCAGAGGAAGCGTATGAGAATGAGAAGTTCTATCGACATCTTCCTGCCGCTGCCTCTCAGCTTTTCGAGCATAATCTATCAAAGATCCTTCTGTCTTTGCTCGCACGAGCTTTCTTGGTTGCACAAAGGGCTTTCTTGGTATCAAGTCTGGACTGATTCTTTCTATTATTGTTAGAGACGAGGGTCCAGGCATGGCTCGCTGGTCAAACGCATTAGCTTCGTTGATACAGTCGCATGGAGCAGAAATGAATTGGTCAGAATCGTTCTCCTGACTAAATGATCTATCGAAAGATCGATCAGATAGAAAAACTTCAGTTTCAGCCCCACTGTATTCTGAATCATACCCGTAATAAGTTCCAGCGTCGTGGCCGCTTTCCCTGCGTGGTCTTGGTCGATCGGAGAATGAATTTTGGGGCAAGGATTCTTCGCGAGGTCTTCGACCCATACGGCGTCGTGTGTCGTTACTCCACCTACATTCTACTTCACTATCACTATTTCTACAAGGCACTTGGGGTGGACTATGAGCAGGGGAGCTACGCTCTCTATTATAATCGTATGAGAAAAACTTGGAGTCATAGCGATGCAAGTCTCCAAAAGACTTTGATCGAATTGCACCATTTGATCGGTAGTCAATGGAGAAATCATCCGATCCATTGCTCATGAAAGCATTAAATTCATCACCAATACTACGACTCTTTTGTAACTTGTGTTTTACTGGCTGCGCTGGGAAAAATGATCTAACGGTGTTGCTGCGATGCAAAGTGGGCAAATTTCTTGACTGGAATGATGCAATAGCAGGATTGCTTCTGCTTTGAAATTTTTTCCTAAAGTATTTGCATTCTTCAATGTGGTACGGTGGAGAAGACTCTGACGTAGAGAAATCAGCAGCACTAAACGTTGGCACATACGAAGGTTTATTTTTATTTTTAACAAAGGAACAAAGAGGAGGTTTTTGATTGGTTTCACTTTGCCAGAGTCGTACTTCAGGCAAGGGAAATTGGTCTCGCACAACACCAGAAAAATCATCACCATACGAGTTAGGATGCGAGTATCTAGAGTCGGTGGGCAAGAGACTATGAGCATAAGTGACACTAGAGGAGGAGTGCTGTCTACTGCTGCTTCCAATAGATAGAGAATGATAGATCAGAGCCATGAAAGAAATTAAAGTTAGCGAAGGAAATCAACAAAAAATACAACGCAAATCAACAGGGAGGGAAAGAAAGAAAAGGAAAATTCAATTAGTTTCCCAAATTACAAAGACCCCAAACATTTCTCAGCTATAGAAAATAGCTACGAAAAATTCATGACCACATTTGTGTAGTGCACCATCATAGAACAGAACCAGCAACTCACTTAAAAATATAAATCTCGAGTAAAAATGCTCGATGGAGTTACTGGATCAATCAAAAATTATAGGGATACCTACAGAGGGCATACTTACTAACCACAACGAAATACATCACACAAAATCTCAATCATATCCCTCCTATACTTTACCTAAGCAAATAATATACTTTATCAAAAGAGAGACCATTTGCATCACGCAAACCGTTCATGTAATTGCAGACTTAGCTGCTCACAAAGCCCCTGACTCAGTCTCATAAGATTAGGTGAAATCAAAAGAGTTTATGAGACTAACTTGTTTTGGTCCTCAGTGTCAGAAACTAAGCGGTTAGGAAACAAAAAATGCAGCTGAAGCAAGCGACTGAGTATTTTGAGCATAAAATTTCAATGCATGATTAGAATAATGAAGTTCCGTTGATTAAATTATGAAGTTGCGTTCAATAAAATAAAAGGCATGGGTTTGTATGACATCGTAATATTACGGGGATAAAATAGAGAAATATTGAATATGAAACAAATAGCAGTCGAATCACCAGGTATATTTCAGAGATAAAAGAATGTAGGGTTTTGCATAACGTTTGGAAAAAGTTTTATTCAAGGAATTGTGGAAGGAAATATGTATACGTGAATTCACTTCTGAAAAATATTGTGAAGTGGGAGAGCCTCCATTGCCATTAGAATTGCTGTAGAGGCTCCAAAAAGTTCACTGACATTGCGGGAAAAAAATCTATGTTTTGACTAAAAAAATTGTTCAAAATGTCTAATACATGTGCGAAGATCATTCTTGCAAGGGGAGGTTAAAAAAGTCAAGCAAATGCCAAAGTTTCGTGCATCAAAAGACGAGAAAAAAGAGGAACCTTTTTCCAGCAGAGCTAAGAGGGAACGTGGTTTAGAGAGTGAGAACAATTCATAAAGGAACCGCAAATCCGAAGCGATAATCAAATTTTGAACGACTTATACCTTGCGTTCGGTATCTTATCGAGCTAATTTTAAGATGCATTCACGAAAGAACGGATTTGAGAGAGGGATCCAATTGGTTAGAGACAATGGCAAGATTCTGCTCGGAGAGAGAGTAATTTATAAAGTAATTTATACATATGAATGTATTTATTAATTTAAAAGTAGAATTTCATGGAACGGTTTATTTTTTCCATTTACATGTATTTTAAAAGTCAATGAAGCACCTAAAAATGTTTTAAAGCAAAATTCAAGGGAAATTTTTTCCTTTTACATTTTTTCACAGAAAAAAGGGCGAAAAAAATTGCTTGGCCTTGTAACAAATCTTCTAGCTCTGAAAATATCCACGAGAAAACAATTAACTTCGATTATTCTAGCGTTAAACCCAATGATTCTCACAATCTGTATTTTTGTATTCCGGTGTGGTTAAATTTTTTTCCGAATAGGGTAAAGCTCTCTCTAATACACAGCTGACGAGGATTGTATACCCGCAGAAAGGTGGGCAAATTTTATAGCACTTGGGTACTTTTCTATTGCACAGGGGAGGATATTTGGAAAAAATTGGTGATGAAGAAAAATTCATGGATGGTGCCCAGTGAAAAGTGCTTTAATGCTGTGAAGTGCTCTGTGTTATAGAGGAGGATAAAGGAGTTCAGGCATCTTGAATGATTGAATTAGAGAATGAACACGTATAATTTCTTGAAAATAAAAGTGAACCTTATTTGAGATCGTCTCTAACGATACGTATCCCAAGAAAATCGTAACGATCCTCTGCATGAGAAGTTTTGAAAAAAATATTAACTAGGCAAGAGGAAAAATCTTTTGTACAGCCTCACTAAAAAAGGAGTAAAACCGCCGACAAGCAAACAAAGCTGCTCACTCCTGGAGCACAATAGGTCCTTTTGTGGCATTTATTGTAGTGAAGAAGTATAAATAAATCGTTTTTAGTTTATTTACAATGAATATACCATGAAGTTAAAATCATTTATTTTAAGAAGTATGTTTAGGAAAATTCTAATATTCAATCTCCCAACTCGGAAGTGACCAGAATAAAAATATTACTTAACTTGGAAATAAGTTAAGTTAAAGAGGTTTTATATATTACAGTTCATTAAATTTAACGATTTCCAAACAAGCGTGATTTTATTGTTAAATGAATTGTTGAGATCAATAATATAGGGTTATTAGTTATCAAATATATCAAAAACTGCTAAAGTCCTAAATAGTGTGGCATTTTGCTCTAATTTCAACAGGGAAAGAATGGAAAAGCCTATTGCCTCCTCGTTTTTCGATGCTATTTCTCTTCGACAATTGTTAACGCTTACTTTTCTCCATTTATTTTGACGCCAAGTAAAAATAGAACAACTCTTTACAGTTTTTGGAATTTTATCATGTCGGGCACAACTGCAGTTCTACCGGAAGACCCCAATAACGAGAAAGGCATTTTCTGACCAGTTACAGGTGACAAAATGAACGGTGAGCACCTGTGTTTAACGGATCCTCTGGGCCGTTCACTTTGGGTTGAGAAGGTACTGGTGCCGCTCACGACGCTCTCTATATCACTAGCAGAGTCCCCAAGGTCCCTCTCCATTGGGTCCCTCTCCGTATCCCTCTCCGGGGAAGCTAAAGCTCCCCTCGAAGCCCCTCTCGGATACCTGCACACAGTCGGTAACGGTCAACCTCAAATGTGACAGAACGAGACACTTGAGCGGCGTTGAAAACGTTCTGTTGTTCTAGAGAACTAAAAGGAAGTACAGTAAGAAGGGAAGCAAGTTCATTAATGAAAATCTTACGTGGGTTTGCTAAATGACTTGGCTTTTGAAAAGCAAAGGTTTTTTCGTGTCAAAATATGTTAAATCAGACATTTTGTCAATGTGACACCGAATAGAATGCATTTCAGAAATATCATCCTGAAAGTGGACGATCAAAAATCGACAATTTATGCCGCGCAAAACGATGTCAAAACGAGATCATTAGATGAACGCAAATCATGTGTTAGAAACTGCACTTGTGAATCCTCAGATTCATAAAAAGCTAATCCCAAAAATTTTTATACTACGACATGGCCTTACAAGAACGCACTTCGTTCTTACAGTAGAACTACATTTGCCGGGATAGTGAAAATTCTTCACCGTACTAAACTATATGTCATGCACAAGAATTGACGTTTTAAACCTTTGTAATGGCAAATCAGGAATCCAAAACTAGTTGCACAGACCTGCAACCAAAGTTTTGGTGGAGTCGAAATCTCGAACTGGAATCCACTCGAAGGCCAACAGAGTAAAAAAACTATTTCCAAACAACACCGTCATTTCAAGCAATGACGAATCACTATTTCATTACAAAAACTAATTATTAAAAAATCCCAAAGGCAAAACAAAACAGAATTACTGAGTGAACCACAGGCAATGAGCTGTACTAGAAAGAAGTCAATTCGAACGAGGGCAGTCCTTGAGTAAAATGTGATAATCACCACCAAATTCGACTTAAAAAGGAACAATCTCAACCTTAACCTCATTTTGAACATTATTCGGCCTGCGGTTCAGTGTTAGCCAGGGCTGAAAAATAAAACAGAAAATTTTGATGGTCTAAACAAGGATAGGGGCAGATGGAAAAACTAGGATCACAGTAAAAAAAATTGCTACTATAAACTACATGAACTGCGTGAATCATAGACCTTTCGTACAGGTGCTTTCGAAAAAATTACAGATGAACCAAACGAAAGTAAGTATACATTTCCTGGTAAGGAGTTATGGGTTAGGGTAATATTGATCAAAACTTCTCTGTAGAACACACTATTTAAAATATACTGATAGAGAAAGACGTCAACGTTGCACCTTCGGAAGATAATAAGTTCAGAAATTAAAATTTCTGAAAATAAAAACATGCATGAAATTGGTAGGGAAATCTCGCTGATAAAACTACTTTAGCCCATCAGCACAAACTAGACACAATGAAATAATATTTTAAATGAATGTAATGCAAATGCAATATCATAAGAATAATAAACCAGTAAAGCTGAATTTTTTCTGGAATGACTCGAAAATATCTTCGCGTATGAACACTCATGAGTCCTTTGAAAAGTGATCAGTGAAATTCTACACGAAATGAACAGACTAAATATTGCTGGATGCTGTATTTAAACTTGGTAACACAAATAGATTCAACTGATTCTTACTTAGCCCTATAAAAGGAATTACCCACTATGTTAACAACCTCATTCAACTCTTAGCTCATGAACACTACTTCATTATGATCAGTTAGTTCGAACAATTATTTCAATGACTATGTTAAACTACACATAACTCCTGTTACCTGTTTAAAATCTAGAGCAATAAATATCTTTTATAAAATCTTAAAATGCACATTTTCTTCGCAAGAAATGTCACGTAAAAACACTTGTCATAGTTAGAGCAATAAATATCTCTCATACAATCTTAAAAGGCACATTTTCTTCGCAAGAAATGTCACGTATAAACACCTGTCATAGTTGCGGGGCCCAAGTTCAGAGTCGCTGTAGCCGCTGTGCAGAGGCCCAGCAGGTGCACGCTGGGTGGCTTGCATTTGCCGCATGCGTAGCTTCATGTGACGAGCTCGCTCCTCCAAATCCTTCAAGACCGAGAAAATATTAAAAAAGGTAACATTTTTACAACATTATGCCTTGAGCATTGACTTGAGAATAGAAAGGAAACTTGATATAGATTTGTTCTAAATGAAGAATGGCATTGCGAATCAATAGCTACAATGATTTTCAATCTTACCGGTAGGATAGAATAACATTCTATTGTAAATAGAAGTATAAAGTGTTATTTTTTACTACAAGTTCTGCACACGATATTAAACTTCATCTCAAGTTGTAGGAATTTGAGTTGAACTCATTCTGAAGGCGCGTCTTGAAACATAGACTTCCAGCACAGGAATAGAATTTAGTGGCGATTTCTAAAACAATCATAGGTGTTTCATACAAATGATGAACCACATCTGTCTGATACACCCGGCAGGGGAACAGGAAAAGTTTTTCATATCTTTGCCCGCAAAAGTTGTGGTGGCTCATAAAAGGTAAAAACGATCCACACTAATAAAAAAATTTATGCATAATTGTATGAAGGAAATCGATGAATGAATTGTTGAATGAGGAACTTCAACTTGTTCGTCGTTCATCAATTAATTCTTTCATCAATGCACCACCCACTAAACGGGTACAATAATTTCCTTGATTATTAAAGCCCGAGTGTACTGGATGGACGATATCAAATTCTGTTTTGAATAACATACATACATATTTCCCTTGTTATTTACATGATATAATCAAAGATCCAACATATATATCTTTCACTGTGGGTTCAACTTACCCAAGCGTCCATGCAAAGCCTAAATTTTTTTATAACAGCTGCTGAAGAACTGAAAAATCGTAAAATGAAAAACAAACCAACAAGAAACATGTTTACCAAACTTACTTGATGTGGATGGACTGGAAAAAATTATCGTCCTTATTAGTACACGAATGCAACCAATTGAACAAATTATTTCGCGAGTCAATGCAGACAAATGATTCGAGTTGTCCGGAACAATAATTTTGCAGTAACAAATTTTGCTACAGAATTTTCCCATAACTTTCTTTATCAAACATTTACGACTGAGAGAATTTTACGGCAAGTTCTATTAACTGTTTCAATAAATAGGAACTAAGAAATTACTTGAGTTATTAGAACAACATGAAATCATCGAATTCATCTAGTTTTTGTTCATTGTTTACTATACTGCAACGATACAATGAATCAAACTACTCAATTTTTTGTACCGTAATCCAATTATTTTATGGATAACTGCATACGTTATCAATAACTTTCTTATCGTTGAAAAGTCTTTATTTTTGGCAAAAGACCAATTTAAATCAATTGGTGATCAGTCACTTGCACTACAACAAACCACCATTTTGATCAATAACAGTTATTTTCATCAATACCAGTTATTTTGATCAATACCAGTTATTTTGATCAATACCAGTTATTTTGATCAATACCAGTTATTTTGATCAATACCAGTTATTTTGATAATTACCAGTTATTTTGATCAATAGCAGTTATTTTGATCAATAGCAGTTATTTTGATCAATAGCAGTTATTTTGATCAATAGCAGTTATCTTGATCAATAGCAGTTATCTTGATCAATAGCAGTTATCTTGATCAATAGCAGTTATCTTGATCAATACCAGTTATCTTGATCAATACCAGTTATCTTGATCAAAACCAGTTATCTTGATCAAAACCAGTTATCTTGATCAATAGCAGTTATCTTGATCAATACCAGTTATCTTGATCAATACCAGTTATCTTGATCAATAGCAGTTATCTTGATCAATACCAGTTATTTTGATCAATACCAGTTATCTTGATCAATACCAGTTATCTTGATCAATACCAGTTATCATGATCAATACCAGTTATCTTGATCAATACCAGTTATCTTGATCAATACCAGTTATTTTGATCAATACCAGTTATCTTGATCAATACCAGTTATTTTGATCAATACCAGTTATCTTGATCAATAGCAGTTACATATCTTGATCAATAGCAGTTATCTTGATGAATAGCAGCTACTATGCTACTACGATAAATCAGAGTGCTTACTTTATTGTGTTCCTCCACTCCTCTCTGAAATAAAAGGACACAGTCTTACTTTATTTCTTTCCTGAACTTCTGTCTAAAATTAAAGGCCTGTCTGTTTTACTCGATTACTTTTCCGAACTCCTGTCTAAATTGAAATGTCTGTCCGTCTTATTTTATTTCTTATCTTGAGTCCTGTTTAAAATTATATACCTGTCTAGTTTACAATAGAGTGTTCTTGCACTCGTGTCTAAAATTATAGGCCTGTCTGTCTTACATCAGTGTCCCTGGATTTCTTCCACTCTCTCAAAATAAAAGGACACAGTTTTACGTGATGGCGTACCTGAATGTTTATGACCAAGTCCTACTTTGTTGCACAAATAGACTCCTCTTCGAGAGGACAGGCCTTACTGGTACATTCTGTGTGGATGCTGAAATGTTTAAATAACTAAATTGTCCCCGTGATCAATTTTGTTCGTTCCTCGGATGAGTCTGGCGATTTTGCAGCGTTTTATCTCATCAATACTAGGCTAAGCTGCGCAAAGAACAAGGTTTCTACTGTACATAAACTCATCTCAAGCAAAATGAGTAGCAAATATCTATAAATATATACAGTATGTATATATATATATATAGGTCTCCTTTTAAAGACTACGCGTCCGTATATCAGGACAAACTTCTTTGTTGCCCGATAGGACAATACGAAAAAATATCTCGGGTCGGACAAGAAATGTTCGGCATCGTACTAAATTCAAGAGCTTCGCATTTCGTGCTACGAAACTGCTAAAGCTAACATGACCATTCAAAACGTACCAGCTAAAAGACAATGCGAGGACTACCATTCATTGATTCGTTATACAGATAATAAAGGCAATGAACAGATGTATTCTAGTAAGTATAGTAAATAAAACTACGCAAAAACAATATAATCGAAACTAACGGTTCTTAGTACCATAAAGCACTATTTAGAGAAGGCTGTTCTACCAAGGTAAATTATATTAATAATATATACAAAATATCAAAGACTAATTTCAAGTATGGAAACCAAATATTTAACCCAAGGCAGAAAATGCTGACGTATGTAGCTGTACTGTGTCGCAATGTACTAAGATTAAAATTGAATAAAGCACAAAGAGAATATCAGCTGAGCACAGAGAATCATTCGATTCAATTATATTTGCATTCCGTGACTCACATTAGCACCCTGTTGTTTTCCTTCTCATTGTCACAGTACTTCGTGTCTTTCACTATCGCACTGTTTTCCCTCTCATTGTCACAGCACTTCGTGTCTCTCATTAGCGTTTTTGTTTGTTTTGTTTTGTATGTCACAGTACTTCGTGTCTCTCATTATCGCAGTTGTTTTCCCTCTCATTGTCGCAGCACTCCCTGTCTCTCAGCGCACTGTTGTTTTCAAGTTCATTATCACAGTAATTGATCGCTTATTTAGGAGATCATGAAAAATAATTCCCTTATAGCAAACTATGTCAGAATGATATTTTAGTTCAAAATGTTTTTAGACTTTTAAAGATAAAAATATGATAAGCCGTACAAAAAAACATTACAAAGCTTTACAATTTATGACTGCCATTCCTATGGACCATTGGTGCTTTGAGATTTGGTAAAGTTCGGGCGTATCAGAGAAGTACGAAAAAATCCCGACAGTAGTCGAGTTACTTAATTGTTAGTACTTTCTATTACTTGCTCACACAGTCTTATTCTTAATTTTTAAATTCATTTCGTTCAGTCGAATAGAAAGGGCTCATGTTTTGAGCCACTGACAAAAATTCCCAGTTTCATGAAACAGGACACGTCGAAAACCTGAAGGTTATTAGTTCGTTTCAACGCATATCTGAAGCAGATCGTAGTATTTTATTATTTTAATATACTAATAAATATTAATTTGTAGGTATACATGTTTTCAGTATTTTCTCTTCATTTATGGAAAGTTATCTTCCAAAACTATTTGTGTTTGCAACAACTCCCAAAAATTCAAGAGAACATCCACATGTCGTTTACTCCAGGTTTTCACAGTTGCTTGTTTTATTAGAAACTGTATATTTTAAAATAAGAGATGGACGAGAAGATAAAGAATCATCTTCAACAATAAATAATACAAGAAGTTTCGTTCATTAATATTCATTCCAGATGTATATTTATTTCTAGCTCAATGTCTTACGGAGGTTTATCAATCTATCGGGACAAAGAGCTCTGTAATACTACGAGTGTGAATGAAAAGTGCTGCTATGACCAGAAAATCATTGAATCTTCTTGTTACTGTGCGGAGACTAAAATTGGAGACTAAAATCTAGGAGAACTTTTGTCGTTGTTCCCTTAGTTATCTCGTTAGTGCTCGAGAATATTCAAAAATGAAACCAAGGCACTCAAAAATAAAACTAAAGCACTCAAAAACGAAACCAAGGCACGCAAAAACGAAATCAAAGCACGCAAAAACGAAATCAAAGCACGCAAAAACGAAACCAAAACACTCAAAAATGAAACCAAAACACTCAAAAACGAAACCAAAACACTCAAAAACGAAACCAAAACACTCAAAAACGAAACCAAAACACTCAAAATCGAAAGCTAAGCACTCAAAAACAAAATGAAATGCCAAAGAAAACAACTCAATCACAAAATAAAAACAATACAAACGAAACAAAAATACACACTAGCAAAGGAGCCTGATGGTCGAGTCTGACCTGCGTGATCTTGTCCCTGTTGGCGTGCTGCAGCGACGCGGGTATCCGCGGCAGCTGACGCTTCTTAGGAGAGCCCGTCGGGGTGGCGGTCTCGCTGCGTGACGTCATCAGAGGCCGGCAGCCCCCTCCACCCCCGTATTCAGGCCTGCACAACCAGAGGGAGACCACCAAAATAAAACAATAGAACACGACACATGAAAGCCTCTTTTATTAGATGTCGAGACTTTTTGTATTTATCTCTCTACTTATGCCGTATTATGGGGATGTGGAAAGAGGAGAAAATAACAATGGATACATGGATGAATTCGTTGATGTTTGTAGTGATGTTATCCACAAAAAATAAATTTAGCTGTAGATTGCTATTACCGCAAAATGTCTCTCGCATGAAAATGAGTTATTTTTGAGATAGTTCTGGGGTAAATCTAAGAACCATTTCGGCAAGGACTTGGAAATAACTAAGAATTTCGTGCAGGATAAAAATCAATAAATTTAATGTGTGCAATAGAGTAGAAGCTTTAGAAAGTAATCTTCCTTTGTTGTAATGTTACTTTAGTCGGCAAGATGAAAGTTTTGTTAACCCCCTATTCCGACTTTTAAGAAGGTATTCCTTGACAGACGAGATAAATTTTATAAGTTACCTCTACTTTAATTTTTCATGTTATTACATAATATGAGAAATTTTGTTTAATTTTTCAAAATCAAGTCGATTTCAGTTTTTTAAAACTCGTATAGGCACAGACAGAATAGCTTTTAATCTCAACTCTGCTGCCCACGAATATTACATGTAACATATTTTTGGAGGTGGAACTATTGATTTAACGGGACACCGATAACCGATATGATAACGGAACACCAGACGCACTGCAATTGAATTTGTTTTAGCAAACATGTGATTAATTTTAACTCTAAACTCAGAATATGTTTAAACAGAAAAAATAATGTAAAAGTAAACGAAACAGTATCTTAACATGTTCGATAACTTCCCATAATACATTGTTCTCTCTTTTTGTCGGCTTATATTTACACCTTTTTTTAATTTATCCTAAATACGGTAATCCAAAAAGAGAACCAACCTACTACCTTGATTAGAAAATTTTCAGGTTAGAGAAAGTAGTATTTTAGGAAATATAAGTTGATTTTATGTTTTGATACTATCTGCATATGTTGAAGCAAGACAACATTTTTATGAGATATATGTATGTCGAATAAAATTTGTATTGATTAAAGCGTCATGTGATGTATGAGGTGGATGTGGAAGTGTGACTCTTCATGGTTGTGGTACTCTGATTACTATTACGTGGAAGGCAATTTTGAGTCACAATTTAGAATGAAATTATCCCTAATGCCATAAAATGGGCACCTGACTTTAACAATACAAATGAAGGAATTAATAACCTTCAATATATGCTCGATGCAGTCTACTGGTAGAAACGAAAAAGTGCAAATGTTGTCGAGAATTTATTTTTCTGAACACGACAGTGTAGGTTGTAGCGAAACTGAATCTTGCAATCTGGAAAATTGCATATTCTTGTGCAAAGACGGAATCATGCACGCAATGGCAGCCATGCACAGCAAAATACTTTGATTAGACAGTAAATAAATAGCTAAAATTCTCCCTGTGAAGAGTCATTAACTTTACAATAATCCGGTGCCGAATCTCAACGATAAAATACTTGAATAGAAAAAAGAATGATAAAAAATAATGTTTTCGAGGGAAAAAAAGAAATTCCACAGAAAATGACTAAGTCAACTTATAATGAGCACCATGTAGAGATTCGAGTGCATGTAATACCTCGCTTCAGGCGGTGATAGAGACCGAGACGCAGAGTCAGGAACTCGTCTCGGTGATTTAGAACGCGATCTCGAGACGTGGAGGAAAGGAGAGTCTGTGGGAGCTGCAGACTGACTTCGTCCCCGGGAAGACATTGGAATTGGGGCCGGGATGTAGTCCTTGTACGGAGGCCCGACAGCTGCCCCCAAACTTCCCCCAAAACCCATCGCCATTCCGTGGGAGCGGAAACGGGGGTCTTCTCTTCTAGATCTGTGCTCGTAAGTGCCGAAACCTCGATGGTCGTCTGGAGGTGGGCTGCTCGTACCACATAGTCAAAGTCAATTTCCACGCGCGTTCTCGCGACACTTTAGGATGAAATGCTACCATAATATCGCATCGAAAATGAAAAGTATTGCCACACAGGAAATTTCACATGATATGGCAACCTGGGTGAGTGAAAATGGCACGAGTGGGGAAGGGCTTCATTAGTGTCTTAGTTTGAGTTTCATTCTAAGATGATATTAGAAGAAGCCAGTCAAACGTGTTGTATGAAGATTCAATCGATGTTCCAACACGTATTTAAAGCAACAAACTAGATAAAATCCAAGTTAGTTCAAAATCAATTGACAACCGGAAATAACGTTTAGCAGAAATCATTTTTTGTCGAAAAAACAAAACATTCGAATTTGCAGTTTCATGTTCATGAATGTGATGAAACTAAATACAGCTCAATATACAAACAGTGCACTGTAATTCATCGCCCAGGAAACCAAATTAATTATTTTGTGACTAGGTAAGTTGTGAGGGTTCAGGTTACTTTCATACAAATATTCGAAGTACAAAACGCAAATGAGAGTCATGGATGAAGACGTGTTCATAAACTTATCATCTGACCTACACGTAAGTACAGTTATAGGTCTGTGTAAGACACCCGTGCGTGGGAATTATGGCTTCATTGAAGCCCTGGGAAAGGTAGAATTTAATTTCGTATCAACATCGCCGATCATTTAATGGAACGTGTACGCCTGCACTGGATAAACTTTATTTACGCGATGAAGACAAAAAGGTCATTCTCACACACCGTAGTAGGAATGCTTGCATGTAAAAACTATCAAAAATAGAAATAATTTTAAAATTATAAACTATCATATTTGATATTATATTTCGTAATTTATGGATTTTCATTGCATGTGCTTCACCCAGTAGAAAAATTTGCCGGTTTGATTGTCCCGAGGCAACCCTATAAGCCTATAACCTTTGAAGATATTCAACGAAATCGTTGCAGTAGAATAGAAAAACAAATCACTAAATCTGAATGTAGTTTATTTCGTTCATTCGTCTTCCATAAATACGTTCGTGATGAAGAATCTGTGATGAAAGTTGAAAGTGTTTGAATAAAGTGTTTAAAGCACTTCTTTCATTGTTTGATTAGAACTCCGTTTTACTGATACAAAACTAAGAAACGTTTTGGATGACCACAAATGCCCCACGTACTGAATAAAGATTGGTTTATGTTCATAAATTCTGATGCAGAATCCCAAAAATGTTTCAAATTCTTTTGATGAATAATTGAAAATTCGATTGTCTGATAGTGACACCAGATAGTGTCTGACAGTGACACCAGATAGTGTGTGATAGTGACACCAGATACTGTCTGACAGTGACACCAGATAGTTTCTGACAGTGACACCAGATAGTGTCTGACAGTGACACCAGATAGTGTCTGACAGTGACACCAGATAGTGTCTGACAGTGACACCAGATAGTGTCTGACAGTGACAAGATAGTGTGTGACAGTGACACAAGATAGTGTCTGGCAGTACCTGCTGGAAGACCCGACGCTGCTTAGGGATGCTTGCTCCATCTTGCGCTGATGAAGCGATTCCTCAAGGTCAGCATCGCTCATGTCAGACTCGCTGAGGCGGGAGGCAGTGGAAGGAGGCGACAAGTGGTCTGTGGAAGGCAAAGTAGAGGCCGACTCCGTGTCCACGTACATGGCTCGTCTCTGCACGCGGGACATAAAACATTCCGTGTTAAGATCATTTGTGTTTGAGACAACCTTAAGGTAATGAATCTTGGTTGATATTTTCTCACAGTTGACTTTGTGGCATATATGGAAATGATTTTTTGACGTTTACCTGTTTAAATTCCTGTACGAAGACTTGCGTTTGTAAACAAAATACTATTTCCAAAAATAATGTAAACAAGCAGAATACGAAGTACACTTGTACTACACATGTTAAACACTAGACAACGATGAATGCACTCATGTGTTCCACATTTCACCGGCATAAAAATTATACAGCACAATAGCAGCAGTTTGG
The DNA here is from genome assembly GCA_006783055.1 of Trinorchestia longiramus. Classification (NCBI taxonomy): domain Eukaryota; kingdom Metazoa; phylum Arthropoda; class Malacostraca; order Amphipoda; family Talitridae; genus Trinorchestia; species Trinorchestia longiramus. Next base: position 67,416 of record VCRD01000236.1, read on the forward strand.
GAAATCACTCAACCGCTACTCAGCCATACGAAACACCCCACAACATCGAAACTATCACAGAATTTGTTCATCACTGACAACTAGAAACATGAGAGCGCTGTGGACACAAGAAAAGGAATATGCCCATTAGCAAGTACTGGCTGTAACACCATAGTTGTTGATGCTGCATTCGGGTATACTTGCATTGTTATTAATGTTTTTGTTAATGCAATGTTAAACCCGCTATGTTTTTCATGCATAACGACAGTCTCTTCTCTAAATAACATTTCAATGCAGAAACAATAAGTGAATGGGTTTCACAAATCGTAATAGTAACTCCCAACAACCATGATATTGACATTTCCATAACTAAATGGAACTAAATGGAGAAAAACATTGAATCTAAACAAAATATTTCATTGAAACAGGGTGACTTTAAATTTCAATAGCATTAGCCTCCTCATTGAGCTTGAAAAATCTCAACTATTTCTGATCTAAAATATTATTTAATGTTCATCATCAAGTCCCCTAAATATTTGCGGGGTAGAAGTCTCGGGATAGCCAAGTGATTGAAGTTGGAACGAAGTATTGATCTCCGCTGCAGCAAAACCTCTTCTCTCTGCCCCCGGCTAATAGAAAGCGAAGGAAATTTTGAAAAATAAGGGCCTTATTTTCGGAAAGTTTGTTCACAAAGTTTGATTTAAATTGTTTATACTTCAATACCGTTTATTACTGAAACAGTAGTTTCATTTTCCCTCCTTAATCCTTTCGCTACCGTTGGGTTAGTATGTCCCAAACAAACTTTAAAAATCATTCCCTTTAGTCCCATATTTTAAATGTTTCGTTCAAAATTACGGCAAAATTACACAGGGATTAGCAAAGATCAGTGGTAATTTACGCAATATTTTGATTAGCATAAAAATCATTTGATCGTGAAAGGGTTAAGAGAAGAGACACGAGGTGCAAGGAATCGTGAGGAACAACTAGTGCAAAATGAGGGCAATTGTTTGTTTCTCTTTTTGATTTTCCTTCTTCCGCTTTGCGAGAAGCATTTGTTAAGCCCCGTGGCAGTGGACCGTGCCCTTGAGGCGACCAAGCAAAGCTATAGCCACGGTCGCCAGTTTCCCTTTAAAGCTACAAGGCTCCAGCTGCTGTTGCCGCCGTCTCCATGCACTGCTCATGCTGTCTTTAGCCCCGCACAAATCCCATCCAAATATAATTTGATCTCAAATTAATGGGCCGAACAATTGCACGCTTGTTGGCTTTATAAAACAATGAGAGTACAAGAGCAAAATCTAGTAAAATATGGTCTGGCAGGCTTATGATAGCAAAGGTTTATCAGACTTCAAGTCAAAATTACAGCCCTTTAGCTTACATATGATACAGAACATCTTAATTCCATAAATTCAAATTGCCATTAAACAACCTCTAAACTTCACATTTCTATTTTTGCTATTATTACAATGAAGTAGCGAAAATTTTTCTGAGAGCTGCACTACTCTTTTTGCTCTTTCACAAGTTTGATTGTGAATATGAATATTAATCTAAAACTATGCTCTTTTCTTTTTCTTGCAAACAATGTACCCACTAGCAGCATCTGTTTTTCTTTCCTTATTTTCAGTAATGGATCAGATGTGTGATTTTCCACTACAAAAGATACAGAAATTAGAGTGAAATTCCTCGAATCACAATTATTACAAACTAGAATAAATTTTAGAATATGACAATAGGAAAAAGCCGTCTGGTTCATTCTTGGGTCACTACCCAAGTCCCATACCGTTTAAAGTTAAAGCATCAATCACGCATGGCCCGCTTAATCACGCACAGGTATTTCAGTCACGGACGCGCACCTGAATTATACACAGGCCCCAGGAGCAAAGAAGGTTGGGAGAGGAGGGGTAGGAGAAGTATCAGAAATACATAGTCATCAGCTTTTACGTAATAATAACCTGACTCATATTACACAATAATAATGTGACTCTAGGTAAGCAATAATCATATAACTAGCAAAAGACAATCATAACATGAATTGCGACGCACAACTATTACATTCTTTTTGCTACACAATACTTAGATGACTTAGCGTACACATAATTCCCTTATGTATGAGTAACGCTTCAGATTAGTTTCATCATGATTTGAATAACTTTTATGATGATTTGAGTAGTTTTCCTAATAATTTGAATATCCTTCGGTGAATCCTATTGCCGTGTCAAAAATTCCTCTCGTCTAATAATTTTTTCAATTTTTATAACCCTCCTTGTCTGTATTAAGCCTTTAGGTTACTTCCTATAATTATTCTGTCACTGTTTTGATCAGAAGATTTTTGCTCAAAGTCACTAAAGACAGAGTTAAATTAATATCATAAAATATCACAGATGTTAGCCAAGTTAGAGTAAAGAACACAAAGTAGCAGCGGGTGTATAAGTGCAAGCAGCCCCCAGACGTAGAAACTATACATTACATTAACATTATTTGAACACTTTTTATAAAAATGTATCTATATAAGAATTTTACTCTTATTTTATAACTGGAATTATCAATTCTAAAATTCTGCAATGCTTTTGGAATTGAACAGCGAAATTCTAATCACTTTGGTAAAAACTTTACTGTAGAACCGACCGTGTGCGCGTCGTCGTGTGATGCCAGACTGTACCACTCCGGCTCATCGTCCAGAGCACATGCCGTGAGATCCACGGCAACCTGCAGGACAGAAGAGACACACAGGTTGGAGGTGTTTGACTGTGATGATCAAAATAAGGTCACGAGCAAGATTAAATATACGTCGTGGGAGGAGAGATGCTGTAGAAAATAGATTGAACTAAAGTTCTTACACATGGGGAGACAGTATTACAGGTGGGGGACATAACTAAGTAATGGTGAAGAGGTACTGTAGGTGTTACAACTTGAATTCTAGTGACTTATATGTGAACTGTGCCGCAAATTCCTCATGTTACATCGAAGAAGCTAGTGAGCGAACCCTTCATTTATATGCAAAAAATTTGGCTATAAGAAACCTCGGAAAGGTGATTTTATAAAATATTGCATCAATTCTCATGGAATAATTGATTACCATTGATACCAAGAACTCTCAAAGCATCAATTTTAATCAGCCAATAGAAGTTTGCAAAGAGTACACGCAGATAGTTCAACGATTCATGATCAATTAGACACAATTATTCTCTTGGTGATCAAATTACGAGTCTGCAAACCGAAAGTTAAGAATACGTTGGAACCAGATTTAACTAAAACGAAAGGTAATACGGTTTAACACACACACAAGTTTATAAATAATACTATTAAGTATTGTCACAATATTAATGGAGCAATTCTTTTAAAGCAGGACTATCTACAGAAATAAAGTCATCCAGAGCTTGATTACATTAACCAGTTCAACTTTCTCTCACTAAAGTGTGCTAAGAATTTGACTTACCGGCTTTTTGCTTTGAGCGGAGGCCCTTTGTGATCTGTATCTATTAAGGTAATATCTAGTTCTTGTCACGTTATACAGACGACTCGATGGAGACGCATGAGAAGAAAAAGCAGAGGTCATAGTACGTGGCCTGGCTGAGCTATGCATTCCTTCCAAAACTCTGGGCGGTAACATGGCCCCGGATGCTTCTCCCGCCAAGGGTGGAAGAGGATCATAGCTGCGAGTTTTCTTATAACTCTGGAGTATATCAAACCGAGACAATGGAGAGTTATAATGGCTGCTTGCGGCTGGATTTGTTCGAAAATAACCCGAAGGATATGCTGGCTGTGAACTGTGAGGGAGTTGAGTACTGTAATGAGAGCCTCCAAAAGGCAACGTTCGATTATGGTGCACACTAGAACTGTGAGGATGGCCATAATGAATGCTATCTCTGAGAGGCGGTGGCGGGCTAGCCGGTTCATAGAGAGATGAGCTGTGCGGACTGTTTTTCATAGACGAGAAGGAAAAGCTAGCGGAGTGTTGCCTTGGCAGTTGCTGCTGAATGTACAGAGACTCATGACTGTGCGACCGACGACAGTTTTCAACCATAGCTAAGCAAGGCTTCGCCAACAGCAGTGGCGACCGACGTAACGGTCATTGGAGCAGCCCTTAAACCTTGATGCATCCACAGTCAGTTAAAGACGAAAATACGATAAATAAGCTCACAACAAGTTGTACATTAAAGAATATTAACACAGAATTCAAGATCATATTTTCCAGTTATGTTCCACAATTATTGTACTAAGTATTTTAGAGACACGTCACACTTCTGATCCAGCTAATTTAAGCTCAATTCCAATTATCAATACGTCACTTTACGAAAACCTGCTTTCGACAATTTTTTCAACATGTTTTAACTTACGAACGAGCCCAGCACAAATCACATATTCAGTCAAGATCAAGGTATATAGATCACAGTTTCCTCGCACATAGACCATAAAACTGGTAAACTCTGTTCACGCATGATAGTTGTATCTATTTAGATGACTGTAGCTTTCTGAATCAGGCATCGCACAGATATGACGTCATGGCATAGTTTTCAATTAATAGCAATTTATATTATAAAATCTAGGTATTCCTAAAACTATATTCAAATATCACAGAACAAGGAGTAATAATGGACAAGTTCTTAGACTCGCCACACATAAACACATCTGCGGATTGAAGAAGAGAAACTTTGGAGTGAGAAGTTCTGCTTCAAGTGCGACGAATTTGGAACGGACATTTCGAAAGTATACATGAGAACAATGTACTACAAAATTCCCAGAAGCGCATGCAATTTTCAGTGTTATGATTAGAATCAGTCTTCTATGTAAAAGTACCACACGTGAATGTAGGATTGGAAACATGCAGCAAGAATACTAATGCAACATCGATACGGCTAAATTTTATGAATTAACGAGCTGATTTTAGTAGCTATATCACGTGCTGGATGTCATTATGTGCACTATCTTACTACTAAAATAATTAGCCAAAGTTAAATGATATAGAGCCATTCGCATAACTCAAAGAAACCTAATAAATCTTGAATGTTATCTTAAATTAAAAATTTTGCGGTAAACAGTATGTAGTAATTGGCTTAATGAACTTCAATCAGATTATTGTGTATGGCATTTTTCAGAAACGATAAGTATACTGTAAGCTGAATGTAATTTCCATAATCAATTAATATAACAAAAATGTTCTTTGGAATTGACCAAGTGCTCGAATTCATCAAATTAAACTTGCATTTTGTATGCTTAACATGCTGTATACTTATGTCTGCCAGTAGCTGTTTTGGTTTCATGTCTCTTGCGCTCTTTTTTTGTAAAAGAAGCTCCCCTTCAATTACAACCTCATAATCTCTCGTAATACAGCTCCGTAGCCTATCACCTCTCTAATTACAACCTCATAACCCCTTTCAGCATAGCCAAGTATTCTTCACCCCTCTAATTACAACATAATAACCCCTCCAGCAAAGCCAAGTAACCTCTTATGGCCATCGACCCATGCGTAGTCCCTTTTTATCTGAGTCTTAAGACACAGCAGTAACACGCTTAGGAGAATTCAACTTGCAAGGACGAGTCTGAAGAACAATCACGCACCCCTGGCTGTCAGCACACGATTATTCAGATCACAGTGATGCCGAGCTGAGTGATGCCGACAAGAGTGATGCCGAGCAAAGTGATGCCGAGCAGAGTGATGCCGCGAAGAAGTCACAGAGCATCAGGAAGAGGGTGGCGCCGCACCAACACATCTCGCAGCTCCCACAGGCGCCTGGACGCTTCTCAGACACGCCAGCCCTCTGTGTCTCATGGCCGCCCTGCTGCCCTCCGTGTCTCATGGCCGCCCTCCTGCCCTCCGTGTCTCATGGCTGCCTTGCTGCCCTCTGTGTCTCATGGCTGCATTGCTGCCCTCTGTGTCTCATGGCTGCCTTGCTGACCTCTGTGTCTCATGGCTGTCCTCTGTCTCATGACCGCCCTGCTGCTTCCCGTTTCTCATCATTGTGAGCGCCGCGCAGTTGATACCAGACCACCTGACATCACTGAGGGCCTCACAGCTGATATCAACCAACAAACATTATTGAAGGCTTCACAGCTGGTATAGAACCACTTGACATCACTGAGGATCTTACAGCTGGTATCAGAGCAGCTTGCATCATTGTGAGCACCTTACAGCTGTTATCGACTAGCTGGACATCACTGAGTGCCTTACAACTGGGATCAACTTGATGGACATCATTGAGTGCCGGACAGCTGGTATCAACTAGCTGGACATCACTGAGTGCCTTACAACTGGGATCAACTTGATGGACATCATTGAGTGCCGGACAGCTGGTATCAACAAGCTGAACATCACTGAGTGACTACAGCTGGTGCACTTGAGCTCTTGTTTCCGTCTGGCCTCCACAGGGCAGCTGTAGCAGAACTTCATGTCCCAGGACCGAGTGCCGCCGTTCAGAAGTCGCTGGAAGCAGTCCCGTTCTTCCTCAAATTAGGAACTCAGCAAATTCCTAGCACCTTATAGTGACGCACGCCACTTCTGCTGAATCATTTATTTTCAATAAAGTATTCTCTTTAGAAGATGCATATGTAAAGTTTCAGGCTGGCAGTTAAAAGAACATATCTTGATGACACGCTTCACTCCAGTAGCCAATGAGGTAGAAATTAGGGAGCAATATTTATGATTTCCATTCGCACTAACTTCAGTATGGACTTTCTTACGATATCACCTAGGTAAACTTTATTTGGTTAATGTTTCTTACTGTTTTACAGATGAATACGCATGTTTTCATGTTTAGCGTGCATTTTTCCACATACTTCACCCAATTTCCCATTGTTATGATGAAAGTTATTTTATGAACGGAGTGAATTTCCTACTGGAAGAAAGGTTTTTGGGCTCCAGAGGTACTTAACACTAACTGGATCGTGCGCCATATAAAGTACACGGGATCTTTGTTATACATACAAACTAATTAGGGAGTTGCGGTCAAAGTGTTAAATATCTATTGATTACCTCTGGGTATCATCGTTCAACTTATTTTCAAACCCAAGAACCATTTGTGAGTGTATTTTCTGTACTGCCGAAGAGTATTTTCATCTTCAAACGTATTTTCAGTATCGTTAGAAATACGTAAAAGATAAATGCGTAGGATGTAAATCAAAAAATTGGAACGCAGTTTTGCTATAATTAAATACTTCTGTACAGTATGATTACTGAACATATAATTTCACTTGCCTTTATCACAAAAATCCGTCGAGATAGAATCGAAAATACCACCTGCAATTCATCCACAAGCCATGCATGACTACCTGCGTAACAGACTGACACGAATCTGTTTTCATTGGCTAACTCAACCGTGTTTACGCGCAGGAAATCCACAAAAATGAAGTATTTTTTAGAACTAAAACGAGAATGCGTTTGGTTTGCTAACGAATTATTGGGGACCGAGTACAGAAAGACATGCATGGGCGACATTAACAATAGTTAGTGAAGTGTCGATACAAGGAGTCGTGGATTGTACAGGGAGTAGTGTAGATACAGGGAATAGTGTGGATACAGGGAGTAGTGTGGACACAGGGAGTAGTGTGGATACAAAGAGTAATGTGAATATAAGGAGTAGTATCGATACAAGGAGTAGTGTGAATACAGTGTGTGGTGTGGATACAGGTAGCAAAGACTTCAAAAAAGAAGACCACGGAACGAAAGTCATGAAGACGAGCTTGACTTCCATGATATTAAGTGGAAGTGTCAGGCAAATTACCAAAATTACAATTAAATTTTACTGAGATAGTCTTACAGTGCCCTATAAAGCATATGCCATAGTTTACTTTTGTTCGAACTCAAAAACAGCCTTATCGTCTGCTGAATGTTCGTTGGTTAAAGGGACACAATTCTAGAAACAATATGTTAAAAAATACAAGATCAAGTGCGTGCTTTGTGTAAAGAAGTTTAACTCTCGTCAAAGGATCACTATAAAAAATACTCCTTATGAGATACCACGAGCGAAGACTAGGAGCTAAATAGATAAACTACCACGAGCGAAGGTAGATAAGCTACCACGAGCGAAAATAGATGAGTTACCACGAGCGAAAGTAGATGAGTTACCACGAACGAAAGTAGATAATCTACTACGAGCTAAGGTAGATAAGTTACCACGAGCGAAAGTAGATGAGTTACCAGGAGAGAAGGTAGATAATCTACTACGAGCAAAGATAGATAAGCTACCACGGGCGAAAGTACACGAGATACCGCGATCGAATGTCGAAATGATATCACGGAAAAGGATAGATAAGCTACGACGAGCGAAGGTGTATACAACACGCAATTTGGCACCATAAGCTCAACTTGCCATGCTTTAACAATTGCTGCCCTACACTCAGCTGCCATGTTCATTGTTGCAAAAACTTATGAACACAATAATCCAATAGAAGAAGAACAAACCCTTGAACTAAGCTTGAGTGAAATAAATGTCTCTGAACAATAACGAAAGTTATGTCAGGTTTTTGCTAAGGTGTGTATTTTCCGTGAGCATGTGACGAGTGTGTGTATGTGTGTGTGTGTATGTGTGTGTATGCGCGTAGGTGTGTAGAAGTGCTAAGAGCAACACCCCTTGAACAGCGACAGAGTCCCTTCCATCTCCCTCCCTCCTCCTGCTGCTGCTCGCTGCCACTCTCCCTCGTCCACTAACCTTGGATCAATGCCACTCATGTACACAATAGAATTACTAACGTGCTCTCAAGTGAACCGTAAATTTCACGTCCGTTATTCAATCGCAGTGTGTTCTCTGCTAATGCTCCGCATTTGCTCCTAAGCGTATCTAAATATAGATTTCTTCTTCCAACACTCGACACTCATTCGTCTTCCAAGCGACGGCGAAGCTTCTTCTCAGCAGAGCAACCGACGCACGTCCTACCACTTACAACACAAGTGACCAACTGAACACTTCACTCTCGTCTCTCCGCTGCCAGAATATTTTTCTCGTGAACTCGCTACCAGATTTCCTTTCTAGAATACATACGTTGCTACACAGTACCGGAATACTTAAATACAGGCGATTTCTCTTCTGAACTGATTTATCTTGGAAGCTGAGAACGCGGTACAAAATGAAGTTAAGTATATAATTGATAACTTCACAAATTTTTCTGTGCGCTATTGTGCTACTTAAAGAAATTTTCTATTTAATGATTTCTAATCTGTTCAGAAAACAAAAAGTATAACTGGATTGAAAATATATAAAATAAAAATGAATTGATCGTCACAAATGATAAGAAATTCAGATTAGCAATAAGAGGGACAATGATTGATCACACATTTCATTTCGCTACTGAACTAAAGAGTCGATTTTTTTTTAGCTTGTATCTACACTATACGACACGTTTACTGATCGTAACACACTTCTACACGTTGGATTACATCAAAGCAATGATCCGAAAAAAAAAAACATGTTCGCAAAAAAATCGTCTCATGACACAGAATGATGCTGGAGTCAAAGACTCCAGGCAAAAAAAGTAACTTAAATACTGGGAGTCATTTCCGTAGACTAAATGACATCTTCGGACAGAGAAATTAGTGCATCAAAAAGTAACTTAAATACTGGGAGTCATTACCGTAGACTAATTCAACATTTTTCCACTTGCCAAGTTCAAGTGTAGGTGATGTACAGGGTGTTAGGTACTCACTGTTTGAATCGTAATATCTTTCGAACTAATCGTCAGATTTTAATGTTCTGTTTATGGTTAGATGAACAAGATTATATTCTATTTCAAAAAATCTATGATTTCATCAACGCAGCACTCAGGTTTAAGTTACCGAACACGGAGTAGAGGATTTAAGATAAAACATTACGAACGAGTTCAATGCTCATAGCGAAAACAGAAGCATGATGAGAAGGGAGAAGGATGAAAAAAAAATTAAGATTGCATTAGAATAAACAGTCGGTGTTTTGGTAGTGGATAAAATTAGATATTTATCTCAATGGAAGGGGATTATCATATACGTATTTAATAGTTTTGTGATAAAAATTAAAATAGAAATTTACCTCATTGATATATTCGCATGTTTTCAGTAGCCAGAACTAGAGTGCTGCGTTGATGAAAACATTTTTTATAATTCCCCATATCAATCGAGTAATTGGTTAGCAAGTTATTGACATTCAAATACAGATTCGGTTTTATATAGGAAATTCTGAGTGTCGAGAACACACATTCTGCACCATAGAAGACGCTGTTATAATTGTATTGCAATTTATGGCCTGCAATGCAGTCTATGCCATGAACAGGCTACGGTAAACCAACTGATTTTTTACGGTAAACCAACTGATTTTTACGGTAAACCAACTGATTTTTTACGGTAAACCAACTGATTTTTTTTTTCGGTAAACCAACTGATTTTTTTTTTCGGTAAACCAACTGATTTTTTTTTCGGTAAACCAACTGATTTTTTTTCGGTAAACCAACTGATTTTTTTTCGGTAAACTAACTGATTTTTTACGGTAAACCAACTGATTTTTTACGGTAAACCAACTGATTTTTTACGGTAAACCAACTGATGGGCAGATGAAACTGACAGTATCTAATTTATTTAGCGCCGTGCTACTAATAACTATTATACGAAATTTCTAATAGTTGTGTAGTCAAAAAAGTCCCATTATTTTGATACAAATATATTCTCAGTTTGTCATCCTGAACTATTTTACTTCAAATAATCAGAATAAGACACATACTATACATAGAAATATGTTTTGAGTTCATGATTTGAGAAAAGGAAACGAACCTTCAACTGACACGCAGGTCTAATTTTGATTTCATTTCACTACAAAATTATTAGACAAGGGAAATATTTAATTGTAATCACAGACTCTCGTGGGGCTCATGAAGATGTCTCTTGCTTACTAAGAATATTGTGCATTTCATGAGTCGGTATAAAGAGGTAAAATGAGAGTTCAATTGCATAGTATGAACACAATCCTTTAAGTCAACATTGTCGCAGAGTGGTCTATACTTGACTCGCACTGTAATGCTCCTAATGTATCAGAACATTGTGTTGATTACGTTATCATTAAAAATTTAAATTCTGAATTCACTTTACGTTAAAAAAAAAGTCGTTAAAATTCTATGGAATGAAGGATTAATGTACACTCTCTTCATGTTCGTTATGTATAGTTTGATTCATTTTTTTTACATGCCAAGAAACAAACAATTTCTAGAATACAATTAACTTGATTTTCCGATGCAATCACCTTTACAATTTTATTAATCCCTTATACTGATGAGATTGATGCAAAAACGTGGGTTTCAAATCTTAATGTTTGAATAGTATTGTAGTGAATGAATTAATTTCATTTGATGCAGTTTTAGAGATATTTTTATTTATTCAATGTTACTGGCCCTCTACATAAGCTAACTAATGATGCTTTCAAATGAGTGAAAAATGCGGTCAGTAGCAAAAAATGAATGGTATATTTGAAACATTAAACACTGAAAAGAAACGTAAGAGAATAAAATGTCTTAAAAATAAAAAGACCAAGAAAGGGTGAAGAAAAACAACAATAAAAATAGAAATGGTTTTGTGGTGTAAAAAATGGAATTAAAATTTACAAACTAATTACAGGGAACAATTATAGAATGTTGGAATATTAGGAGACAAAACTATTCTAAGACGATAGAATATCCGTTGAAGAAATCAACAAAAAAATGTTTCCTTGGTCAAAGTTATTAATTATTATGATCAGTTATTAATTATTATGATCAGTTATTAATTAATATGATCAGTTATTAATTAATATGATCAGTTATTAATTAATATGATCAATTATTAATTGTACAGCATTAAATTAGAGTGGGAAATAGGACTGGAAGAGGGTTCTTCCGTTTACCCTTTCATGTAGCAGCCAAATTCAAATTTGAATGATGCGGTAAGTATTCAAATTCTTGAGCAGCTGGCATGGGAGTCAATACCACCTCTACAAATGGTGTCTAGAAATAATTAGTATTGTACTTACCACGTCGTTACACACATTTAACATCAGTTGTTGTGCATCTTGCGTCGTGAGTTGTTTGGTTCATTAAAAAAGTAGTCCCGTACATATCCCCGTAAAAAAGTTTCCGATAATAAACAGCCAAATTAAACAGCATAAAGAGTTATCGGCTCACCTCGCCAAGAAAGTCGTTAGTGCCGAAGCGATCGTAGTCCCACAGCGTGATCTGCAACGAGCGCTGCCTGAGTTCAGCCAGGCGTACAGGCGCGTACACGAAAGTCTGATTCCAGCGCGGCTCGCAGGTGCCCGCAATCGTCTTGGTCCTGCGCTTTGACTTCTCGCTAAACAAAGATAGCAGGTGGATTACATGATGGAATTTTTCCAGCTTGAAACGGCATTAATATGTAAGGATAATTCTAAAGAAAGTTAAAAGTTCTGGGTAAATACTAAGGTGAATCAAATAAAAATTAATGAAACTAATATATTATAATTGAAATGAATCAATAAAATATCTAAGAAATAAACTGAATTTATGCAAAATTCTCATGATAGCGTGTGCTGTTAGAGTGAACAGGCGAACTTCCTTTTTTCTGGATCCATCCAACTACCTCCTTCAATTCATATTATAAAAATCTCACCTCAAACACATTTCTCCTTTCTATCGAACAACACTCTCGTGGAAACTTTCGCTAGATGCTTTCACATACTTGTCTAACTGCAAGCACTGAATTTGTGTAACTACAATCTGACGTAATATTGCACTGCTTTTCCATCACAAATTTCGTACATGTTCTAATGGTTCTACTTGTCACTCCTCTACAATCCCTTCATCAACTATTGATAAATAACTTTAGAACTGCTACATTCACATCTATCTCTTCTTTTCCACACTAGCACACAAACTCAATGGTGCTATACTTAACGTACAACAAAAACTGAATGCGCTTTCAATTGGCACATGTTACCTCACGAGTCGTCGAACACTTAACGTGCGTCCCTTCAACCCAAACACAAGCTCTGGCCAATTCTACTACTTCGCAGCATCTAAGCTCCCTCTTTTAACCATCAACTCAGTCAACTCACCTAGTAAAGACATTCCACCTCGCACGTTTATACGTTTACCCCGTACGTTTATAGTTTCAAAGAGTGAAATTAACGAAACTATAGTTCACAATAACCATTCATTAAAATTCCAAGTTAAATTAATTGTTAAAAATTTAAAGTTATCGTCTACTTCATCAGTTTGTAATATAAAAATTAATACAGATATAAACCATAATTCTGCATCAAATTCATATCTTTGAACGCAATTAAAATTTATTCTGTTATGTGCTGATGCATGGATTACTATGTACATAAATCGAGAGAAGATCAATGTTAACCCCAAATTACTCTTAAAATAAGCAACAATAATTATTCCAGCATAATTAACGAAAAATTCAAAATATCGACGTATGCTCTTTCAAAAGCTGATTTTCGAGGGAGCTATTGTGTAGCTAGTGCCAGTCATAAAAGTCAAAAAATGCACCTTGTTTTACCTAATTAGAACCTTTGATAAACTTTACCGTAAAATGTGGATAATTATTATTGATTAACTTATTCCTGATTCCTTTCCAACAAAATGTATCTTCCCACAACTAATCATTGTCAACATGACACAAATCTGTACAAAACTTCTAAGCTCCTAAGTTCAAGCTTCATCTCACTGCAATCAGAAGACAAGAACGAACTACAGAAGACCATCCTGTGAGCTGACCTTCTGTCAGGCAACAAGAAGAGTTTGGCGTAAGGGTTGCGAGGCACCCCTGTCGCCCTCAGCGGCAGATCACAAGCACCGATCACCGTCACTACAAGTTGCTGAACTTGCGGCTCCAGAAACAACTTTAGCTGCAAAGTGACAAAAAAATAAAATCCTTGAGGTGTTCTTGCCCTCTTGTAACACATGAAAAATGTTTCTTAATACCATAGATGAGAAAGAAGACCTTTTGGTTTTCTATACTTGACGATAGCAGCGCAAAAAAATCTAACTTGCACTAAGGTTACTTACCATATGCTTATACTTACCGGCACATAAGACTGCACAAATTATACACACTTTACCCCTCAGTACCAATAATTTAACAGTACCTGTAAATATTTACCGATATAGCACTAACGCCTTAGTTCTAAAGCCTTTGATGGCAAACTAAATTTCCCTAAAATCTGCAAGTAGCAAACAAACAACCCTTGCGATAGCTGAGGATCAAACATACCTAATATGTGAAACTTGTCCTCGATGTCGGCGATTTAGCTTCTAGAAACAAACTCGAGTTTATCACTTCCTGTAACTCGGCCTCAGTATCAGACCTTTCCGTACAACTTCAGTAACGGAACCGCCGAGTCCAAGAGAGATTCCACCAGGAAACAATGTCAGAAACGAACCGGTTCTCCAGAATTTGTAACTTGCCCTGAACATCAAGTCCAAATATTTCCTAAATATCAACAAATAAGTTTTCTTCCGTGTCGTACTCCTGAAGTCTTTATATTTACAAACAAATTTTCTTTAGTGTCGTACTCTTAAAGTCTTTATTTACCTGTAACTTGCCCCCGATGGCGGGTGAGTGCAGTCTGGTGCGGTAGTTGTCCGGTGACTCAGGTGAAGTTACTGTAACGCTCGGCCTCCGGTCGCGCGCTGGCTCAGACAGCTTCCGTGGATCAAAGCCACTACCCTCGTGCGATCTCCGTGCTATACAAATCGAAGAGTATTAAATTTTGATACAATTACACGCCATTTCATGCAACTAAAAGGTTGATCTGCAGAAAAAAAATTAAATTCGTTGTGTTCCAATATTTAAGGGGATTGTGTATTGTTAGATGTCGACAATATCATGCTTTATTGCGAATTTTCTCACTGCTGTCATTTTCAATAACAAGATCATAATTATGATAACTGTCACTAATAATTATTATTATAATGAACATTATCTATCATGAATGTTCAAACGAGGAATACCGAGTGAAGAGAGAAGACTCGAGAAAGCCTGACTCCCTGTTATCAAAACTGGTAGGTTGTTTATACGTGATCCTTCCAGGTACTTGAGCCAAAATTTATTCATCATGCATAGGCCCCATGTGCTCAGTGTTGTTTGTTTCTACACGACACGAGAAAGTGTCATCTGCTCACCCCTGCAGGCGAGACCTGCTTGACCCGCTCACCCCTGGAAGCAAGACCTGCGTGACCTGCTCACCCCTGCAGGCGAGACCTGCGAGACCTGCTCACCCCTGCAGGCGAGACCTGCGAGACCTGCTCACCCCTGCAGGCCAGACCTGCGAGACCTGCGTGACCTGCTCACTCACGGAAGCGAGACCTGCGAGACCTGCTCACCCCTGCAGGCGAGACCTGCGAGACCTGCTCACCCCTGCAGGCGAGACCTGCGAGACCTGCTCACCCCTGGAAGCGAGACCTGCATGCGTGTGACGACGAGCTGGATGTCTGCCCACATCAGAAAGCTGACGCGCCACAATCAGCTCAACCTGAGCCTCATGGCGGGACTCACTGATGATGTCATACACCTCCTCAAATGTCTTCCCTGAAAGCAACCGTCCGTTCCATTCCAGCACTTCATCTCCTGGACGCCGGGAAAAATCATATTCACAGTCTCCGAAATGCCATAAAAAATTGAATTAAGGATATATGGATGTATATATACACACATCTTATACACATATGTATATAATGTATACTATAAACTAACATCTAAACAATTGGCAATTTTGGAAAACTTTTTCCAGTATTTTCTCGTGTTCCTATATAGTGCAGCGTGTATCCAAATTGAGTAAAAATGAATCCCTTTCCAATCTAGAGATTAAATTTTGATCATTGAATACGAAAAAATAACATATACATGTATTTTACAGTGATATCACTAAGTAATATCCATGATCTCACACATATGGAAGAAAATTGACCTTATCAGTTCACTTCACAGGAGCATTTATTACAACAAAAAACGATTTAACTCAAAGATTTTTTATGAGCTATGAGGCACCGGACCTCAAACCATGCATGGCAGAATTTGAAATCCTTTTAAAATGTGTGGTAATTAGGGAAATAACCCCAGGTCTAAGAAAATACTAATATTAATGCACAATATAATGAAACAAAAACATCGCTATTATTTTTGTGCCCAGTCAGTACCTACAAAGTACGGCAACCATGAAAATTATTTGAATAGCTTCATAAAGTCGACTACAAGGTAAGAATATAATAGGTACCTTTCTGACATAGGATATACAGTAAATCACAATGCAATTTTTAGAAACATTGAAAGAGTTACTAATTAAACAAATTAGTAACAGTCATCCGACACAACTAGTTTATAGAACCTCAGTATTCTTTTCCTTAGACCAGTTATTTCTTATATGCGGCTATTCAAATTCATTTCAGTACTGAATATTTCTCTAAATTAAACTAGGTTTAGTTTATGCACGCTAAGTTATTCGACGTAAGAATAACGTAAGATTAAATGTGTTGAAGCCGCACGACTGACAGAGACACTGGTGCCTACACTAATTCAGTACCAACTATCCAGACACCTGGAACCCGTCGGTCAAATGCCCGATGACACCACCCTTGGAGCCCGTCGGTCAAATGCCCGATAACGACACCTGGAACCCGTCGGTCAAATATTCGATAACTGGCAAATGTTCGGCGGTTGACCGCCTCTCAGCTAACAGATCGTCAGCTTTGGTATGTTGTGTGTAGAAAGGGCTAATTAGATGTGAGCTAATGAACTAATCAAAGACAAGGCATTAAAAGAACGTTTTCAAACTAAAATCCGAACTCGAAACGTGTAGAAGGAACGGAAAAATTAATAAAACATGCAAGTTATTTATATATCTAAGCCGTATTTTTCGTTTTACAAAATCTTAACTTGTATGATATTTCTCGGTGGGAACGTAAATCACTTTCGGCACAACATTTGTTCGAAAACTCATTCGAAAATTTCACTTCCTAAAAATATTTTTGGGATGTCGGCTCACCGGGTCTCAGATGTCCCATGGTGTCAGCAATGCTGCCTTTCTTCACTTTCTCAACCACTGCACCAATTTTTCCACTGTCCAGAATTTTACCACCGCCGACTTTGAGGCCGAGGATAGCGGCGCTCGATGAGGGCCCTCCATGGTCAGGCTTCATGGCTTTATTCAATATCATGTGTCCGATCATCTTCGAACCATCTTGACTCGGCTGCCAGCTCACCGGATGCTGCTCACAGTACAATGCAGACACGTTCACAACAAATACAATAGAATATCACAATTTCAAATGCGACTTGCGTACTCCCATATCAGTTTTAGAAACCTTGAGGTTCTACAAGACAAAGTTAGATCATAAAGCACCCAACCTTAGTTGATAAAAATGAGAATGACAAGTAAAAATACAGCTTTTTTATTCCGCAACGAATTAAAAGCCTAGTTTAGGCAACAATTTTCTTAAATATCATTTTTCGCCATTACAATAGATGGCCATTTCCACGTTAAAGCCCTCAACATTACGTGGCGTTTAGATCAACAGGCATGATAATACCATTCTTTTCCACTATTATATCATCTCGACGAAATGGTAAAGGCACCAAAAGTGATGTCACCGTTGACACTAGAACAAATCGTCCTGAAACGTTCCCTCGTATGTTCCATTTTATCGTACTGTTATATTACTGGCCATAAATCACAGGAAATTAAGGTTAAAAAATTTACGTTCCTTTACGTCGATGAAAGCTTTCCAAAGTCTGTAGATATGAAAAAAGATACAAGTTAAAAAAACGGTATCTTAAGTGCCTCAAATAGAAGTGCTAAGGATTTCTTAACTAAATAAAAGGTAGAAGTAAGCAGAACAGAGTAAATCATTCCGCACCAGTCAATGTCGATACTTGGCTCTAACTTATTTCACTTGATATATACCTATGTAAGGTAATGGTGAATGGTAAAATACCTGAAAGTCTAGACCTAATAAGAAATAACGATTATCTCCATGTTAAGGAATGATAACATCTAAGTCCTTTAGCTGCTGAATACAATAAAATTGAAGGGTGTCCAGCTAGTAACAAGAGACTCGTACGTATAAAGCCGATCTGAAGCTGCCGTCTTGGGCGGTTCATGTCGAGAGAATTCCACACATTGACTGGCTAACATCTAGGGTGGCACGAAGATAGGGTAGTGCACGCCTATACAGAGCGACTCGACACGAAGTGGCGTAAAGAAAAGGTAGCACACGTCCCAAAGTGGGCTTCATTTAGAGTGATTTTAAGAAAATACTTTCACACTGAAGGGTATGCTGAAGAGATCGAACTCGGAACTTATTTTTCATTCCGTGAACGATATTAAACTAATCGGCACTATACTATCTGTGAACAGTGAACATGTGTTGAAAAGGTTCATTCAATAGCGATGATTGGGTGAATGTGCATGGTAAAATAACACGTTAATAGTGAATAATTGCTGCAGTGAAGTTGTGCTACAGTCACATAGCAAAGCTATACTGAAGCTGGCAAGTTTATAGTAAACAATTTTCTTTTGAATTATACTGCAATAGACCGGTTAAGACTCAATATCGCTGTGATACTCGTACAGGTAAGAAAGCGTGGGACACTAGCAGCGCTTTTTAATGCACTTAAGTAGGATATTTACAGAATTCACTTTTGCTAAAAACGAAATTTCTGCTGAGCTTGAAATATTAAATAGATTTCCAATGTCCAAGTAAATTGGAATGTATTTCAGCATTTTTACGTCACAGTTACAGCTGAAAAGTTATCCTGAACAGGGTGATCACACTCCACAGTGTAGAATGCGTTATTGCTCCTAACTGTATGAATTCAAGTATGGTTATTCTGGTCTTCAATTTGACCTCCATAACACAACAGTAGAGGTAACTGGACAGAATGCAACTTCAGTTTCCATTGCCAAAGGCTTCGCGCGGGTAAATTTTTCAATAAATCAAAAATAATCTTTCTACAAAGAACCCAATTTAACAGTCCACTTAGGCCCAGCAGTTCCCATGTTTAAGGAATCTCTTTTGAATTTAAAATAATTTCTCTTTCCTCCCCAGCTCTCGCACCTACGCAGTTTATGGCGTCCATTCCAAAATTTTCATTTTCCTATTAAGGTTTCTACCTAAGGATGATGTCGATTAAATCATAACCCCGTTCACTCGTTCTTTCTTACTATTTCAAGCATACACCAGTTATCATTATATCACGCTTCGTAAGATTTCAAAGTCAAAACTTTACGTGTATGTGCTGGCTGGCGCTAAAAAAAGACTACGTTGAGAGATCTCGACTACACGAAAAGGGCTAAGATTTACTGACTGGAGTACTGGAGAGACAAAATTAAATATTGTCAAAGCTAATGAAGCGCAGTCCAATAATTAACAATCAAAACAAGAATTGTAGCAGGTTTCCTCCATGTGGAACGCCTAGAGCATTTATTTAAAGTACGATGTCGTGCAACAGAACTTATAACTAATCATTTCTTTTACATAATCTTAGGCATATATAATGCGGTATAAATAGTAGTTAATGAATCTGAATTTTTTGAACAAACTTATAACTAACAAACTCACTTTCAATCGAACCCTCTAGGTTGATGAAATATTTTCAAGAAGAAAGTTATAACTGTGTTTGAAGCAGTAAAGAAAATTATCTGAACCAATAGTTGCCATTGAATTACTGTGAAGCCTCTTTACATGTAATAAAGTACTAAATCAAGCTAGTTGAGTTCTTTATAAACTTTGCATGGAAGCAGGGTTGCACAAAAAAACATGCATTCATATTGTAGCATACCATGCACGATGACTACATGTAATATAATCCAAATGAAGTGCATCTAATGAACCAACTAATGTTTTCTACGCAAACAACTGGCTAGTTGCACAGCAAAGCATTTTGCACGATAACAAAAATGTTAAGTCACCGAAATTTACAGCATGTTTGCTATCATTTTCTCATAATATGAAAAAAAACGTTGAATATTCCCTCGTTGAGGTGAAACAATTTTAGCAATACTCGATGACATGTTTTCTATCTGTCAAGGAATTTACACAGAAGAGAAATAGAAATGCAGTGATGTGACGGTGCCATACGTCACATAAAAAAAACTGCTTAGACTACAGCGAAGTTAAAATATGCCTCATGCAAAACAGCAGAAGCAAGCACGGTAATTACTAAGACATGAATATCCAACCCTACAGGAGAATTGTATAAAATGCTTCTGAATGCGAACAGGACAACAAGCTATTACTGGCCTGCAGTAAAAGTAAACAGGGCAAATAAAAGAGCATATATTTATGAATTGAATAATTAAGATATAGAGCATAAGCATGCATCATGCAGTGCAAGGATGGACGCAAGGGACTAGAGGTATCTTGAGAAAATAACAGAGAACCATAGGTCCAGGATCCAGAGGTTGGAGGAAGTACGAGTATAGGTTAAAAGATTTAGAAGTCAAGAATACGCTGCTGGGAGCTCAAAATCTGATCGTTCTTCTCTACTCCGACTCTTAAAAACCAATGTTAGCCATACACATCCGAATCAGCACATTACTCCCACGTGATAGAGAAAATGCTAAGTTCTCGTTATAATGGATGTATTATGTGCAATATTTAGGTCTGTGTTTACTCCTAGCGTAGCATCAGCTGTCCCAAAGCTGCTTATGGTAACAGGGAATCACAACAACGCAGAAAAAAAATCAGGCTCAGTCAAAATTTTGTCTGTACAGCGTTCTGGTCTACAGCGTTCTGGTCAATAGCGTTTAGAGTAAATCTAGAGTGAAAAAGAGCAAGCGTTACGGATGAGAACACATGTGGGACTTACTGGACATCTACAGTAAGGAATCAAACCTCCATCCATGTTCAAGCCTTGAAAATTGAATGAGGGTACGAACTTTCTATATTACTGCCACGAAAAATACCTACTCTGCACGCTCGAGGTAAATCTCCTTTAGAAGAATCTTCACTTGAGTTGAAATTGCTGCTGGTCCCGCTGTCTATGCCGCTATCTTTTGTCTGCGAGTCTTGAGATTCCTGCCTTTCGACGTCCCAAGATTGCCTTCTGACAGCCGGTATTGGAAGCTCTCTATTAGGTCCAGGATGGGGACCACCCCAACCTCCAAGGCGTCTGGGCAGAGGTAACAGTTGATTACCATGCTCTTTTGTCGACCCAAAATTAGGTTGTACTGATCCAGCGCCTCCTAAGCTCTGAGGGCTGTGCTCTTCGTCGTAGTAGACGTCGTAAGCGCTGGACCAGCGAGTGTCGTCCACTGCCAGCGGATCTAAATCGTCTTCGACGGTATCCCACCCTTCCGAATTAAACCTAACAGTTTTCTTTCTTCTTTCAGTGTAGCTTCTGCTATCTGTAGCCCTACTATCACAGCATTCATCTCGCCCTTGTTCAGGGTACGATTTACCTAACCTGTTGGCGTATTGGTTATACCTGTGTCTATACCTAGAAAAAGGAGGTCCAGAGAACACTTCACTATCTCTTGGTAACTCTCCACTGCTAATTGGGTCTCGTATCTCATCCTTAGGTTTTCTGTAGTCTTTGTGGTAGTGTTTGTCTCTCCGAGAGCCCACAAAAGAATCGCTGGCGAAGAGACTGCCTGGGTAACGCAGAAATAAAAAACATAAAAAAATGAGGTTAAAAATTGTTAGTTATAAGAGAAATTCACTAATTCACCTAGGCATGGCTGAAATAAATACAATATATCACGTGGAACTCAAAGATCATTAATAAAGCATGAAAGTATCAAATGTTACAGGTAAACATAGTGTATATTTCATTCGATATTTCAAACCAAGGATACAAATATCTTCTTTCAGCACAATTCTAAATCCTAGATCAAGATTTTTTTGCTCAGCATCCTCATCCTATGCTCCCAGCCTCGAATCACGGTGTGAAACAACACAGTAAAAGTTAGCCTCCAGTTAGCCTCCAGTTAGCCTAGAAGATCATAGTTAAAGCCAAGTGGTTTATACGAGGTGCGTGACGTTCATCGGCGTTGAACTATACAACGATGTCCATCTTCCAGACGTTTGCTTCAAAGTGTAAGAAAGAAGAGAAGCAAAATTTAATTCGCAGAGAATCCACCATTGATGTACGAAGAGGTGCAGAAAGTCAGAATTTGAAGTCACACGTCGTGAAGTTTAGGCATTCACGGGAACTGGAAACGTGAAGTAACGGTATACTTCTTTTCCTTTGTTTTTCTAAGCCATTTTTTAAAGAGCTCTTAACGATGAGAACGCTCAGTGCTATAACTTCAAGACAATAATGATAAATACCATCGTCAAGAATTACCTGCGTCAGAGAACTGATGCATACCTCAAATATAGTTAAAATTACTATAGAATAATTTACTGTTACAGAACATCTTTGTTACGAGTAGATGCGAGTACGAATGTAACCCGGTGTCATATATCGCTAAGTGCAGAACAACTGATGGCGACTGTATGTGAAAGATGGAAAATTTTAAATCACGAGTAACCATGAAACCTTCAGTATTCCTACGACGACATAAGTGCGTTCTAGATGCACAATGTTTAGGTGTATCATTTCAAAAGAACCTTTGCTTTGGTAACAAAGATGGAAAGTAACAAGGTCTAGTTAACAAACGATACCTTTTAACATTTCACGATAAAACACGAAAGCTCGACAGGTTTTAGCGTTTCCTATCACAAAAAAATAAACTAACAATTGGAAAGAAAGTTTAGCTTCCAAGAGATATCTAATAAACTTAAACATCGAACGAAAATTAAAAAACAGTTCTTCATCCTACTCCCAGATGAGGAACCTTAAAATAGGAAACACCCTCAAACAACTATGAACCAAGTCCTCTACTTTCCTCTTGGTACTCAACCTCAAGCTAGACAAGACCCTGAAGATCAACCAGATTTACTAAAACTCTTGTTCCCGAACTTAGCCTTTTGGATTCAGTACAATTTAATCCTGTGAACACAGAGATCTTAGAATATTGTTCAAAGTTTAGTTGGTAAGCCGATCATTTTTCATCTTCTGACAGTATTCAGACTTACAGACAGTATCGTATTGCAGGATATTGACTCATACAAAGAAAGCTTGTTTCAAGACATTGTCTCAAAGTTTAATCGAAAGTCGATCACTTAATATAAAAAGTATATGGAACAAAATTTGGGCAAAAATGCTTAGTAATGAAATTAAATGTGATCGCCCAGGCACTGAGAAATGTACGTACATCAACGAATTAAGACGCGTCCCATACTAGGATGTGTTTGTTTAAATTATTTCAGAGAAAAATTAAGGATTATTATTCAAAATTGAAAAATAATCTTTCTACATCATTGAACCGTCCATAATATTAAGAATACACAGAAGTAGCATAAAAAACGGAATCTGAAATTTAGATATCATAAAAAACAACGGAGATGCAAGAAATCAGTTACATTTCAGTTCTATAAAAACCTGAAATAAGAAGATCGACTTCCATCAAAGTGAATGGTTCTGTGAACTCCACACAAGTCGTATGAACTTGATCAGTAAGACAAGTTTAAAATACCATTGTGGTTTGGGCTAACTTGATCAGGTACACGGTTGAATACTGAAATATAACTTTAGTGCAGATTGTGTAAATAGTACAAGTTCTTGAAATTATATTAGGCCAATTTTTATAGATACGAGTCTTTTAGGGGTCACCACGATCATCAGTTTGAAATAAACTGCAGGTTTTAAAGTGTTATCGAAACAAACTAAAAAGTTCTACTATTGATGATGACACTGCATGTGCAGGAAAAATTTAAATGCACTGTGATGGTTGAGAAAAAATTCTCGTCGTTGTCCAAGTTATCTATATTAATATGGACACAAATAGAAGCCCACCAGTATTATGAAGTACTGATGTAGGTATGACAAGGACTCTGGTATAATTTTAAACGGCAAATGACTTTGGTAGCAGCCCAAGAATGGACCAAACGGTTCTTCCCCGTTGTCATATTCTGAATGTGATTTTATCCTATGAAAAACGGGGACTCCAGCGTACGTAATTTTGAAAGGAAAGAAAGAGCAAAATATACTACAGCGAACATATGAAAAAATTTGTTGACTGAATATGATCGCGAGTTATGCATCCTTCATTGAAATGATAGATGATCACTACAATGGTGGGCGATCCTGAACTTTAGAATTAAGGAAGTTACCACCACTCGCACAGATCCTGCACCCTACAGCAGAGAAGGTTACCACCACACGCACAGATCCTGCACCCTACAACAGAGAAGGTTACCACCACACGCACAGATCCTGCACCCTACAACAGA
The DNA here is from genome assembly GCA_006783055.1 of Trinorchestia longiramus. Classification (NCBI taxonomy): domain Eukaryota; kingdom Metazoa; phylum Arthropoda; class Malacostraca; order Amphipoda; family Talitridae; genus Trinorchestia; species Trinorchestia longiramus. The sequence goes on from VCRD01000236.1 coordinate 91,641, forward strand.
GAAGGTTACCACCACACGCACAGATCCTATATCTTAGTACAGAGGTTACCACCACTCATACAGATCCTACACCCTTGAGCAGAGAAAGTTAGTACCACTTGCACCGATCCTGCACCCTAGAGCAGAAAAGGTTACCATCACTCGCATAGATCCTGCACCTCAGAGTACATGAAGATATTAGGACGCTAACAAAAACATACTTCACTCGTTATTAACACGTTGACTCCGAAGTGGTACGTATGTGTACCACTTAGGTTAGGTTCTGTAATTTTTTCAGAGCCATCTGATGACTATGTGTACAAAGTGAAGTTTTACACCAATCAGGCAATCGGAGGCAACGTGTTAAAACGCTTGAAGTCCCTTCTAATCTTGTCAGACGTTTGCCGGCGTCCGTGAAATGAACAAATGTTAACAGTACATATAGTAACCTCCAAAATTACTACTTAGAAACTTGTTCCCAAAAATGGTCTTAATTTAACTCCGAAAGTGAATTCGGTATAAAATAAACAGGAATCACAGTTTGCGATCTGTGAAAAATCCAACTGAGATATCGCACGACACTCGTTAGTAGAATGCGTTGTTCTCCTACAATATATGCAACTAGCCAGCTCCCGTGGAAATTCCACGATTTAGATTTGACCACTTTGAAATTATTATAAACATAAATGTATTGAAGATTTACGACGAATTATTGTGTTTTAAATTAATATTTTTTATTAATATATACAGGACTTCCATTGTACATCTTATCTAACGATAACATGGCCCAGATAGTACCCGTTGAAATTTCGTGGTTTAAAAGTGATAAAATAAAATTAAGGATCTATGAAATAAATTGCACTTTCAGTTTTACCCGTGGTACCATCAGATTCAAAATATTTTCCTTGAATATATACAGAACTTTCATTTTGTATTTTACCTAACGATAACATGGCCGTGTAAAAGAAGAAAGCTAATAACGGAACAAGCGGCGTGTTTTATAGTGATCCGGTGCCTTTGATATCCACAATACAATGCTTGTAATACATGCATACCCGTTCTGATTTCAATTCAATAATTTTTCTTCAGTATTAGATAGGAATTAATAGGACGGACACACAGATACAGCAAGATGGAGATACATAGTCGAGTATGTATGTAGATAAACGGAAATTTTAGTTTTTGACAGAATTACCGCTAACATTTCACCAAAATCTGCCTAAGAAGTTATATATTACGCTGGTAAAATATTAACTTTCTTCAAAGTAGATCTGTTGAGGAATTCAGAAAGACACTGTTACGACAGGATCCATCTCATGAAATATAATAATTTTAAAACAATATTGTAAAAACAATCTGAATCTGAACCTGAACGATTCAAGCGTGTATTGATTTAAAAGGGGGCATTTTGGCCATTGTTTGTTGACATTCATATTTATACCCCTTGTATTCAATATTGAAATGTCTGTTCATAAAAAATTAGGTGCAGAGTGCCCTTTCAAACACCCTGTATAACTTGTGCCCTTGTCTTACAACATCAACTACCTATTTCCTGTAGAAGACAAATCACTTTACTATTATTATCTTCGGTTAGCGTGAGTAATATTATATAAATAAAATTTGAATCTTCACAGATGTCTTGCTACTATTACTGATAGTGAAGGTAGAATTTTCTGGGAACGTTTTCAGACCGTTTCATCTGGCGTGTGTTCATTATAGGAATATTATCAGGAGCTACATATTTCTTACTTGTTTTTCGTTTGTTTCCAATCAAAACGCAGAGTCCATTTTTTCCTAAATGCTTCATAAAACTTGTTTAAAAAACTCAACAGACAGCGTCATCAAGATGGCCATTTGTGTCCATTGTGGGTAGATTTAATATCTACTTACATTCGAGCTCAATTTTGCCTAGTTTTGAACGAGTATCATCTTCGAGGCCTATACCTCACGTTTCTATCTGTGGTATTCAAGTGTAAAAAACTGAAGAGGTTGAAATTATATCCAGATTGGACAGAAGGTGATGAAGGAGGGATCAGTGCTTGTACAAAAATTAGCAAAGCCTTCTAACGAAGAACATAGCAATGAAATTATAAAGTTTATAAATTCGGAAACTATTGGCAAACGTTCTGTTTGCTGCGTTTTAGAGCGAAGTTTTGCAAATCGCAAAATAACATAAAATTGTACAGTTGACTTTTGAAAACCAATCAGATTTTTGATTAAAACATCCATACGAGTCGTTCACATGGAATATCCCGTGCATGAGTATCATAGAAGAACTATTCATTGGATCAAATTAGATACACATTAAAGACAAATTCGAAAGAAGGCTCTGTTGGACAGAAGAATTACCAAGAAGCTCCACGAGGAGCACCGTGTCAGGCATTAAACGGAGCGATGCAAAAAACTTCAGATTATCAAATGAAAAACGAACACTGCCAGAATTATGAGACCTTCTACAATTTGCAGCAACATTCAACTTGTGAAATTGAACAAGCAGCAAATAATGGACCAAGTAATTAGGTAGAAATATATGCATCGCTTCGATACTGTCAAACGTCAACTCAATAGAAAAATACAGCACGAAAAATTAAGAAAATGGAAGATTTTAGTATGGACCATGAAATTAAAAAAAGTTTAAGCACTCTTGAAGGCTTATTGAGAAATTGCTTGCGAAATAACTGCCAGAAGTTCTGTGGATATAAACTGATTAATTGAAACATATTGAGAATATAAAACATTAAGGTAAAAAGTATGTATAACAAATTATACGATTTCTTTGAAAAGTGAAAACACAGATTATATAAGATAAAATTGGCATCCAAACACACTGGGGACAAGCGATTGAAAAAAATAAATCGAGCAAAATAGTATGGCAACGAAGAGAAATAATGGTTATACTTGAATAAACTTTTAGCACTGACCTTAAAAGTTGCTTTGCAATACAAAGAAAACGCAAATGAATATAAACTGTGACCAATACTCAAGTTTTACATTCAAAACAACGACACGAAACATGAGCATAACGGAGAGTGGCCACGAATCTGCTTCAGAGGGCACAGAACCTAAGAAGTGCGCAAGCGCATGGCAAAGCAGCATTCTCACCGCTAAGAACTCTTTAATCTGTGCTTCTACCATTTGTTCTCGCAGCCAGTTGTGGTTGGAGACGAGTTCCTGGCATCCTGTAGAAAGAAAAAAGTCCACAAAAGTAACAAGCGGTTCAGAGCTTTTGCAATTCAAGAGTTACTTTTGTACATACAATGACTAGGACTCGTATCGCTTCTGATATCGTCAGAAAACATAAGCGTTGCTCAGCAAGTAATTTAATGCAATAACCAAGAAGGTTGCGGAAAAATATTTAATTCTAAAAAATAAGCTTCTTGAAACTTACCCTTATCAGATACATTCTCAGAAGGCTCTTCTCCAGACGTATATTCTGGAGTTGACCAAAGCTCTTCGTCCGAAGACGAGAGCGATCGCTGTCTTGTCCTGCGATCGCGACTCTGCCTCGTACGATGAGGGCGAGGCGGTCGAGGTCTGACACTCTCACTCTGATCAGATGATAAAGAATCATTACGAGCGATCTGGTAACTACGAGTAACACCACAGACTGGGTCCAGGTGGTCTGTTCGGGATTCATCTGATCTGTGACTGCTACCTTCAGTGCTTCCTCTTCCAGACACACCGCTTGAGTCCATGGGACTCGCAAGTCCAGTCCCAACGTCACTCAAACGGCGGTTAGAAAAAGCACACGTCGCAGAGTTTCCTGGAGCCTGGAAGCCTTTATCGCTTTTGAAATTAGTACTTTCTCCTAAAGGATCCACTCCAGGTGTTCCAAGCAGCGATTCGGGGATAAGCCTGTGTCTGGAACCAGTTTGGGGCTCCATTCCATCACTTGCAATTCGCCCGCGCGTTGCAGGAACATCCATGGCGACTGCACCGACAGATTGTTCTGAACTTTGTACATTAACAATGTTCCAGTGCCTTTGAACCTGAGGATGCTGAGCAGAAATACCTGACCCGCGTAATTCAGTACTATCATGGGGGAAAAATTCCATTTCATTTCGTTTGTTCGTTTCTAATCCTTCTGATCTGACCGCAACGTCATGGCTCGCTCTACGTTCAAGCTTGGGTTGCTTGTCTGCAGAAGGAGATCTGTTCGTACCTGAGCCGTAGTCGAATTCGGATTCCTCTCCTGGTCCAGCGCTCATCCACGATCCTGTCTTGGTGAGCAGCTCTTGCTTCTTCCGGCACAGGATGCACACCCAGATCACCTGGAGGCAGTAATGAGCATTTCAAGTTTCAAGTATGCAGCATTTCTTTTGGAGATTCAACTACACAGAATGGTATACATACAGAATTCAATCTAGCTTACCGATATTATCTGGCTTACCTTATTGAGATCTAACCTAATCATTGTACAGTCTTCATACCACTATAAAAAGATAATCGACGAACAAACCTGGATGAGTCAACTGACTAAAAGAGTCGGATATCCTACATTTATTTTTTGGTATCGCGACTACGACGTATGACAGTGACTGGTTTATGCGCACTAATGCGCAAGAGTAAATTTCCTCAGCCCCAATTCTAATAGCCTTGAAACGCGAAATTGGGACATACTTTTATTGATTATTAGACGACAATTCACATTTTTAGGCCTTTCCTCCAAACTAGAGAGGTGATCGAGGGGGAGTAGGGCCCTTGAACGTCCCCTAACTTCTCATCAGTGCACTGATACATACATTCATAGTTTTTATGGCGAGGTACAAGTCTGGTGAGGTACAAGTGTGGTGAGGTACAAGTGTGGTGAGGTACAAGTGTGGTGAGGTACAAGTGTGGTGAGGTACAAGTGTGGTGAGGTACAAGTGTGGTGAGGTACAAGTCTGGTGAGGTACAAGTCTGGTGAGGTTGCTCCTACCGCTGATTAACCCAAGTCACATCATATATTTATCCGAGTATAATCAATGACACTTTCAAATGGTTGGGGCAGGTAAATTCGAGATGGTAATTTTGTACAGTTGTATGATACATATGTATACAACGATGGTCTACGGTTATAAAAGCTCAAAAATGGCATGTGATAAGTAATCTCTTACAGAACCTCTTACATAAATGAGATGAAAGAGCATTGCATGGAGGAGTAATAAACATCGTACAGAAAAGTAGTTTCAGCGTATACTATTCTGATATAAGATTAACGTGTGGCAAAGTTAAACGGAACAAATACAGACATTGCAAAAGTAGCATATTATGGGGCAACATTTTAACGCCAGAGAAAATTGTGTCTCTAAGATAAAGGGAACAAACAACACTACAAACAGAACACGTTTCACACTAATAATACCCAAAATTTTTTGAAAACTAAAATATATACCAGTGACTGTTTATCACAAGACTTCATGTTATAAAAAATTGCACTTTATAGAAAATGAACTCATCAAATACTACAGGGTGCAGCAGGATGAACAAACAATGCAATAAAGAAACAAAGAATTAAGAAAAACACAAAATAGACTAATATATTAAGACTAGTAATTCAAAATACTTGTTCGATACATTGCTCTTCTCCCACTAGAGAATTAAAAGGAAAAACAAAAAGCTATGTCACCCAAACAAAGACAACACTTTCACAACCAGAGGAGAAGAGTTGACGCTGTGTAGGTACATTTCTAAGTGAAGATTAGTTATAAAGTCGTGCTAAGGAGGACGGCCAGCACCAGTTCACTCCTAAGAAGAGTTTAGGACTATCCTTTTCAGTCAAGAATCCTTAAAACATTAAAAATAGTTTGCGTACTTTAAATACTGATAATCTATTGGCCACACTGCATACCTATAATCTATCCAACAGCAACTTTCTATTTTACTTGTTTTTTACGATTTTTTTACTCTTGATTTCTAACTTAATATTAACAATTTTAAGTATGAAGTCCACTTCTTCCTACTGTTCGACCTGCTGATGACCATCCAATCTCAAGTTCTAAAAGCATATTTCGCCTAAGTATTACCTCAACTGTAGCTTCTTCAGCAACATTGAAAGTTTGGATTATGTTCAGGCTGTGAATTAAATTGTAAGGGACTTCAAAAGCTTCGCGCAACTCGACTTACATAACTTGGCAAAAAACTCCCTTTCATAATAATTCTCATAAAGAACACGATCTCTTCCTGAGAAACGAAATACCTTAAAATAAAGTTTTAACTCATAACTCATTTGTTGTACCCAGACCGAAAAAGTTCACGCAACACACGTTGTGTCTTCATTCATAGCAAGTCCAACTGATATAATACATAAAGCGAGGACAATTATTCAGCAATATGGGAGGACGGTCACGCGCGTTCTCGGTCTTTGCCAGCAACGCATTCTACAGAGCAAGTTAGACTTGTCCCTGATGACAAGAATTGGTCCAATGGCAACAATTGGTCCAATGGCAACAATTGGTCCAATGGCAACAATTGGTCTCATGGCAACAATTGGTCTCATGGCAACAATTGGTCTCATGGCAACAATTGGTCTCATGGCAACAATTGGTCCCATGGCAACAATTGGTCCCATGGCAACAATTGGTCCAATGGCAACAATTGGTCCAATGGCAACAATTGGTCTCATGACAACAATTGGTCTCATGACAACAATTGGTCTCATGACAACAATTGGTCTCATGACAACAATTGGTCTGAGGGTAATAAACGGCCCAATGGCAACAATCGGCCCGATGGCAACAATCGGCCCGATGGCAACAATCGGCTCGATGGCAACAATCGGCCCGATGGCAACAATCGGCTCGATGGCAACAATCGATCCGGTGGCAACAATTGGTCCGGTGGCAACAATCGGTCCGATGGCAACAATCAGTCCGATCAGCTACAGAGCACCGGAGTAAATTAGAGGTCAACAAAGAAAGTAAAAAGGAGAAAAGCGCACGCGAGGGGTCCCACAGCGCACGCTCCATGCACGCGAATTAAATAATGCTGAAAAATGACGAATTAAATAACACTGAAAAATGGTAATTTGCACGAAGCTGAAAATTCCGTGACTTACGATGGTCCTGAGGAGAAAGCCAAAATGATTTTCATGGGATTGAATGTCTTCATTTATTTGAAAAATTTTTACTACCAACATTAATTAATACAGAACCAACAGTACCGAATATCTACAGCATACTGAGAAACACCTACGAGCCATATTACTATTATGGCACTCATACGAGCCATATTATCATGGAGCTCCTACGAGCCATATTATCATGGAGCTCCTACGAGCCATATTATCATGGCACTCCTACGAGCAATACATAGCATTTCAAGTACTTTTAATTGCGAGTTAAAAAAAAGCGTCTAGCATTCTCAAAGTTCGGGCGATAACCTCTAGTAACATAAATTAGATGTTTTTTAAACTTCCGAGGAGTTGTAATTACCCCGAACAAAACTAGGAAGGTTAGTAGATTTTGGAAAAGTTGTCACTGACATTTTTTTGTGGCTGCACGCTGGTAACCGAACAAAGTTCCAACGGGAATGTAATCCAATTGAGGATTCATAATCGATAGAGAAAAAAAATCAAGAGTTGTACGCTTGTTACCAAACTCATGTAAAATGTTGCGTTTCAGTCCAGCAGAAAAGAGCAGAAGAGAGCAAGTATATTGAATACGTTCTAGCCTAAAAATCTATCTCATTACTAATAAAAAATTTTATCAACGGCTTGAAAAATACATTTCTGGTTTGATTAAGATAACGAAATAATTCTTATGAAAGGAATTAAAGCATCCGAAAGTCGTGTTAACTTCTAGCAGCTGTAAACAAATGTTAACTACATATTCAACCTTGGATGCCAGAAAGAACTGACTTTCTCCGCGCTCTAGAAACTAATCTTAATGATTCTATTCGTGCGAAGCTTATCTCAATTCTGAGTAGAACTTCTGAGAAGCCTATCATAAAACTTACGGCTTGAAAATTTTAAAACAAATTTCAAAGCTGCGGAGTAAGGTCACAATCGATAACCGTGACGTCACCCTTGGATAGCCAGACGTAAAACCATCCCGCAATGACGGTGCCAGATGTACGACAACAAGAGGAGTTTCTCATCTTTTAAAGCAAGGTTATACCACTTATACAGTCCTTCAAGATATTTTTCAAGTTTTGATTTTGTTTATTGTTCAAAAACGAATTCTCTGTATTTAAAAGAGTTAGGCACAATCGTCATGGTTCTGGTGCGTGAGAATGATAGAATCGCAGCAGCAGTGAAGAATGTTACGAGCATTGAATAAGTTAAAATAATTTTGCTTTGAATAAACGAAATCTGATCGAATAAGCGTATCGTCGATTCACGTGGTTCAAGTACGTATTGCACTGACGTTAAAAGAATAACTGAAAACAGTTCGATCTTTTTATAATTCATTCATTTTTCGGCAAATAAATTGGTGTTTGGTAATTTTACATATTTGCGAATATAACTAATGAATTTCTTGTGAATGCTGAAATATACATGCACATAATCAGCAGAGATATCACCTACATGACGAAATATTGGGCCTCCCAACTTTTCTGTTGTTGGGTTATTTAACTTATTTTCATCTCGTAAACGAATATCAACATCAGAACACACAACAAATTTTTAAGACTGCATCAAACTGACCACAAGCTCTGAGTAATTCAGCACTGCGCATATTTGTAGGACTGTATCAAGCAGACCATAACTGAAGCAATTCAAACACGCAGCATATTTGTACGATGGCTTCCGGCTGACAACGGGCATTCGGCCAAGAACTTTCAGAGGGGTTTCTTGAAAATTCTTTCTTTGCTCTGCATATCTCTTACTCTTTTTCAACACTTGTAACCTGCCAACCTAACATCTACCCTAACTTCTGTACCCCTCAAGTTCACCACAGCACCATTCTTAAGATGTTAATTTTGATGCTTGATGTTGATACTTGTTAAACATAAAAACATATAATTTTTTGCCTTGTTAAAAACATATGATTGGATCAATGCAATACCTCACAATTGGATCAATTGAGTACCTTACAATTAGATCATTTGAGTACCTCACAATTAGATAAATTGAATACCTCGCAATTAGATAAATTGAGTACCTCACAATTAGATCATTTGAATACCTCACAATTAGATCAATTGAGTACCTCACAATTGGATCAACTGAGTACCTCACAATTGGATCAACTGAGTACCTCACAATTAGATTAATTGAGTACCTCACAATTAGATTAATTGAGTACCTCACAATTACAGCAATTGAGTACCTCACAATTAGATCAATTGAGTACCTCATAACTGCATGAACTAAGTACCTCACAATCGCACCAATATACTACTTTACAATTGTACTTTAATGTGTGGAAAAATCGGTTTTACTCAAGTAACTACACATCCTTGTACTAAAATTTTCAAATTGAAGTCCGTAGGTAGATGATCCTATTTTACATCTGAATTGACACAACCCAAGGTAATTGCTAAGTTTTTTGGCTTATATTTACACTTAGAGCTGAAAATATTTAATCGCGTTTAATCACCAAAACTTAAACTACACTTAGTTAAGAAGCAGTCGATGCCCTGAGTCAGGTGTATGTTTTGCACATGATTGGGTAATTTGTACAAGGAATTATTCTATTCAACTTCCCCCACACACACACTGGTCTCTCCCACACACACTGGTCTCTCCCACACACACACTGGTCTCTCCCCCACACACACTGGTCTCTCCCCCACACACACTGGTCTCTCCCACACACACACTGGTCTCTCCCCCACACACACTGGTCTCTCCCCACACACACTGGTCTCTCCCCACACACACTGGTCTCTCCCCACACACACACACACACACACTGGTCTCTCCCCCACACACACTGGCCTCTCTCCCACACATACTGACCTCTCCCCATCCCCCCTATCCCACACCAATGCACCACACTCACGCGTGAAATCATGCCCCACAAAGCTCACCTTGTTGGAACGAAGAGTGACTTTGCCACCACAACGAGCACAGCAGCGCACGCTGCAGTAGTAACACTGGTGTCCCACACCATCAGCAAACTTGGTCTTGACGCAGATCTGACATGTAGCATCCAGCTCCACTCCTCTCCGTCGCTGGGACTCCGACCGCAGTCTGATTGTATCCTCCAATACACGTACCTCATCACGCTTCCGTCTGCACGAAATTAGGAGGGATATGTCCATCAAATAGCGTTATAGTCGAGTACAGGTAGAGTAGAGTACAGGTAGAGTAGAGTACAGGTAGAGTAGAGTACAGGTAGAGTAGAGTACAGGTAGAGTAACGTACAGGTAGAGTCGCGCACAGGTAGAGTAGAGTACAAGTGTGGCTCAAGTGTGGCTCAAGTGTGGCTCAAGTGTGGCTCACAAGTTTCTTCACTCGCACTACAGGCAAAGTAGTTGCAATGAAAGGAATCTAAACGCAATATATTTTAAGCATCATTAGCACAAAAACAAGGCCACAACTGTGAGGTTTGTATTGATAGCTTTAAGGATGATGCATAGTACTTCCATCGCTTCGTAATAAACAGCTATTTCAGGCAATTACACAGAATTAAATGGAGAAAAATACATCATGTGTCTACGATTGGCAAAAAAGAAAATAAGAATCTAAATCACCCTGAAGGTGTCGAAAATATTTTTACGGATTAGTCATTAATATCTTCATCAATCCCGTGTTTCATTTTGATGAGAAAATTCTGGTCGTTGTCGGCACAATTAAGACGTTGAAAAAGCGGTTGTTCCCTCATAGAATTTTCATTGGTGGAATGTGGGAGCAGGTCCTGTTACAAAGCAGTACTACGCCTTAATTTTAATTAAATGAGCCAATAGTACTATTTGCAAATAAATTAAATGTATTACATTTAAAAAGGCAGACATTCTCAGGAAGACGTAAAATCTTCACCTTAAAAGGCGTAAGATGAATTTTCTCACTGAATGGTATTTCTGTTCACGCACTTTCAACTTCATTCAAAACTTAAAGCAAGTCAAGAATCTCATTATAAAAGATTCAGCGAAAAATAATGCACAACATTGAAAATTTTCTCTGTGCGTGATCCAAAGCAAGAATAATAATCAAGAACATACTTGCTGAAAAAGTGCGTCATTGAACACGCACAGTTATTTTCACAGTCGATAATCATAGAGATCGAGTACCTGACGATAGAGATCAGGTGCTCATTCATAAGTCAGTGTGTCACTGGACCTGGACACTGAAAATAGCAATAACGGAGAGCCAGTGCTATCATCAATTCGAAATGCGGAGCCGGAGTGCAAACTGTGTTATCTATTGATCATGCAAAAGCTTATCGTACGTAACATGACGCACATTGTATTTTATCAAATTGCATAGTCACTTTCTAACTTGCCTATTACCTTCGCTATTTTTTTTTATTTGAGTAAATCCTAGAAGTTGTATAGCTATGAGAGATTTTTATGCATTGGCGGCTTATTTAGAATATAACATGACAACAGGAATGAGCAATTCGGTATATTCTTGAGTTACTACCCAAGTCCCATGCCGTCAAGCGTAAAGAAATCTATCACGCACATGCACCTCGTTTGCCTGCCTAAAGTGTGTAGAGCAATAATAGAACAGATTGATCAAATGAACATGTACAAGATTAAACTGCATCCCCATCAAGAAATTAAGTGAACTGGTTTTCAGTTTTTTCTATACTAAGAAGCATTTGCACAAACTATTTACTGGTCTGGGAAGATCTATTTCACACTTTCAGGGACTCATTTGGAGTTCTATCCAATTCCTCTGTTTTGCTTCGTAGAATTTTCGTCTTGAAGCTTTTTGATTTAATACTGTTGTTTTATAATTGACATTTGTTCAAGGATAATGTTTGTGTTGGAAGTACAACATCCATCTTTGATACAAAAATACACTCAGTTTCTTTGTTTCTATTTCAAATCCAATACAATAACAGGAAATGTTAACAAGCAGTGCCCCAGCTATTTATATGTACTAGACAGTTCCCGTGGAAGTTCCACGGTTTAGATTTTACTGATTTGAAAGTATTATACAGAATTGAGCTCTAAATGAATATTATTATTCATTTAGAATGAATATTATTATACGAATTATTGAGCTCTAAATGAATATTTTTCATTAATATATACAGAACTTCCATTGTGCATCTTATCTATCGATAGAATGGCCAAGATAGTACTCGTTGAAATTCCTTGATTTAAAAGTGATAAATTAATGATCTATCAAATAAAATACATTTTTCAATTTTACCCAGGGTATTATCAGAATCTGAATATTTTTCATGAATATATACAGAACTTCTATTCTGTATCTTTTCTACCGATAACATGACCGTGTAAGAGAAGAAAGCTAATGAAGGACAAAAATGGCCTGTTTTATAGTGATTTGACGCCTTTGGTATCCACAATACAATGCTTGTAATACATACATACCCGTTCTGATTTCAGTTCAATAATTTTTCTTCAGTAATAGATAGGAAATAATGGGACGGACACACACAGATACAGAGAAAGAGAAAGATGTAGATACATAGTCGGTTATATATGTAGATGTAACTAGTAAAAACAACAATTTCATGAGCCCTAAAAAGTAAACATGAAGGACACTTGACAGATATGAATCTCACCTCACATAGCAAGAGTAAATTCTCGAAACGATAGCTTGGAATCGTTGCGGAGAAATCATGCATGAAAATAAACGCAGGACAGTTTGATTGAAACAGAACTGCAAAGGGCCGAAAATTATCCTCCAGAATACTTACAGTTAAATTCAAATAAAATTATCAAGTCAACGTACAAAAATTCATCTGTAAGCTGCGAAGAAATCATTATTTGTGATAGTGAATTTAGATCACAGGTTTACACGCTCTACATCCAAAATCATAACGAAGCTATGCAATTTGTGACAGCACAGGGACTTATTCTAATATTTACTTGACTCAATTTTTAAGTTTTCTGTTCAGAAATTTAGTAGAACAGGATCAGCTGCCTTGCATATGATGAAAAATTGTACAGAAATTGCCCGGATGCTAGTACCCACGAAAATCTGGCAACATTTACCCCAAGTGGACACCGACCAAGTCCTTGACACAAACTTAAATTTAAACAAACTTCTGCAGATCAGTCCTCACAATGCAAACGCTATTCTATGTATCCTTAATGAAATTGAGGAACATTATAACTAAACAATTTGTATCCATCTCTAAACTGAACTTGAAACAGTGAATGGAAATTAGGAAGTTAATGCAGCGAAATGAGCAAGACATTTAATAAACCTGCACTTAAATCAATTATGACGCAACGAATGAACAGCAAAAAGCTTACTTATAAACAATTTCGTACGAACTGGTAACGGGATCTCAGCAAAAATACCTTCAGATAATCTGTTCAGCCTGACAATTACAACTAGAAACATAACGGGTGTAGTACAAATACTCATTGAGAACGCATGCAAACATGAAGCTGATGACTGTTCTCCTGATCGTATGACCTAGTACTTTATCCTCACGAAATTGCTGCTTGTCATTTAGTAAACAGAAAATAGGTAGGAATGACACTGATATGTTCAAGCCAATAATGCAGCTGGCTTGTTTCCATATATGATGAATTATGTAAGATGAATTATGTGTGCTGAATTATGTATGCTGAATTATATATGAGTTAAGTATAATGAATTATGTACAATAAATTAAATGTGTATTAAGGCGATGCCGTATGAAAAGTAGACTCCAATAGCCTTCCACAGCCCACACTTACACGTTTAATACTTTGTACACTCACAGGATAACAAAAAAAACAATTGTACAACATTCGGATCCCTAGATGGACTGCATAATTTTTTTATTGGGTACTTGATATCGGTTCTATAAGGCAGAATTTTGGTAGGCATTGGTAATATATTTTTTTTACTGGACTATTCGCATACCTCCACAGCTGTTTTCTTATCAAAAGACAAAAACCCGTCTAATTCATTACTGTTCATTGCTATAATATTTAATTTCAATATTATTACCAACTCATTGCTCTTTAAGCACAGAACAACTCTGTGAAATTATTACACGTCCTGCAAAGACTAGGAATGATGCTTCTGCAAATGATAATCTCTTGCGTTGCGTAGTTATTCAAGTTTCGTAATTTACACTCAATCGTAGAAGCTAAGACGAAATTCGAAGCGATGAGAAAATTTCTCTCATGTTGCACTCTTGTAAATTATGCCCTGTAAAATGAATGGAAATTGGTCACAACTAAAGAAGCAATTTTCAATGAATTGAGCAAACTTTTCAGCAATAAAATCAGCGACGGCCTGGCTACCCGACACAGGCTGTTGAGAAGAATGAACTTCGCAATCCAGTACATGAAAATTGTTAATTAATATAAAAAGCAGTCACTTTGCATTAATAAGAGCAGTAAAAATTGTTTAAATGTCTAAATATAAGCTTACCCTTCTATCTTTGAACTCATTCGATCTTGTTTTGAAGTAAAACAATTCAAAATAAGAACTAAACCGATGCACAATAAATCAATTAAATACACGTGTTCTTCCATGACCAGATTCTGTTAACTTGCATATGAAATATATTAAGAGTTCAAAGCCATGCCATTCCATAGAAACTTCTATCAATCTAAAGCACGTTCAGTTATGGAAATAGCCTTTATTGGCAATTCTAAATTTCATGCCGCGTGATGACTAGCATCAGTTCTGTATATTTCGCATCATAGTTGGTTCGGTGCAGAACCCAGCGGCGGAATTCAATTGTTTAGAAACTTGCAAGAGGCAAAGGCTCAGTCGCTTAGTAATTACGTTAGGAGCAGCAATGCGAAGATCTACGAGCTTTTACGTGTCAATTTAGAGACGGTCAGAAGATCAAAACAGAGTTGGATAGGATAGCGTGTGGTTACGAATACACGGCAGCTTGAATACCATCATTATTTTTTTAAATTGGTAAAGAGTCCTCAAATACATCACAAAGATCTTACCACAATTGTCATCGACACTTGCGAGTCAATAAGATCCATAGCCAGCAACAAGAAAATATGAGATTCTCATCAGGTAGTTAAAGCCAAAAATGTCATCCACACAGCTCATATAAAGTGAAAAAGACGGCTCGAAGCGTCATTCTCATCTGGCAGGTATTGTCAAAAATGAAATTTTCTACAAATAAGAAAGACAGCTCGTA
>VCRD01000236.1:114501-135556 GCA_006783055.1 Trinorchestia longiramus
ATATATATATATATATATATATATATGTCAACAACTTTGCTACAAACACGGGACGCATATCTCTCAAGGAGTTATCAGTTTTTAAATCCATATCAAAAATACCACTGGTAAAACCCACCGGTGGGTCACTCTGGTTAGGTTCTGTAATTTTTTCAAAGCTTTCTATGGACTACGTGTACAAAGTAAAGATTTGCACCGGCTATGCAATCGCGGGAAACGTTAAGCTAAACAAATATCCTCAAGATACGGAATATACGTGAGAAATAAAACACGTTCCAGTAATCTGAACATCAGCTCTCTTTGGCGCTTAGCAAAAATAAAGTAGAATAGCTGTGACTGAACGAGCCATTGAATATTATCATGAATGAATTTAAATTTCGCTGATTTTTGTGTGTTCTATGGGGTTCCTATACCCTATTTTAAATGTTTTATAGCTAGAGTACAAAAAACTAGTCCATAAAAAGGGGGTTGTACTTGCAACATGGGAAGTCTGCGCTATCCAGGAAAATTTCCCGCTTCTTGGAGTGTTGAAAAACATTCAGGAGTATTTAAAATTCACAAGAAGTTGAAATGTGACAGTCGGCTAACACTCAAGAGTAAAGTTACGGGTTAAAATATCTCAAATTTTTGTCTGTTAAATGACGTCAAATTACACATATGTAGTACTGATCAGCCGGGTGATGAAGCTTTTTCTGCTACCACTTAACTTCAACCACGATAAGTTATGAAAGAACAATTGCTGTCACCATCGTCAGTACTACATAACGGCATGGGACTTGGGTAGCAACCCAAGAATCTGCCAAACAGCTAATTTCTATTGCCTTATTCTACTCTACATAAGGTTAGCGAAAAAAATTAACGATTTAAGGAGTGTCAGTAAAGTAAGATTGCTGTATAAATTTAACGATTATGCCAAATAATTATTCCAGCGCACAATGATGAGATTGTCACCAAACTTCAACACCTACTCTGTAAAACACTTCTCCCAAACCATGTCAGTTTGAACATAAGTGAAGGCATGGTCTCGCACTCGATGGATAGAGAAGAAAATCAGATAAAACCGTGGGCCTAACTTCGAAACTAAACCCACAACGTGTACTTGCAACAAGTGTTGCTCATACTGTGATAAGTAGCTGGGATTACCACTGAGAAGTGATAATTTACCATCGTACACCCCTAATGTAGTAGTCCAGATTGAAGCTCAACAATACCAAGTAAATATCGGAGGAACGCTTGGTTCGGCAGATACATATTCCGAACATCAATCCTCTTCTGTGCACGAACCTGAGAGATGGCGAATGGCTCAACTCTCAACATACGGTAGTAGTAGTAGCATATTTTTTTATATTTTCACAAGGAAACCTTTCATCCTGTCCCTCCATGACACGAAACTTTAAATTTACTAGTAGACCCACACATGAAAATTCACGTGTCTTTTCTGAATTGTTTAGTTTAATTTGCTACGCGGGCTTTGTGAAGGAGTTTCCACATTGAAGGATGTGCCTTTGGTATCCACAATACAATGCTTACAATACACGTATACCTTACCGAATTTTCTCCTATCTAAATCCTTAGGAGCGTGACAGAGAGACGGACCAAGCAAGCAAACGAGCAACAAACTGTATTATTATATAGTAGTAGAATTCTCCAAGTTAACCATGACAGTTACAGTATTTGTATCTACTCTTTCTGGTTCAAATCCCAACAACTCGAGGCTTTAAAAAATTAGCTCTTTTCTGTTTTCTTTTGCATTCAAAGTAGCACAACAATATGGATGCGGCAAAGGAGCAATAAGCTTTAAGAGCCAGATTATCGGCGTGTGACTACTTGATGCTGCATAATTTAAAGATCTGGACACTTTTGATACAGAAAAAAACAAGTAAAAATACAACCTTAATACTTTTGGACAATCCTGTAGGAACTTTTCTATTCAATTCTGCAGGCTTACAGATCTGATTATCCAAGGCTAATTTTTCTCATATACGACGGATAGCAATACCATCAAAATTTAAGTTGATCACGTTAACAGAATACAAACTATATGTCCATGAGAGAAGGATAATTTCAAAATTCATTTGAGCCAACCTCAATTAATATGCCATTTTGAGTGTATCTTTCAAAATATTAAAAACTATCAATTTTGGTTATAATTTGTAGGAATGAGAATGAGTTATGCAGTGGGCAGTGTAGCGAATCTGTAAGCAAGTCATTACAGTCGTACTTGTTTAACTTTCTATCATATTACAATCAAACGAAGACTAACTACATATATACCTCCACATGGACATCTCTATTTTTGACTACCTTTAGGCACGTATTGAGGTTGGTTTCTCCGTTTTGTAGTATCTCTCCCTACAGCTCGCTGCAGGCCGTGCATATTCTTATCTCAAACTGTGATAGGTCACAAGGCTTAGTGGCATACACCTTGCTTCTGAGATATCTCACAGAAAAATGTCAAAATGTGAAGTTGGGGGAGCGGATCCATTTGAGGAGGCCCCTTCGACCGACCTATATCGCAGGAAACTTTATGGTCAGGAAATAATCCCTTCTTCAGGAAGTCAGTATGAGTAAAGCTTTACCACTCTCCGAATCATTCGCTAAATCAAGCTTTTGTTGGTCCTAAGTTTCGGTGGAGAGCTCCGGATGGACTGCCCTCGACTTTGCTCGAACACCTGCTCTAGGAACTCGTTTCGATCAGTAATGATCGTAGCAGGTATTCCACGGCCTAGTTTGTCAAGAACAGAGCCTGTTTCTAAAAACTCGCCATGGATATCGTATATTGTGGTAAGCGTTAGAGCAGTGACAGCTATAAAGCTTCTCAAGCTCGCACTGAACTGCAGTCGGAAACAGAAAAACTTCTTGCCAGGCGGCAATTTTGCAACGCTTTTCCATTGTGAATTGGCCAGCTATGGGCATAGGAATGATATCCAAATAGTAGAGCCTACGCTGTCACAAGCAGTTAACTTTACGCCCATCCAAATGATACCTGAAACAAAAAAGAAAAAAAAAGTTGTGTTGTAACTTTTCGGGTGGTAATTAAACTAGGAGTATAACAATAATAATAATAATAATAATAATAATAATAATAATAATAATGTCTCTTATGAGATACCCTGTACCATTGAAAGGTCCTCACCTGACGAGTTCAGACTCCTTGGCCTCCTCGAGGCGATGCCGCTGCATAACTTGTTCGATGATGCGTCGCTCATGGTCGTCAAGATGCGAGAGGTCTGGCATCAGGTCTTGACTACCTTCTGCTGCCATTATAGTCCTAAAAACCAGTGCTAAAGACCGGTCAGGGGCACGGGGAGCACCGCCCCAGCAGGGGGCGCCATGCCCACCTGCCCCAACCACGAGATCTCTCGGACGCCGCTACTCAGAATCTGAACCGTGGGTGTTTCTGAGATGCAATAGAACACTGAATGTACTGACTGAAAGCGTTAGAAACACTTCAAGCTGTACACGTCTTGATAACGCTCAAACTAATCAAATTTTTGGACTTGCAACGATTAAAAAAAGTAATCAAGAAGTGAGATGTTAGTTCTTTTCTTGTTCAACATACAATGTTGGAAATCGCACCATCAGCCCTCTCACCTTAGAGAAACACATAACTACTTCTCCTACAGAAAACATGTTGCTCATAGCGGCGCACAGCACTTTCAGGGATCTTGATTCACTTCTCTTTGATGGATTCTTTATTGACGCATGGTTTTAAGTTACAACTCACTGGAACTGCTAGCATATACAGCAGGTACAGTTGGTGACACCAGAAGACAATAACTGGTAATATTTGGTAGCAGCAAGGAAGCAGTCGCCGCCCCTAACTCGGCCACCTGATCGATAGAAGGTTGTGAAGTGTACCGGGCTTAGCAAGTCAGTGTGGCACTTTTCGCAGTTTTGAAAACTCAATGTTGTGCCCCTCTCAATGTGTATATACTTTATCAGTGTTGCATCTTATGACAACATCAAGACTGCTTACAGACACTCACGTGTCTAGTCTCAACACCTCCACTCAGCTACACATCGTGAGGCCATGATGGCTTCTGGACCAGCAAGATTCCGAGCTCGGCGTAGGGATATGGGGCACAGGAAGTTCTACGGCGTCATTGCGCAGCAGTGAACTAGTCCGCCTTCGCTCTCATAAATAATAGGATGTTATCAGAGAGCTGGCTGGCCAATGAAAGAGCAACACAGGGTGACGTCATGAGTGTGAGCCCTATTGATTTTTGTCCCGTAACGTAGATGTGAATGAAAGCCACACCAGTCACCGCCGTGGAATACCGAAGCGGCTGGGAACAAGAGTTCCGTTTCGTCGTATGGATGAAGAGTTGGTGGACGGGCACCACGTATGTTCTATGCATTAATCCAATGACTTACAGGCGTTCGTCCAGTGCCCAGGACCTAAATAACCAAGGCGGCTCCATAGCTCCAAATTCAATGCTTTAGATCAGAGCTTTCAGTCTCGACTATAAATTATTTCTGAAACTAAAATTCGTTTTAGAGAATGAAGTCGAGTAAGAAAATCATATACATAGGCAGTATGTTATCAATCAAACAAAAAAAAATAGATTGAAGATAAGTGTTAAAAAGAGCATTAAAATCACATATCAAAGATAGTTACATCCAATAAATTCTGTGCAATATCTAGAGCGGTGGTAGTAAGATTCAGAACCACACTTTAAAACAAACAAAAATTCCTACAGCATCCCTAGTAAGTGGTTTACTGAGCGTTGTACCCAGGAAGCTTGATATCACAATGCAGACACTTATTTCATTGAAATAATTGCAATTTTTAGTCAATTATTGTGTACTACGTCATGTAAATTCCAAGCTGCCCGAAACATCGTTTCTGCTGGCACTGTGAACACATTCAAAAATCGTCTAAACTAATATTGGATTTAGAACCCCCAGTATTATGACGTGCTGATTCCATGTCCTTAATTCCTGGAGACAGTGTATGATTGTAGTATGTACATGTGCGCGATTAAAATGCCTGTGCGTGAGTGAAGTGCGTGTATGTGACTGAATTGTCTCATGTGATTGAAGTGCACGTGTGTGATTGATACCTTTTCTTCAGACAACATGGGACTTGGGTAGCAACCCAAGAATGCACCAAACGGCTCGTTTCTATTGCTTTATTTTATTCTACTCTATTTTATATAACGAGACCAGATTATTATGTACCAGGACTCATATAATTATTGCGCAACTTTAGTTGGGTAACTTACTTTACCTTACTTTACTCAAGGTGCCTACGCGTGATTGAGATGCCTGTACGTGATTGACGTCTGACAGCATAGGACTTGAGTAGAAGCCAAAGAATTAACCATTCGGGTCGTCCCTGTTGTCTTATTTTATTCATTAGTAATGGGAAGAGAATTTGCTCGCAGTGCTGATCAAATTTTAGTAACAGAGAACTTCAAGGTCTTCAAAATTCAGATCTTATGGACAAATTATTTCAGATCTTGGAAATAGCATAATATTATCTAGCCAAACGAATTACACTGTGTCAGTAGTAACTCTGTCACAATGTCTTTGCATACTTCTTAACTCGTGATAGAATGCATGAGCTTAGATCATGGTCCTCATTCAAATTGAAATCACTCATAGATCAAACTTCATATATATATATATATATATATATATATATATATATATATATATATATATATATATATATATATATATATATATATATATATATATATATATATATATATATATATATATATATATATATATATATATATATATATATATATATAAAGTTCATTTATGTTCGTCAATATTACCCACAAAATTTAAAGTGTGACTGACACAGCTTTTGGAGGTTGAAGCTGTGCCTCAAAGTTTTAACTTTTAGTGACTCCCTGAAAGAAATGTTTGCGTTTTGCCTAGAGGTAGTGGGTATTTCTAGAAGTATTCATAGTTTTAAATATGGTCATTATTTGTCAGCATTAAGCGTTTGATATTGATAGTTACGTTGAGTAAATTAGACTTCGGAATCAGCCAAGGAAAAAGTCATTCGTCAAGTGAAGGATTATAATAAATGACACATTTTTCCACTTGAAATGTATAATAAAATTAGTACCTAAACATTGTGACTATTACATCGTAGAAGAGGTCGTAGAATAATTCGCCCCAACCCGCTATATGTAACTACTTTCGTCTTTATATCATTAAAGTATAAAGCATATCACAGTGTTTCACTTAGCTTAACAATTCCATCGCTAAAGTTGTCTTAAGTATCCGCTGACGCTTTACTTTAAGGTGCCCGGGTTACTTGGAGGAATATACTGCCAGTTGCTCTGAAACTTGATGAGATAGCAAAACGCAAAGCCGTTCCTCCGTACCACTTCTAAAAATGCAGTTTTTTACTGCACTGGTTCCGTGTAGAAAAGTTCAGCTGGCGTTCTAATTATGCACAAGGAAACGGTTGTTTTCTTATTTTTCCTTGCGATCACGTCGCTATGCTGTACTTGTAATCAACTTCTGCAGGTAAGCTCGAATACTCGATATTTTTTTTTAGTTTAACTGATATGTAATCCGTGAAGATGGGGCCTCGTTGCCAACTATTCATATAAATTAGAAAAACTTTAATTATGAGACTATCTGAAATTTTGTCGCTCTTGTTTGTGTGACTGAATTATTTCTATCACTGAAACTATTTCTCACAGTCTGACGCTCATAACCAACAGCTTAAACAACTCTGATTGCTAAGGATTTGAATTTTATTTTGTGTTTCCATATAAAACTGTAAACTTGAAACAGTTAAGGCAGTAATTAAGCTTTCGCAAAAGAAAGATGTACTACTTCAGAAACCAAATTGAACTCAAAGAAACAAATTTTCAATGTTATTTAGATATTAGAAATGAACACTGGCCCCCGAAGAACATGAAAACTGACTGAATGAAATGATCTACGCAATCGTTTTAACTGGAATCACATCACAGACACTCAAATTCCACTAGGGTTAGGATGTAAAGAAGTATTCAATTAACAAATGCTTGGTTTACCAATAGTTGATTGCACGACGATCAGACCGTCTGCGAGTTCGGAAATGTGGGCAACATTGGTGGTCGCAGAGGGAACCCGTTTTGGTCATAAGCCGTGGCCCAGACACCAAGCATTGGCTCTCGAAAAGGCACGCAGAGATGAAGGCGAGATAAAACGCTGAAGCAGGTAGCGCTCGCATGAATTTTCTCCTGTTGAAGAGCAAATGAGCGTGCGTGTGTATGGGAAACTCTATTGCATCGTCCCCGTCGAAATTAACTTGAACCATATAACAGGATGTAAACAAGGTTTTTCTTCGAATGTACATCCCTAGATGGAGCCCATTTTATGAATAGGATGTTAGGATGAAATTGAGCTGTTTTTCCCAGATTGTTTTCCGAAACACTTGTGGCCTAACCAAAATTTAATGTAGCTAAGGTCACTCACGCGTTCAGCAACTAAAATGAGTTAAAACGAAAATTGCTTTTGCACTTCAAAGAAATCTGGAATTCGATCTAGAAGATGGACTTTTTAAAGAAATACTTAAATAACTAATGTCTACGTAGAGATAAAATATCATACCCGCTGACAATTAAAAATAGCTTTAATCGAATATGTTCAAGACGCAATCATTTTTTCATTCGTCGTACAGCATAGACATAGACGTTACTCGCTTCTAGAGATAAATTTCTACAAGCAATAATAGCGAAATCATCAATCCATAAGTGGCATAATTTAAAATTTGTAGACGTCGTATACGTTTAAATCACTCAGGTCCTGTTACGACAACATATGGAGTTTGACTGTGTGAAAGAGTGCTTCAATTTCGTGAGTAAAAACTCAGTGATAATTCAGTAAGAACTCGCCACAGAAATGTGAGTAAAAATTCAATGGTTACTCAGCACATACATAGGTGCTACAGTAGCGGAAGCAAATATTTAGCCAGACAATGTTTATAGGAGCCACCATACACCGGATTAGCGTGTTATTCGAACCCATAATGCGTAGGATTAGCGCGTTTATAACAACCATAATTAGATAATTTATAGGAACCATAATGCTACGAATTAGATCGTTTATATCAGCCATAATGCGCAGGAATTGCGCGTTATTAGAAACCACAATGCGCAAGATTAGAATGTTTATCCCACATGCAGATAACATACAGAGTTTGTCGCTTGCATGCTTGCTTGGTCCGTCTCTCTGTCACGCTCTTAAGGATTTACATAAGAGGAAATTCGGCAGGGTTTACATGGATGGTAAACACTGTATTGTGGATACCAAAGGCACATCCTTCAATGAGGAAACTCCTTTTCAAAACCCACGTCTCCTGGCTAATCAAAAGAAAAAATTCAGTAAAACACACGTGAATTTTTGCGTTTGGATCTACTAGTAAGATTCATAATGCTTCGGATCAGCTCGTTTATAGGAGCCAGGACGCGTAGCCTGGTTACGGCTACCAAAGCCAGTGACCGGAGTGATTACTTGCCAGTTGGCATCACGAGAGAAGGACGATAGCTGAGATGCCATAGCTCTAATTCACGCTTGCCGTGATAACACGGCTCATATGTCGTCATTTATCGTGATAGCACTGAACATAAGTAACCATCTACTGCTAAAACTCCGTACACTTCTAATTGCTTATCTTAATAACTCGACCACCTGTTGTAGTTTACCGTTATAACACAGCACATCTATTGCAGTTTATCGTAATAAAACCTCACATCTGTTGTTGCCGTTATTACACGGCTCATATGTTGTTGTTTACCGTGACAAAACGTGACATTTTGTAGTTTCTTACAAAGAAAGTGCGACATTTGTACTCATCACGCAGGACATTTGTTGTCGTCATGCGTGGTAACAAAACACGGTACTGTTGACGGTAATAGCACAGTTCACATTGACTTCTAAATTAATAACAAGGCTCAATTTTTGTTACCCATGATAATACCGCACAATTGTCTTAATTTAGCAAATTAACACAGCATAAAGTTATTCCTTACCGTGACACCTACGCAATATTGCAGTCTTCCGCCAATATCATCGAAAACAACTGCAATTTACTTCGATGATAATTTATGTACGTGCATACAGTTGTCGTTTGCAGCATTATCACTTAAATATACATGTACATTTAAGGCATATGTATTTAAATGTACATCGCCTTAATATACATGTTCCCAAATGTATACTATCGAATATATGTCTTATCGTTTCCAATGAGTGATATATCGCTCCTAATGTATGATACAAAGCCGTGTATACATTATACATTCATCCCTAATGTATCTTTTCGTCTCGTCTCGAGTGCATCATACACTCATCCGGAATGTATTATATCTTAATGTCTCGTCTCGAGTGTATCATACACTCATACCGAATGTATTATATCGTAATGCCTCGTCTCGAGTGTATCATACGAGTACACTCATCCAGAATGTATTATATCTTAATGTCTCGTCCCGAGTGTATCATACACTCATCCTGAATGTATCTTACTATCCTATCTCGAGTGTATAGAACGCCCCCGTCGCAAGCTGCTTTCAGAACATGATCCTCTTTTCGCTACCACCCCTGCTCATAGCTCTGAACATGCGCTAACACTTCGAAAACTTCACAAGCTTTAGAAGACTACAACATTCGAACGTGAACTCTCCATCGTATTTCAATCTAGAGTTACAAACGCTTCCACATATCGCAATACCGTTTTCACGGTATCACGTACACAACACTTCTCTCTTTTTTTCTATCGACGCTTAATTGGAAAATAATTATCTGATATTGATTATTCATTCCCTTGTACATCTTGTCAACCAATTGCAGTTTTTCCGCGAACAATTAAAACGTCAATAAATAGGAATGATTTGCGGTGCCGCCTTATGTCCCCTACCGTAGCCACGAGAGCACCCTGCGGGAGCTCCATCTTCCCTCAGCCATTCACCGATCGAACAAGTAACCCAAACACGTCATAGGCTACGTCACCCGTGTAGGCGTGTGCGTCAGTCTGTACGTACGTTCGCCTAACACGTGCATTCGAGGCTATCATGGCTTTAAAATGAATGATACATGCATTAGTACATTCTTATTTTCTAAGGTTAGTATCCATCAATTATTCTATGTCGTTAAATTAGTATTTACCAATTGCTCTATTTTCGTTATCGTATCATATAATAATTACTGTATGATATTAGATTAATATACCAACTACTGCACTACATTAAGTTGACATACCATCCATCGATACATAACATGCCATAATATATATCTTTATATCGCAACAATTAACTTCAACGTTCATTATGCTCTACTTCCTTTCGACTACCTTATACCTCTTCATCGGCTATCCTATATTTCCCTGTTTGGATACATGATATGTATAGATAACATGGATTACATAATATGCCATATCATGTATGAGAATTACTGGATCAGTTACAAATGTGGTATCTGTCCTACGCTCCTGAATTAAAGATACTCACAAAGACCGAAGAATCTCTCATCAACTAGAACTGTAATACAATCATTCAACCTGAGCTTAGGGGCTACGAAAGTATTAATCGATTGATAGGAAATCGAATGATAAGTCCATACCTAAAAATATCCGTTTGAAAGCATGTAGGTTAATTTACTGAGACGTAGAAAGACTCAACTTGCGTTACTTCACGAACAGAATTTTACCCCAAAATTCAATAGATGATAGAAGACAATTCCTGTGATTCTTTACCTGCACGATCGTTTTTTG
The DNA here is from genome assembly GCA_006783055.1 of Trinorchestia longiramus. Taxonomy (NCBI): domain Eukaryota; kingdom Metazoa; phylum Arthropoda; class Malacostraca; order Amphipoda; family Talitridae; genus Trinorchestia; species Trinorchestia longiramus. The sequence continues at coordinate 125,237 of VCRD01000236.1, forward strand.
GACGTATTCTACCCTGTATATATTCAAACGTTACATGTCTTACTGTTTTGGGCCCTTTTTTTCAGTGAAAAAATGCATTACATCTTTGAAACTTAATTCGTCAATTTTTATTCACGACTCTACGAATACAAATAAAATACCTCGCTCTTCATAAAACACCTATGCACACATATGTGTAAAATTTTCATGTAAAATCTGTGGCTGGATGTTCAGGAAGCAGTCGAAGCCAGACTTAGGAAACTCGTAGCGGGCTAGATGAGGAATGGCTTGAAATGCCTCTCTCAACATGAAACAGAATAAAGCAACGTTACTGGATGAAAATTGAATAATACTATGACGTCTGGTCAGCATTTTCTAGCCCGAATGAGTTAGGACTCTGTCCCTTATAGATTTTAATGAATTTATAATGATCATTTTGTAAGAATCTATTTCTTATATTTAGCACTTTTTATACACGTTAGGTTCACATTTTTTCCCATAATAAACGCCACAAATCCGTGAAAACACAGTGGTGATGATCAGATAGAAAGATTATGGCTGTTACACGCAGCAGCCGTGTGGACGTGGCTATGAAATATAATGTGTAAAAGCCCTAAAATTGCAAAAAATTCTGTTATAGGATCGATATGAATATGGATGAAAGTAGTTAACTACATGAATAAAAACTACATTAAAAACTCATTCTAGAGTAGTACATGTGCTTCTGGATGGTAATCGTTTGCAGTGGTAAAAATGTAAAAAAAAACATTTCTTTCGCTAAAAAGTTGATAGGGTAACTTTTACTTGTAGGTTGGGAGAAACTCCTAGAAAAATTCTAAATAAGTAAGGTAATCGATTGTTCTAGGTTCAATTTAATATTTCGATACACGGTATTTTACGTTCATGTTTTCTAGACTTCGAGCTCAATGATGATTTTTCAGCATGTCAATTAAATAAAACAAATCATACTCAAATGGATTAAAAAACGATCTAGTAAATGGAAAATTTATTTTTACTCCATATCACACCACTTTGACTTTGCAAGTTGAAGTTAATTCATGACCAGCGATTAGCTCTACAAAACAAGTATTATCGTTTCTATTTTACTTTCAAACTCAATCACGCATGGCTACACGTGCTGAATTCACGCAACAGCCCTCAGTTGTTCTTCCTGATGACTCCCATAGCACCATTGGCGGCGCGGTGTACAGCGTCAAGTGGTTTTCCTCGGACCACCTTCTCGCTGTAGCAACCCCTCACTGCCGAGCGGATGGAGTTGTCGGGTATGCCCAAATCGGCCATCTGAACCGGGGACAAGGTGATGTGTTGAACTGAACCGGTAACATACATGTGTATACATATGCATTATATATATAAACCATAAAACATACATAACATAAAACATAACCATACATACATGTATGGTTTCAATGAACGAAATAATGTTAACTATCGACATGCTATACGACATTTTTAAAATCAAAAACTTTTACGACCACTATGAAATATATTTCTACATACAATTTTATAAGATTCACGTGTGATAAATTGTACGTTTCCGATTGCAAAACCAACAATATGAATCAGAAACTACTACTACAAATTTAGGTTCGGGTTTACGTTCAACTCATCATTTTTCTTTTCTTCGTACCGAAGCAAAGATTCCCAAGTCGAGGTAGGTACCGTCTTGGCCCACGTCGTGGTCGGTGCTAGGGTAGACACACACGGCTACTCCAGTGTACTGAGTGCCTCTGTAGAAGCAGGATAATTAATACCTAATAACAACCATGACACAGAGGTACATCATTTAGATTCTTATTCGACAAACGAATCATGACCTTCTTGGCAAATAAAAAATCACCTACGTATGTCTTCAGTCAAAACACGATTGTGTTCTGCGTCCACACACAGTGTCATTATTTTAAGTCTGATAGCACCGAAAGTTGACAGACCACTTACTCATTACACACATTGTGAGCTTAGACATTGAACTACTCCCAGCAAAGAGACGTTACTTTTATATACTCTTGGAAGTGGCAATCATAGATTCGATTCATACGTACGCGGATCATAACATCACAATTAACAAAGAGAATGGATGATAAGTCATGGATATTTATTCTATGTTTCACTCAAAATCACACCGTAGGTATTAAAGGGTATAACTTAAATTAGTTCAAAAACTCTTGTTGTTAAATGATTAATCATTATCATCCTACACCCCATTGATTAATTAGATACATTCTACATACACCCGTGAAGTTTTAGAAATCCTGTACTCCCTTACTTAATTTAAGAACGACGACGAGGCACATAATTTGTGGATGTTACATACGTAAAGAAGGTCCAAGCAGACACTCCAGTGAGGAGGAGGGACGATCCATCCAAGTCCAAGTAGTCCAAGGTAGCGGAGTTGGTGTTGGACCAGAACTCAGAGCCAGTAAAGAGTTCGCCCTGGTATAGCGTGAAGCTGTCCTCGTTCAAAGAGTAGGGACTGCCACCATACCGCAGGGACGAGGTCTGCCCGAACAAAAACCTCATTAGGCCTCATCATCACAAATTTCTGAAAAACTGTGGTTTTTGTGCAAAAGACATCTGATTTAATCTGATCTGAGTCTATGATTCCGGAGCGTCCTATGCATGATGGATGTGTTATTTTCTGTCAAGATTTCTTCGGGGTTCAACATGATTTTGATTTTATTTTATAAGGGCTTTGTCGCACATACAAAGTTCATCAATTAGTTTAAGCTTTATTCCAAAATTACATGGGTGAAGATCTTACGATCTCAGTACAAAATATTTCAGCTCAGTAAATCGTGCTCGATGCTGTGTAATAACGCTCTACCTGTAATTTGAACCTTATGTATTATTATACAGTGGTAAGAATGTCTTTATTCTGTTTAGGGCATTCATTTCACTACTTTTCCTTAGGTCTATCACTAAATATTGTTAGCTTAACTTTCTTTAACATATTTTGAATATTTTCTGTACTGCATAACTCATTAGTAATATTTCTTACCACGTCGGCAAACTCCAACGGGAAGTCTCCGCAGTACTCGATTCCGTGCATCCAATAAACTGCACTAGCCACCTGGTTGTAGTCGGTTTGGTCGTAGTAAAACCATCTGTAAAAAACCATGAACACTTCAGGGTAACAGGTTCATGTATGACATCCGGAATTGAGCGCAGTTTAAACAGCAGCCTTTTCACTGTGGTAGTCGTAAATAGCAACAATAATAAAAGTGTCAATAAATAATTTTGCTCCTAATTTGGGAATACCGAATTCAAATGCAAATGACTATGTTATGCACACACACTCCTAATAATGAACGCAATAGAACAAAAGAAATAGCTTTTACATCTCTGAAGAAAATCAAAACATGAAACTCCGATGTTAAATCGTCAGCTGAACTTTGGTCAGGGATCGGGGACTGAAAATACCAAATTGAAGGCAAGTCTCAAAACATAAAAAAACAGACGACAACAATTTTGCACACTCTTGAAAATATAAAAAAGATAACATTTTATCGCATGTGGAAGGGAAATATTGTGCACACATTGCATATTCTGTTCGAAAGTAAAGTATTTCACTCTTTTTATCTTAACATAACAGTCAATTTAGTTGAACGAGTCTATAGCTTTAAAAAAAATTATGATCTAGTGAACATGTACTGAAGGCTCAAGAAGCATGAGCAAAATATTTATCAGATCTCTTTTCACTGGCAAAGTGTTATATTCAAAACAAATAGCGATCACTCTTGTTTAAAACAGTTATCAACCGAATCACGTGAAAACTTAGAAAGAAATAGAAAATTATTCGCACTAAAAGAAGCTGAAATTGTAGGTTAGACTGGTGTGGAAGGTTGAATGGTGATGGTGCGGTCCAAATTGTACCCAAACTGAAAATAAGAAGCTTTTTGCATCAGGGAAATTGAAGATATGCCATAAGATTAAATTTCAGGTTGAGTGAAATATAGCAAATTATATATTTCATTGAGTCGTATTTTATTTGCCTAAATGAAATATGTCTTTTATTTGTCTACAGCTGCCAGAAATATTTGTTCTCTCGATAGGAACAATGTTTTGAAAGTTCAAAAATGCCAAGAATGGTTTGCTAAGTTTTTATCTGAAGATTTTTATCTCGAGATTAGTCAACGTTCAGGAAAACTAAAGTCAATTGAAAAAAAACCTTAAAAATGCAGTAGAAGTCAATCCGGAATCCACTAATAGAAAATCGGCTCAAATGTTCAGTCCAGATCGCACGAACAAAATTTCAAGCGTTCGTGGACTGCGGAAGATTTCACTACTGGGACAATGGCTTCTCCATAATTTCAATAGCGAAGAAAGCAACCAAATATTGACTGTCCACTCGTCTTTTCTTTCAAGCCACAATTTCCAACACTTCATTTTTGAAAAGAATTGTTACTGGGGATGAGAAATTAGTTCTTTATAAAAATACACAATGCAAATGGTAGTGATTTAAGTGAAATTAAAGTTCCCAGTTCTACAGTAAAGACTACGTCTAAGAAATATCATGTTCTGATTATGGTGAAACATGAGAGGACTGATTCACTATGAGCTATTGAACTCCAACCAAGCAGTCAGATGCAAAATACTGCTAACAACTAGAAGACCTAAGAACTACCTTCCTGATAAAAGAGGTCAGCATTACTCAATAAGAAAAGCAACAAGAACTCGGAAAAAAAATGTGTTTTAGCTGAGAATTATTTTTTATCCTGGACATCGTTTCACCTGATAACTCAATTTTCAGGTCTTTGCAACATCACTTGCGTAATAAAGTTTATGAAAGTTATGAACAACTAAAAAATTATCGTAATCTGTTTTTCTTTTTGAAATTCAAAGTTTTTCGCCAGAAAGTAAAACTCACATGCCAGTTTGACAAGCGCTTCTGATGATGTTGTCGAAGTTGTAAGTCCTCAAGTCTGGAACGTAGTCAGTGAAGTCGTAGAAATAGCCAGCGTTGTTGAACTCTGAGTACACTCTCGTGAACCCTGGCCCGGACACCTTCGTGTCTTCTAGAAAATAAGGAATGTGCGAACGACCATTATACAGACGAACATAAATGTGAAAATAATTTCACCGTTGTTTTTCAGATAAACGAGCGAGCACATCTAGCCATTTTGAAGTATCATTTTCTTTGATGGACAGTAAGACTTATGAATTTAATTTATCATGGTAAATAATGCTTGCATCACATTAAATAATCATACTCATAGATGTTATATACCTTCAAGATGAATAATATCTGATTACGAGAATGGAAACTTGGAAATTAGAAGACGTACATGCACTGTTCAAAATTCAAATGAAAATTGCTCCCAAATACACCCGTTTCATAAACAATAGATATGATTATGTATAAATTTTCAAAAAATTCCCCTTCCTTATTTATAATTTATAACTTCCGATTCTAATAACACAAACAATTCTTTATCACTTGTGGAAAAAGTTAATTTAATGTCATTATTCTATCATCAGAGCTCCGAACGAGACAGTTATTGCACGGAATACTTGGACGATGTGCGAAGTGTAGGTTTGTCGGACACAGCTCAACAAAACTAAGCTGCATTCCGATAACATAACAGCCAGTTATAGGAAAGTTCATTTAGAACGAGAAACACGGACCCCATCCTGATTTGAATCTTCTTTAAGCCACTGAGGAAGGAACTACTACGTACTATAATCAGAATTTCAAATTTTTGTCTCTACGGAACTCGAATTTTTGGATTTCCACTATGAAGTTCACCGTTGTTAGTTGGTGACGCGGGAAGCAATCGATCATGACTGCTGTAACATTTGTCAATACTTGTTTTGTAAGCATAATATGTATCTCCATGTAGTCTCTCCTCTAGGTTAAATTTATCTATATCAATCAAAGCGCTTCAATACTGTAAAATTGGGTTCATTTCATGCCGGAAATGCCACGTAACTCAAATGTTTGAACACATTCTCGTAATCAAATTCAAACGTTATTCATGTACCTCACAATGCATGTGAGCTAAATTCTGACTACTGACCGTTGGCTTTACGGTAAAAAGATCTCTGTGATAAATAATTCAGAAAATACTAAGGGCGTTTAGAACTTGAAAACCCTGTAATTTCAAAGCAATCGGTCTTCAGTCACCCACCACATTCTCCTAACACCTTTCCTAAAAAGCACTTCACAACTGCTCCGGTCGATTCAAATAGCTTAACACGTTGCCTCCGATTGCCTGACTGGTGCAAATCTTCACTTTGTACGCATAGTCACTAGAAGGATCTGAAAAAATTACAGAACCTCACCTAAGTGGTCCACATACTTACCACTTCGGAGTCAACGTGTTAATTTATAGAAACCCTTAATCTTAAGCAGCACTCACCTCTGTTTGTAACTGCTGCGGCTGCTGCAGAGGCCACAACGATCATCAGGAACGCAAACGTGTGCTTCATTTTGGTGTCGTCTGAATGCGGAAGACTCGATCTCAATACCTCACTTCTACTTTTATGCATGCCATGAGATAACAAAAACAGCTGGTGACACTTGATAAAGTTGTTCAAGGGAATTCACTCCGTGATTTTCCCATCAGAGAGATTGGAGTTCTCCAGAAAACATTCTGCCTGACGATTGGTTAATAGTCCAGGCACGTGTACTGTATTTTTTCAAAGAAAGTATAATAGAAATAATCAAGTTGAATAAAACGGTAACTTAATAATTTAAATTTAGATTGAGGGGCATATAATACATAAATGAATCCGACCTAATTAAGAGGTGTCTTTGAAGTGAATGTTTAAAAGCAGTCACTAGGATGCTAGGTTCTGTGTGGGCTCATTTGCTCGGCTTAGATCAGAGAAAGCTTAAATGACTTACTGATATTTGCGGTTCAGAGTAAATGAACTAACTTTATATCGAAGCTGTCATAAATTTTATACTGTTAAGTTTGTTTCTGGTAAATTAACAACTATATTCAGAGTATGTAGACACTGGCCATGTAATAAAATGATCCTGTAGTAACACTCTTATAAAGCACGTACGAGATAGCTTACGGAAAAGATTCTAGAAATCGTTATTACTGTTTCTTTGTTTTCTTATCACTTTGTCTCTCAGTTCTGAGTCATCTGCTCTCCTCAAAGGTCTGACGTGATATGATCGAAGTTCAGAAGTTTCAGCACTCGTTTTCGATACTTACTTCTTCTTTAATAATGAATGTTTATTTCTTTATCAATTATAGTGTTTTTTTCTTTATATAGTATAATCTGAGTTTGGGGTCTACAGCAACCCCTCAAATTGATACTTTTAATTTTCTTTAACGCAAGGGAGCTTAATATTTTTCGAGAACATTTTTGCTGATGTAGCAGAGAAGGTATAAGTATTCCATCAGTTGAGAGCCTTGCGATTGGCTGCCGAAAAGCTTGACATAGTTCATAACTCAAAAGATTAATTTTTTTCAAAGTTTCCGCAATGAGAAACTTCGACAAAAACATCAAACACCAACATACACGTACACGAAAATTTTGAAACTGTTTTGCGTTTACAACACAAACTTTCCTGTGTGTAATTGTTCGAACAAATATAATTCGAACAAATATGGACTAATGTTGCTGATTCGTCCGAGGTAAATATGGATTCCATTCGTTCTCTAAGTACTTGAGATCTGTATGTTTAAATTAATTCCCGTAATTCGCACAAAAAATGCTTGCTGAAAAAAGCGATTTTTTCTAAAAAATAATGTTCAAAAGATCACTTTTCGATATGTCTGTCTGGCCAATCTTTCTCTTTTCTTCTAAGGGCTCTAGAAACTCCTAGAGAATTAAAAATAACTTCAATTAAGAAACACGCACGATTGCGAACATTTTAGATTTATAAATTAAAATCCGTTGTGTGATTAGATGGTTTTCAAAATTATGTGATTTTTGCGTCCAATCGTCAGTTTAATATTAAAATATATGAGCACGAGTTCGTAAAATTATTTCAATTGTTCGTTTCTGGAAGAAGTCCTTGTCTCACCTCGTCCTAAAAATTTAGCATTTTAAAAATATTACCTTCTTATTTTCTGGCTGTTTAGGAATTACGTTAAAAAAAGCAAGTGCTGAGCACGGTTATTGTTTAAGATCAATATTTTAAAACTCATTTAACCCAAAAAAATTTACGCACCATTTCTAAATGTTCGATATTTTTGTTAAGAGCTGTTCTTTAGAGAGGAATTGAATAGTAAAAATAAATAGAACATGGTAACAGGAACAACCAGTATGGTCAATTATTGAGTTGCTACCCAAATCCAATGACATCTGCAGTTAAAGCATCAATTACGTACAGGCACGTTAATCACGCACATGCACTACAGTCACGTACAGGCACCTCAATCATACACGTGCCCCAGCAGTTGAGAGAGATAGGAAAAGTATCGAAGTTGAAGTCAAAATTGTATAAATGCTGGGAGAGAATACCCTTAGACGTAGTTCGTACAGGCATCAAAGACTTTCTTTAAATGCTTCTCAAAGATGTGAGGGCAAAAAGGAAGCATTTTGAGTAATTTTTTTTAGTCGTAGATTAGTCAATTACTTACTATTTGTTCAAGTCAGACCTTGAAAAAAATATCTTTTTTCAAGACGAACGTTGTTTTAGTTTTGTTGCAATATTTATGCCCCTTTCTGTACATAGGACAAAACAACTCTTCGGAAGAACCTTTAAACATGTAGTAGCAGATCTCCTTCATTGCAAACCTATGCTGAGGCATCAGGATAAAATGAAGGGTGGACAGCACTAGTGGAATACTTGCATTTTTTCCCGTGGGAAAAAATGCAAGTAGTCCACTAGTGCTGTCCACCCTTCATATAGTAAACTACTGGATCGTAATCGCCTCTGTCAGCGCTGTGTTAGCGACAGCACGGGAGTGGACTACTTGCATTTTTTCCCGTGGGAAATATATTATATTTACCATGGGAAAAAATGCAAGTAGTCCACTAGTGCTGTCCACCCTTCAAATGATGTATTCTTCTTTTATGCTTATCACTGTTCGGGACGCTGACAACCTGACAGTTCAGTACCATGTTGCTCATGAAGATGATTTCAGAATTCTAGTCGAATTTTAAAATCTTTTTTAATGACCTAGTTATTTCATATAACCTTCAGATAAAAAACACGTTATTCAGGTTTTTTTTTGCCCGTAGAGCTCATCATTTTTAAAACATCAAGTAATTTCCCTTTTGGTGTAACATAACACCTGCTTTTTACATAACTGATGATCGAGTTCAGCTTAGCAAAGATTTAAAACTAAATTAACTCATTTTTTGTTACTTTCTGAATTCCTTTTTTTTAGAATTAGCTAATCTAGTAGAATAGTGACTTGCGTGGTAACACTACTCTAATTATGTGCTCATTAATTTGCTGCTTAAAATTATCCTGGGGAAGCGCGAAAATTCATCGAGAACATCGAGACAGTAGTGAGATTTATAATATATAGGGATATGAGGGGCGTATCGAACTACATATGTGCATTTCTTATAGAAAATTTCCTATTTAATGGAATTTTTGATCCTTCATTGATCTCTAGGTGAGTGGAAAAAATAGATAACTATTAATAACAAATAAGTAGATTTACACTAGGGATGAATTTTAATAATTTCTTAATGCAGCAAAGTATTTAGCTTTTAAATAATCACTAAGTATGAAATAAATCCTGTACCTTCACATCATTCACAATGTTTGCACCCAGTCACATCTGAATGCTTTTCGTTGTTCATCTCATATTCATATATGGGAAACCAACTATCAAACTCAAACTATATGTCACAACAGTTTTTATTATATACATTCACTACCAACCTAATAGATAAGTGTATTTTGCATTGAAACTTCTTTGGAACAGAGTTTTTTTTAAATTCCGTTTCGTTGTTCTCGCTTGGTGGTCTTAATTACGTTAGTTTTCAGAAGTAACGCCTAAATTAATACTGAACCAATTGTACTTTTTTTGAGAATTCGGGTATTGGAATAACTTAATACTTCTATTTTTGGGTATGGAAAAATAAATTGAATGTTATTCCTCTAACATATTGGAACAATAAACTGAGAATTGTAACAACATAACAACATACTGTTTTTTTTGGCATTGGACTAACCTACTACTTTTATTTGGGAATTAGAATAACTTACTACTTTTATTTGGGAATTAGAATAAATAACTACTTTTATTTTGGGTATTAGAATAACCTACTACTTTTATTTACGAATGAGAATAACTTACTACTCTTATTTTGAGTATTAGAATAACCTACTACTTTTATTTTGGGTATTAGAATAGCATATTGGAATAACAAATTGAGTATAAGAATAAAATTAAACTT
>VCRD01000236.1:135809-146188 GCA_006783055.1 Trinorchestia longiramus
AACACTCAGGTAACACTTGGGTAACACCCAGGTAACTCCCATGTAACTCCCGAGTAACACCCAGGTAACACCTAGGAACTCACCCTCCCTCATGAAGACATACGTAAATTTGTGAACAAGTATGTCGGAAATATATATATATATATATATATATATATATATATATATATATATATATATATATATATTCTAAAGGTAAATGTTCATCTGGGTTGTTCATCGCAAAAATTTCTTAGATGTGATGAATTTCCATGGTTTATGATATTAAACAATACTATGCGGCCCTTCTTCATGAATATAATTTCTCAACGAGTATACAGCACATAAAAAACGTGGGTTTCGCTATCATATAAAGTTTTTTCACGTTATTGCAGGCATTGATATCTCATCTTACTGGGCTGCACGAGTATCCATGAATATTTCTTTAGAGAAAGAAAAAGTAACACAAGTTTTCTGACACTGACTGCACAAAATGCCATAGGAGCTGCATGAACTAGCTTTCGAAGCTCCAAATAAAAACGACATAGGAAAAGAAGAAAATGCCATGCCTCATTTTCGAGGTTATGTGCAGATTGTTAAGATAGAGATCAGCCCTCTTTTCTAATGAGGTCTTGAGGTCACAGCCAGGTAAATTCTCTACATAACCGCTACCGTTCGGCCTCAGTATTCAGTGACCCACTGAACATTGAAGAGAGTGTGTATTAACGGTGCTGCTCCAAGATCCTCTCGTGGCTGCTGCCTTTAAAGTTCATTGATTCCACTGAAGTAGACATAGATGTGTGGCATTAAATTTTCACAAAAAAAGCTTTTGCAGAAATCCCGAATGAATGAAGGGCAATTATGAAGTGTCCTGCTGTCATAAAGTAATAGATTATAGTTTTGTCTTAGATCCATAGGCTTACGGAAATTTTGCATGCAACTGTAATAGGTTTTTAGTATCATGTGTGAAAACATAAACAATTATTAAGGGTAACCATGGCTACGATCACGACGCATACCAATAAACCAATACTAGATTCACGATCAATGCAAGCGTTGAACTCAGACTAGGCAAACGTTTGTAGTTGTATAGAGAAATCAACATCTGGTAACCAAGCTGAAGATTTGGCACGTGTGGCATTCTTTTGCTAGTTTAGATGCATGAAAGTACAAGTTTTTTTGTAATAAATGTCGCTCATAGTAAAGATAAGATAATTTATAGCCTTATTCAAGGACCCTAGCCATTGCGATAGGACTATGCTTTTTACTTTAGGTGTTAACTATTTTGAGGCTCTTACAAATAGAATATCCGCTTTTGGGAAGTCCTTGCTCTTTAACACGTTGCATCCGATTGCCCGGCCGATGTAAATCTTCACTTTGTACGCATAGTCACTAGAAGGATATGAAAAAATTACAGAACCTAACCTAAGTGGTCCACATACGTACCACTTCGGAGTCAACGTGTTAAAACTACTGCTTTTAGGAATCTTTAGTTTCAAATGTCCATACTTTTAATGGAAACTTCATGTTATGCAGGAACGCGGGTTTTTAAAATCCTAATTATGGTGAGCTCACTGGTAGGAAGAGATTGGCCAACGACAGGTAAAAAGTTTCAAGATTAGATGCGAAAATCATCTCAACCATCAATTCTAACAAGTATGTCTTAATTAAGTTAGATATAATATCACATTTTTCAAGTACTGACAAGAACCTCCAATGATGAGGTAGCAGGTCTTTTCCACTCCCGAATCCTCAGTTGTACCTGAATTCCCATTCCTGCCCGAATCCCCATTTGTACCCGAATCCCCATTTGTACCCGAATCCCCATTTGTACCTGAATTCCTATTCGTAAACCTTGGCAAGCGTATTTCTAAAGTAACGCAGAATTAAAAAAAGTCTATTTTTGAATGAAATTGAAAAAAAAATTTTTGATTCGTTTATTTCTATATCAATTAAGCAGCTGGTATACTGCAACCCCATATAACTTTTCATGGAATGAAACTTCGTGTCTGTTACAAAACTCTTAAAAATTATAGGCGGTTCCATGAATGCCATTCTTCCAGGCGCACTGACTAGCTCTTAGCATTTATACACACAAAGTGCGCAAACATAAGATCTTTAAGGCTGTAAAGAAATGTAGCCTAGCTATTACAATAATATCTGCATATCAATTTAAAGTACGATTAGTAATTCCAAATACCATTACTTATAACATGTTTCGATAAGAAATTAGTCTGAAATTTTTTGGAGGGCTAGTATCTGTTCTTTCTGAATTCTTTTTTCTACGCAGTTTTTGCAAGCAACTCAATATTCCAGATGAAAAGCTTTCGTATTCTATTTTCTTCTTCCACGTCGTGTTTATTTGGGGCTTCGAAAACTAGTCCATGTAGCCCCAGTTCTATTTTGATTATTGACCCTGAAAATGTCTTCACTGCATCCAATTCCGTCTAAATTAAAAAATAGATCTTGCAAGTTTCCAAGTGTCTATAAAATTTCGTTTTTCTGCTCTGCCTTTTCATGCTTAAATACTTCAAACATCAAATATATTATGATAAAATTGGCATGCTAGCATTAAACTGTTCTTTTTGATACGTTGAGCACGCCGAGTAGTACCGGAGACACGAGTATAAGTCGACATTTATTAACTACAGGTATGAAAATTACAGAATGTTTATTCTTCCACAGCCTCAAACTGTGTCTTGTAGTTGCGTCCATAATTAATAAATGCAATGCAGTGAATGGTAGGCCCTGAAACTAGGCCATCGATCTCTGTTACCAAAAAGAGAGTTCTAAGAGGACTCAGTAAAAAAATCTCCTTATTTGAGCGACTTTGTTCGAGATTTATTAAGCTGTCTACTACGTGAAAGAAATCTAGCTAAAGTGGAAGTGCTCCTGTCTTTGTATTCCCTTGAGCTGTTGCAGTGAAATAAGTTAATTTCGTTCTGAATGCAACTGATTTTTTCGCAATTTTCGTGGTATTAGGTAGCTGTTTCTGTTTCATTTAGCGTCTTTGTTCAACGAGAACGAAAATTATACGAGTAGAAAATCATCTACAATATGTAAGCACTGCATCAAAGATGCTCGTACGGGACGATTTGTAGACACATACTTCATACGGGAAACGGAACTAAGAAAAATAAAATTTATCTAATCCCACAGAACACCAAAATCAACAGTTACTTCTAATTTTAAAGCCTGTTTAATCCCACGAAACCCCAAAATAAACAACTACTCATAGTGGTGCTGGTGTGAGGTGAGCTAGAAATTTCTCACAGCAATTTTCGTCCTAAGCTTCCGTGTTTTTGTAAGTGGAATCCAGACATGTATTGCTCAAACCTAATTTTCCTCGCTTAACGAAAATAGAGAATGACGTGGTAGTTTCCGAAAGGTGTTTTCTTGGTTATAAAAAAGAGACGTCTGTAAAGGTCGACCTAATCAAAGTTTTTTGAAATAGCTATGATTTGTGCATCAAAAGAATTTTCTTTTTCAAGGTAGAAATGCCGAAGCGCTTGTCCAGACTTCGATTGGTTTACTGACTTGAGTTTAAGGGTGAACCTTCAAACGATCGTCTCCCGTATGAAATATTTTTATGTTAAAATGATTTCTCTTCAGTATTGTGACATTACTTGTACATAAAGTTTTGAAACATTTTTCGTACGTATAAGTATGCATATATATAATTTTTTTATTTTCTTAGACTATACCAACATGGGAAAAGAGCGTATTGAATCCTCTCATGACTAAGGTTACATCACTAACCTAAGTAATACAAAATATTAGAAATTCTGACTCTCAGCGATGCCCAGTCGAGTCGGGCAGCTAATGGCACAAACCAACAGGACTGACACACCTTCGGATCTGGTGAGTATACAGTTATTTGGTCTCTTCATGTTGTCGTTGCAGCGTTATGGATCCTGATTTGCTTTGAGTTATAACAGACACGTTCCATGCATTTAGTCACTCTTTTCAAAATGAAGGATGCGAAAAGAGATTAAAACTACTGTAGTGCTCTCATTTATGTTTATTTATACCATTTGATAATTTTTTGAAAGCCTGGGAGCATAAGAAACTGAAAGATAGAAACTATCAGCACCAGTTATTCAGTTTTTGTTTAAAAATGTTTGACTGTGCAGTGGAAGAAAATTCCTTCGGCTTCAACCTTGATTTCCCTGTAAAAGTATCACATATTTAATCTTAAATGGAACTGGTATCGACCTTCCTTTCTATCGAATTTTATTAATCATTTTTGTACTTTGTGCTTGTAAATACTTCGACATAGATTTGACATGTGTTTTCATTATTTTGTCCCGCAAGTGCATAAGTTGTCTGCTATATCCACGCGTATGAGTAAAAATCTAAAAACCATTCATAATAACTTAAAGTGACGTTCAGAGAATACATGTTGACCAGCGTTTTGTTTCATATGGCAGCTGGCTGAAGTGCACATATACGTTGTGCCTCACTCCAAGTGGATTCCGTACCGCCGGTTGGCCAAAAATCATGTGGTGGAGGAGACAGTGTCTGTGGGCTTCGTTCGTGTGCCTCCAGAGACCACATTGTCGGAGCTGAGGACGGCCCTCAAGGAGCAACTGCCAGAAGAAGAACTGCTCCAACAGTTCGTTTTCATCAAGAGCATCGGCAGGAACTTCACGCAGGTAGGCAAAGCGAATCCACTATACGTATAATAATACACCGTTTGTTGCTTGCTTGGTCCGTCTTTCTGTCACGCTCTTGAGGATTTAGATAAGAGAAAATTCGGTAGGGTATACATGTATTGTAAGCATTGTATTGCATGTGACACCAAAGGCATATCCTTCAATGTGGAAACTCCTTCGCAAAGCCCGCGTTCACTGGCAAATCGAACGAAATAATGCCGTAAAAACACGTGAATTTTCACCTGTGGGTCTACTAATAGATTTACAAGCTACGCCTGAGTAACTGGGGCAGTCGCACTGTAATGCAGTAACCCAGTGTACCCAAACTCCATCCAGTGAAGAACACTGTTTTTTACAGTTACGTATCGTTTTTCATTACAGTTGTTAAAGAACTATTGACACAAACGAACAATAACATAGGCAGACCACCACTCGTACGATGGAGAACAGGAGTGAAGAGCCATATGTCAGCATAAAATGCTGAGCATGAACATGACTAGTGCGCAATAAGAGAGTTAACGAGCAGCATTTGTTTACAAAAGTGATGAAGTCAGTTGAATGTGAGCGGAAGGTGTGTTATAGGTACACAGAAGTGTGGATCGATGAGCGTTGGTTACAAGAGATACATCTGTAAAAAATTCTAGACTGTAAGTATTGAATCTTGCTTATCGACCAACGCTAATTTGCTAGTCTCGATTATGGACTTGTATTTTTTTGTCACTTGAAAACAGTGGGTACAAAACATGGTTTTCAAATACGATGCATGACAAAGTAAACCTCTAACTTGCACCAACCCCTTTAACAAAACCTCAACTGGCGGTTCTCTGTCTTGATAGGAGAGGTGCTGGACTGTGGGTAGGAGCTCTAATGGTTATGTGAATACTTTAATTAATGTTCGATTGGCCACCGATACGAAAAGTTTAGTAAAATTTATGTACATCATTTAATTAATCTTTTTAATAGTCAAAGTTCATTTAAATATTAAACATCTAACTATCTAACAAAAGCACCAGAATAATATAAAATATTTGAGTTGATCTCAGATCACAGATCACCAAGAGTTTTCCAACACATGAGAAATAGCTGTGTATGTGACACAAAAAGATCGCTTTCGTTTAAAGGCACTAATTCTTAATGGATTGGTTTTCATTCTTAATGAAAGAAATATATCACTCTAAAGCGTACATTTTTCATTGTAATATACTTAGAACACGTAGTATTTAGCCCACTTTCTGGGCAATTAAAGCGATTTTCAAAGTGAGACTTGATTTACCTAATTTTCATGGTAAGAATGCAAAGTTTTACTGTCCAGGTTGACACATCCCGTTACAGCTGGCAAGAAATGCAATTTAATTGAATGAATCTCGAAGAGTAGAAGCAAAACTGAAACAGGGAAAAAGAAAC
Source organism: Trinorchestia longiramus (assembly GCA_006783055.1). NCBI lineage: Eukaryota > Metazoa > Arthropoda > Malacostraca > Amphipoda > Talitridae > Trinorchestia > Trinorchestia longiramus. Next base: position 141,848 of record VCRD01000236.1, read on the forward strand.
TTTCAGAACAGGAAAATGAAAATCATAACAGATGTATACTGACTCAGCAACTGGAGGCTAAAATCCTCTGATGAACCCTAATCCTACAAGATATTGACGAAAACAGTCTCACTGAGCATTCCTTTAAAAATCTATCCATCGTTTCGAAAGCTCATTTTCCCCAAGATAGACTACTAGAGGATGATTCCTCAGGCGGAATTATTGCACTAAAATCTTAACTCTTCCGGTGACTGCTTATCTTGCCCTAGATTTTCATTTCTATTCAATCGGTGGTGAGAAATTTGAATAGAGTGATCTTTTCGTGTAAGAAGAGCTAGAAACAAATTGCTTTATAAGTTAATGATGTCGCCGTATTGCTACAACAGAGCATCATGTTCTCACCAGCAGTCGTTGTAAAAATGTATTGGTCTAATTAAAATAACATAATACAGAAAATTAGTGTGCTATACAATTAAGAAAAAAATGTAAGTATATATGCAGGATTTATCCTACTGTTTTGTAAATGGGATATTTTTTGCGCGAAAAGTGAAAAATTTCTTCTTTGGCAGGCTTATGGAACACATTATCTCTTAGTAGAAAATTTCCATCTCTTTATGGTTCTTCATGAACCACCATGTCTCGATTGAAACGAATGGATTTTTTATCTGTTCGGTAGGTACGAATTTTATGAGTTGGACTCACAAATTTCTGCTGGCAAAAATGACAGAGAAATTTAATTAAGAACCTGTAAAGTTGATCTTATGTCCATCAATCCGTGAACCACACCCTGATGTCGTGTGAGCAGGTAAAGCCCTACCAAGAAGGAGTGATGAAAGTCAAGAGCTTCCTGCCTCCAAAAGCTCCCGAGCCAGAAATTCACATTTTGGAATTGAGCGAAGAAATTCTTCGCAACGCCTCAAGTCTCGGATCTCTCGTCTTGTCAGACGAGCTCTCAGACTCTCAGGTAAGCAGTCCCTGGTCTTGTCAGACGAGCTCTCAGACTCTCAGGTAAGCAGTCCCTAGTCTTGTCAGACGAGCTCTCAGACTCTCAGGTAAGCAGTCCCTGGTCTTGTCAGACGAGCTCTCAGACTCTCAGGTAAGCAGTTCCTGGTCTTGTCAGACGAGCTCTCAGACTCTCAGGTAAGCAGTAAGCAAGGTGTTGAGTCGGTGATGTCATTTTCCAGATACTGAGCAAATCGTTTTAAATAGAATAAATTTATACTCAGCCTCACAGTGTTCTATTTCTCAAGGCATGGTGTGACAGATGCTTTCTGCATCTAGTTGACTGTGCTGATTTAACTGTGCCTCAGAAACGTCTCCTTAGCTTGTGTAAAGGACTTGTTGTGAGATGTCCTTAATTCTTTTCTGGGTAAGCACAAATTTTATATTTTTTGCGATGAGAACACTTCATATGTCAAATTGTTAAGTATGAGTGCATGCTTATGAGAGCTCCAACAAGCTACATCTACTGCAAAACATAACGTTGCTAAATGTGAGAAGGGCCAGAAGTTAACTAAAATATGGATGAACGGAGTGAGAGGCGTTGGGTAAGAGAAACATAACTAGAGGGAATGGTACGAGTAGTTAGAGAAGATCACAACGAGTTGCGAATGAGTATTGGCTCTCAATTTTCTGAACACAGCACTAATTGTGGTCTGGTCTCGCATCTTCGCTTTACTCTTTAACTCTTTACGCCCGGCTGTGACGAATTCGTCACAATGAAAAGCAATGCTTATAGCGCCTGTAATTAAAAACATTGAGTCCAGCAAAGGATTGTGACGAGTACGGAACATGTTCTGTTTATGCTCAGTCAAGTGTTGCATTATTATTCGCACCGGCTTACTAGTTTCAACACAAGAAGTGCAGAAGGAGTGAAAATTAATTCAGGCAGTAAGGGGTTAGGAGAGAGTGGGAACTATTACCAAACTGTAGTAGAAGTAATCTAACGAGAACCCCTGCAACAAAAGATTACTTGGCGGTTCTCTGACCCATAAAGGGTCAAGATTAATGACGGGGGGCCAGAACTTCGAGCTTTAGGGACTGATTGCATGAACAATTTGACTCTAACTGTCCTTTCCCCTTAATTTAAGGATGCAGGTTGTGACTTGTTCATTAATCAATTTATATTCAAGCTTAAAACTAAATTCTTCGCTAGGTCAACAAATAAAATTTACATCATAAAACCCTGATATACAAGGTGTCCATAAAGTCTTTTTACCATTTCTTTCGAATGGTTTTTTGAAAACAGATGTACTTTGTACTACAGTTTAGAAACAATTATTTCCTTACTACTGCAGGTAAGCAGTGCATTTGGCAGGACTCCGAGAGCAGGGGGGGCTGGAGACCGCGAGTCATGGGGGAGACGCCCTAATCGAACTGACGGGCCCCTCACGGAGGAGGAAGACGAGTCTTGGGGCGCGCGAGGGCCTCCTGACGCTGCTCTAGGGGAAGCAAGACGACTGGTGACGAAGACGCGCGTCAGTGACGACGAGGATTCAGGTTAGAAAAAGAGAGCTGGTGTTTAACACGTTTCCTGCGATTACCTAGCCGGTGTAAATCTTTACTATGTACACACAGTCCCTAGAAAGCTTTGAAAAAATTACTGAACCTAACCTGAGTGATCCACCGGTGGGTCACTTCGCAGGAAAAGTATTAAGAAAGCCAGTTGAAGCCGACAATATTCTGTTTAGTCTTAGCTAGTAAATAACAAAGAATATATTATCATGAAAAATGGATTTAAATTTCAACATAGTCATAAAGCAATAGGGTATGAATAATGAAAGTAAAAATTTCATGAGTCTAATGCTACGAAGATAATTTATTTTGTTAAATCAATGCTATGTAGTAGATTTTACGTAATATCTTTTTAAACAGTACATATAATTTAATCAAACAATTCCATATCAATGAAGATAAGAGACATGGTGCCCTTGGTAACCTATTAGTCAAGTAAGCATGGTAACTATAACACATGGAGACAGCAGTAAGACTTGTTAGTCAAGTAAGCATGGTAATTATGACACATGGAGACAGCAGTAAGACTTATTAGTCAAGCAAGCATGGTAACTATAACACATGGAGACAACAGTAAAACTTATTAGTCAAGCAAGCATGGTAACTATAACACATGGAGACAACAGAAAGACTTATTAGTCAAGTAAGCATGGTAACTATAACACATGGAGACAGCAGTAAGACTTATTAGTCAAGTAAGCATGGTAACTATAACACATGGAGACAACAGAAAGACTTATTAGTCAAGTAAGCATGGTTACTATAACACATGGAGACAACAGAAAGACTTATATCGAAGTATACGGGGTCATGCAGCAGTACAGTGGTTAGTAGGTTGGTTAGACCACTAGAGTCCAGGTTAGAGACCACTTGGTTTAAAAAGTGTCATTGACGTCTCATGAATATGCGTTCAAATGACGCTATCGTATGGTAACAAACTAGGACACAGGGGAGGGAAGACTAGGAGCAACTGTTATGAGTAATGTACTCTTCTCGTAAAATAACAAATGCATACTCTCGTGTGATAGCTACTCTTCTATCATACAATGACTTCCCTACTCTCATGCAATGACGACCCTACTGATAAAGCCGGTAAATTCAGTTATGTATCTTTATTGAAGGATTTTCACGTCATGGTTTGTAATGCGAACGATTTTCTAAGTCGTTGGAAAAAATATTTGCGAAACGAACAAAAATATTTGCGAAACGAACATTACCGATCCTCTGAGTCGTTTCAGGAAACATAGGCAATCAATCAAAAATTACTGGGTTGTGTAAGGGCTGCCGACCACGAGAACTTCCTTATGACACGAGGTGAGAGGCATCGTCAATACTCAGCAGAGAGCTGCGCTCGATACTCTTTATTTGAAATTGCTTTACGAACGCGTGTGCGAAGTTTTACGAATATGTGGGCGATGTTTTACGAACGCGTGTGTGATGTTTTACGAACGCGTGTGCGAAGTTTTACGAGCGCGTGGGCGATGTTTTACGAACGTGTGCACAATATTAGTTACTTAATTGACAATGGAAAGTTTTCAATTCCTAAAGGACATTCATGTGTAAGTTCCGTGATTTACACAACTAACGGCGATGGATCTGTTATCATGCGGAAAAATATCAAAGTTTACGATGGATATTATAATAAATTCTGGTTTCGAAACTATCGAGCACCTCTACAAAATGCTTGTGTAACTGCTTGCACTAAGTGTTGTGCTGCGTAACTGAGCTTGCAGTGTGTTGTGCTGCGTAACTGTGCTTGCAGTAAGTGTTGTGCTGCGTAACTGTGCTTGCAGTAAGTGTTGTGCTGCGTAACTGTGCTTGCAGTGTGTTGTGCTGCGTAACTGTGCT
>VCRD01000236.1:147088-157651 GCA_006783055.1 Trinorchestia longiramus
GTAACAAGTCCTACAACAGCCGTAACAAGTCCTACAACAGCCGTAACAAGTCCTACAACAGCCGTAACAAGTCCTACAACAGCCGTAACAAGTCCTACAACAGCCGTAACAAGTCCTACAACAGCCGTAACAAGTCTTACGACAGCCGTAGGTCCTACAACAACCGTAGACCCTTCAACAGCCATCAGTTCTATCTGAACAGATATAACTAAAGATAATCGTTCAAAACATACCCTTGTTTTTAATAACGGAACACATTAGTGCTAAAGAACTTTAAATTTTCATACCTGGTATTGAAGAAGATACAATTGAATATTACACAGCTATCACTGTAATTATGTATCAATTCAGTGTAGATACGCTATACCTTAAATTAATTAATTAACGAATTTTAAATCATAAACCTCATATATTCTTAGTTTACGAAGTAATTTATGTATGTCAAAAAAGACTACTGCTTTTCAGAAAAATACAAAAGCCAAAAGGGGAAAATTTTATCAATCAATATGATACCTGAACCGTCTGTGAATTCGCACGCCCAGGGGTATGACGTCTTAAATTTTCAAACTAAAAGTCATTCATGTGATTTTGTTAGTCTAGAACTCCTTCTCCTACCCGATCAGATTGTAAAGTTATTATTTTATTCAGAAGTACAATTCTAGATCTGAATTTGTCATACACAGTTCACTTTACATAGTCATGATGCCAGAACGTTTAGGAAAGCAGTGACTCGTTAGCTTGTATCACAACCTAGCTCAGAAAATAAACGGCAACAGTCATGTACTGCGATTTTACTTCAATTTACGAAACAACTCAGCATACACAAAATTGTAGGCCCTTAAGCTATTGCAAAAATATTCTCTAAAAATTTGTTGGGATCATCAGTTTTCAGAATCAATCATCTCGGTTGCCCAGAGTACTTCAATCGCAGTGTTTGATTTCAGGTAGCAGCGACATGAGGCATGCCAGCGACAGGTACAGCAGTGGCAGGAAGGGCAGCGCCCGACGAGATCGAGCAAAGCCCAAAAGTCGTCCTAAAAGGTCCGCGGGTGCTGAGGGAGGACGTGACTCTGAGGTTGACAGCGAGAAGGGCGGTGAAAGCGGAGGTCTTGAGGCAGACGATGAAACGTCTGACCTCAATTCTCGACCTGAGTCTGAAGTACAAGACGAAGAGCATTGGCAGAAAGCTGAGGCCCATGGCGAAGAACACTGGGAAAGATTACAGACAGATGAAAAACATTTGCAGGAGTCGGGGAAATATGACCTGGCAGAAGTATCTCAAACAGAAGTAGAAGAGTCTCAAACGCAGTATCGCGAAAATCTGGAAAAATCTAATGATGATGCTGAAGAAGAAAATAAAAACACTGATGTCAGCGTTCATCAGGATTTCATAACAAGCTCACCAATTGCTCTTAGTTACAGTGAAAAAGATATAAATTCTCCAGGAGATGCTGGAAGTGTCAAGCGATTAAGTGATAATTCGGAAAATTTAGGAGAACACGTTTATGCACTTTCGGAAAACGAAGAAACTGACAAACCAGGTGACTGTGCGGAAATTCGTCGAAGTGCAGAAGAGTTAGTCAAAGATTCAGTCAAGAAAGCAGAGGCATTTTTAGTTTCTTCTGTGGACAATGAAACAATAATAACAAAGATTGACAACGGAACATTGGACACTAATACTACTTCAAAAACTGGGTAAGTGAGAGCTTTTGTAAAGTATGAGGAGCATGGTGTAACTAAGGTTCAGAGAGAGAATATGAAACCAGAATAAAAAATACAGATTTTATACTTCATATGCTTGTTAATCTTAATAAACCGCAAATGAAATAAAACTAATTGAAAATATTTTCATCTGAACATTTCATGTCATAGAATCAACGAGTCACATAGCGGTAATTCCCACAAATTTAAGACAGACCCTTACTAGTTTCAAATTATTTTAATTTTTTCTCTAACACTTGTTTCAATGCACGTATTTTGCGCAGTGGCAAACAAACTTTCGCTGACGGCAGAGGAAGAAAGAACCGCGTTCCACTACGACGGAGCAGAAGTGAACCACCACGTCGCTTCGGCGTATCCCTGAATCAAGAGACTTTAACTTCTCGTAGGCACCCTACCAGTCACGGGGCCGGTAGACTGGCTTTGAACAACAAATCCACCATGGGGCGAGCCCAGAGAACGGGTCCAGCCCAGAGAACGGGTCCAGGAGGCCCAAAACCACGCGATCCTAATGCTCTTCGTGGCAAAGCAGGTACTGTCATCATGATTTCTTTAGCACTTTTTTGAAGATTTCAAATGTTTTTTATATTTCATTAATGGAGAATTTACAATTACCACGTTACCGAGGTGGGTCGTGAAAACATAGATTTTGTCAGAACTTGCCATCTCGTGATCACTTTTTTCTAGATTTGGATTCTTTCAAGTTTTGTTTAATGTTAGATTCCCTAAGGAGCTCGCGTAGAAAGGAATCCTGCGAACTCGCTTTACTATTGTAGCACAAGCAGCACAAAATTTGTGCTGGAAATTAGACAAGTATAAATGAAAGCTAATGAACGAAGTTGGCTCGATCGTCCAAGTTTACATTGACAGATGAACGTCAATGTTGAGTCAAGAGCTGCCATAGGTTGGAACAAGTGTCAATTAAACCACCGAATGTATTTGTATAGTATTCCATACTAATTATGAAAAAACTAAATAACATGTTCAAAAACAAGTTGAATGCAGAAAGTAATAAGTGTGTGTGCCTATCTATCAGTAGACTGGATGGTTTTTATTCTACAGGGTGTCCATAAAGTCTTTTTACCATTTTAAAGTTATAAATTACTGAAGTGGTTAAGAAATTTTATGGACACCCTGTATATCAAGTATGGGCAATAAAAACGCCCACACACGATATCTATAGGTGTGTAGATGATCATCCAAGTATGGAATCTCTTATGTTTGCTCTCATTTATTTTCCACCTAACAAGCGCGGCTTGCCACACCATCTATAGAACAATCACAACATTTGTTTCATGAATTCTAAGCTAAGGATGTGTGTCTTTTTTGAACGAGTCTACCAGCATAACCGAATTCACTCGGGAATTCAATTTAAGGAATCTCACTTGTTTTCAATTTGGGTTGGATTTGTTTCTGTTAATTGATAATTCATAGGAAATATCTATGTTGTCTTACTCATACACATATAAATACATGTGTATGTTGGTTTTTGTGCCATTTGTACTGTATGAATAAAAATCAAATGTCGTATTATATGTATAGGGCAAAATCTTCTTTCGTGAAAGCACAAATTATAGGCACAATTTCCTCGTGGATTTTATCATATTTTACTTTAAAGATATGAATTATTTTCATGCACAATTTATTATTTATTATTAATGTGGATAGTAAGGGTTTTTTCAAAGTCGATTTGACGATTTAACGGAGAGCAGAGGTAGTGAAACGTGAAAGTAACCTCCGTAGATTTGTACACATTACAGACTCTATATTGAAAGAAACATAGCCATGAAATCAGACTGAAGATATACAGCGCCTCCATGACTCCTAATGACCGTAAAATTAACCTCCTAACACTCTGACTTATTATGTGGACTTAGTTATATGTCTCATGATCATGTCTCACTCAGTTGCACAAACATGCTTAGAAATTTTGGCCCTCGTGTATTGCTATTTTAATTTCAATTTATACGACTATGGTAGAAATTGAAACGTACGATGCTTATTATTTAAACGCTTTAAAACTCGAACTTTCTTGGAGAGTTTTTGACAGCTGTTGATCTGTAAATTTATATTCACGATGGTAGATTGTGAAAACGGTTTCCATCATTCAGGCCAATCTTCATCTGTAACTTCAATGCAAGTATATTCAAGATTGTGGCAAATTCAGTTAAGTGATCTAAGTTCGTATCATCAGAATTTTATGCCAACGATACGCAAATCCTAGCGTGTGTTGAGAACATTTGAAATATGTATATTTTTACTCAAACTTGATGGTGTCAAGGTAAAAGAATATCTCGTTAGCTAACGATTTCATTTTAGCATAGAAAATTCGATATTTGCTAACGAGTATTTCCTTTATGAACTCTCCTTGCTTTATCAGTTGAAGATTTAGTTCAAGTAACAGTCTGTATTCTTGTAGATGGAATTAATTACGTGATTATTTCAACAATGTCGACAACCTGTTTTATCTAAGGTTATTTTTTACGATATTTCAGGTATAATCATACATTATCTTTTGCACTTTATCTTAGTTGAACCCTGTTCTGAAAAGATAATTGTCGAGAAGACTTTCCTCAGAACATAAATCGAGGGCAGAAATTGTAATTAGAGCACACTAATAATAGGACTAAGAACTAGGTCACTTGGGACCGAGATCTGCTGCTACTGCTTACTTATTCTTTGAGGTCACAACACTGCAAAGCTCTTAACCTTAACTTATCAAAGCTCCTCCAGGTAGAAATAGTTAACTGCTTTTTACTGAACTCGAGTATGACGTTAGAAAAATATGGTCTCTTTTGTACTGAAAATTAACCCGATTAAGACACGATGAATGTTAGTTACTTCAGGACCCGTGCATTGAATTCTTTACTTGTGACCTCAAACAGGCTCAGACTCTCAAACCTGCGGCTTTTTGGTGCTAAAGTTCTTTCAGTTTGAAGAGTAATGGTGAAAGTGGAAACTTTCGTTTTTTAAACGGTAGTTTTAGTGATGATATTCCTCATAAAGTAAGCGATCAAGGTTTTTAAATGGCTTATAAAAAATTGTCGATTGCAGCGCATAATTTTGCTGAAATCAACGTCGAAACTGCGAAAATTTTACACGATTTAGTCTCATGGTGTTAGTAGAACTTTAACAATCTGAAATTAGAGATTTTTATTAAAACCGATTATCACTACTCACAGATTTTGAATGATAATGTAACAAAAACAAAGACTTTGTAATATCATAAAACTGTTTAAGCAGAGTAAAAGAGGCTCAAATTCATCCATTAAACCCACACTCCAGGCCCTAAAGACGTACAATATCTAAATTATTTTATTATTTCATCTACTAGCATAAATTTCCATTTTGCGATTGTTTAATTTTTTAAAGAGCCATCGACGAAGACTAGCTACTGTAGTGCGTCTGTAACCCTATGTACCTGAGATTCATATAAATTTGTCAAATTACGTGAATAAATATTTCAAAAAATATTCAAGTAATATATGTGAGAAAAATTATCTACTGCTGGAAAAAACATATTTCGTTTTCTCAAATTATTTATCAATATCCCTCCTCACATATTCCTATTTTTACATTTTATTGTTTAAATTTAAACTGAAAACTTGATGTCTTACTAAATATCTGATCAAACCCTCATTTCAAGTTGGGATATTGCATAAGCGATCATCTTCTATTCAACAACGAGAGACAATTATTACTGTGCATGCAAATGTTCTTTTTGAGGAATATCTTAATGAAATTTTTGGTTTTCTTGTTTTTACCTAACTGCCGCAGGTTCTAAATAATTTGGCGCATACTTCAAACCAGTCACACTCAAGTAACACATGTGTCAGTGTGCTATGCTTGGTAGCGTTCATTCTTCTTTTCTTGAATGCGAAGCCTCATGTCTTTGGTTCAGCATCTGAATTGTAAGCAGAAGAATTCAAATGCACAAATAAGTCCCTTGAAGTTTTTATTTTATATTAATATAACAATAACAGTGAAGATTTATATGTGATTTCTTTGAATCATAAACTGTCTAGTTATTCTTTAACATATCTTACAATATAGCATGTAAAAGTTTGGCTACATTCAAAACTGAATTAAAAGCTAGTTATCTCAACATCATTTCTATAAGATCACTTGAAATATGAAGATAATGGAGACAACGATATTACTTTTGTGTCAGCTAGGAAAAAATTTGAACATATGCAGAATGGCTTGAGTAACGTTTATATAGAAGTTTAATTCTCATTTAAACATATCTTTAAAACCCTTTTCCAATTGAATTCAATGTCTTACGTCTTTATAGATATTGTAAATTGTGTAAATAAGAACTTTATTTACTGACGTGACACCCAGTGCGATGGAAAGCAGTGCTGATTTATAATATAAATTCTCAGCGATTTTAATGTGCAAACATTTTCCCAATTGACTGATCACAAAAGATTCTGTTTTACATTCATATACAAGTAAAATGATGCTTCAAATTGATTTCATCACATATGAGACTGCGAGAGCCTTATTACCAAATTGATGATTCAAAAAAATTAGACTTTGTGTTAACTGAGATTGTTTTTAACATGATACTTTAGTTTTTTATTAGCTGTTTAGAAATAACTAAAAGCACCACAAGTAACGTAAGTGTGAGGGAACTAAAATTGACTTACCACGATGATCACTGAGCCCCTGTAAAACATACTGTGAAAATAATACACCACAAATACAAATAATACATGCGTCGGACCGGTGAAATTACAATTATGATCCAGCCAAGATGTGTACATGATGTCCTCCAGATTCCATATGACATTAGTCTCTAGCTTGCTTACTTTAGGTGTAGTGTCACGTCCAAAATTTGTTCTCTGGAAGCCCTGGCCTGAGTAAAGAGTGCGTGCCTTCCCTCGCGAGTAGCCAAGGTCTGCTACAACAAATTGTCTTCATTGACCCACTTGGATATGGTGTCATTATACGAGTGTATGCTTCTTTCATCGACCACTCCTCACGAAACCCAAGGCTTACTTCAGCGACTTACGACTTCTGCTTCCAGGGAATTCTTTTTTCAAGAAACTCTTGGCTACTTAACCTGACACTTAAGAATCAAAATTCTCTTGCGCCTTGCTGATTTAGCACTGGCTCAAAATTTGAGTGCATTAGGGAAGAGGGTTCATTACCCATCGATGTTATTACTATAATTGATGAGAATTTTGCGAATTAACCTTGCTGGGATTCTTAAGATTTACGATAATGCATTGAACAACCACAAACTTCACATTAGGTCTCAGTTTTTACCTGTAATCAGCGTCGAGCTGGGCTCCAGACTTGCAGTTTCATACCCATAATCAATGCTTTACTGTAAGAAATTTCAGCTCAACAAACGCAAGGTTTTATTACAACCGAGTTCAAAGCTGTTAGAATGACGCTATTTTTAAACCAGTGACTGTACTTCTTTCTTCGCTGAAGGAAGCGCTTAGTGATCCTCTAGGATTCACACGTTTCCTGCGATTGCCTAGCAGGTGCAAATCTTTACTTTGTACACATAATCACTAAAAGACTTAGAAAAAAATTACAGAACCTAACCTAAGTGACGCACCGGTGGGTCCTATCGCAGGAAACGTGTTAAAACGTTGATGTCATTCCCTGAAAAGTAAAGCTTTTGTGATTCTATTCTAAAGTTAATATTATTTGAAGCAAATGTGCATTTTGACATATATTCTGATAGTGAAGCTTAACAATCAGGTCATATTTTAGGAGTTATTCCTCATAGAAGAGCCTGGAAAGTGGAAGTAGCGACGAAGCAGTTGTCCTTCATCTAAGTACAGTAATTTTATTGCCATTAAGAACCTTGACTGATTTAATGGAGTATAGATCAAGAATGAACTTGCATCCTAGAAGACCAGAGACCTTGATTCCTAGCCGACCAACGTCCTGTTACCTGCTCCAATTTCGGCACGATTAAAGATTCATGAGTTCTTTGTGAGGTCATTATTATGGTCATTATTAATTTTTTCTCTTAAGTTTCTCGCATAAATTTTTCAAACTAGTTCTAGATCAACGAAACTCTTCTGCGTGTTTCTGCGGCTCAAGTGTTTCATTAAATGATTTGGTGTAGCCTGTAAATAACGAGTACCATTACGGCATAGCTGAAAACACGTTAGGAATTCTACCATCTTGGCGGTGTACAACTCGCCAATTATGAAAACATATTTCATTTTTTAGGGGTGGGAAACGAATTTAGGAACCTGTAAAGCATTACGCAATTTTTTCATTTTACAAAATAATTTTGATCTTCAGTTTACGCTGATGAAATTTGAGGTACTCTTTCCATCATAATTGTCTAACTGCGATTAAGCATGTATTCATTAGAGAATTCTCACGTTAAACCCTACCACAGTATAGTACTTTTATAAGTGCAAATAGAAAATTTTCCGAGGTTGACAATGAATGGAAAACAATATTGAACCTAAGAACAAATTTATTCACTTATAAGCCAAAAATTCAGACTCGACAGTAAACTATATATTTTGGAAAATAAGCAAAACATTTTTAAATTAAAACCACGCTATTTGATGAAAGAAATAGATGAACTAATTCGCAATCGATAATTCAAAAATATTTTAAAAACAGCATTCGCTTGTGCGAGACCTAAATATAACACGAGCCACATACATGCATAGTTAATGTTACCTTTAATGGGCCTTGTCTTGTAACATAATTTGCTGTGATGTGTGCTTGGCGTAAGAGCACTTGATAACAAGCTTCATTATCCTGATATCAGCCAGTTCTCTAACCCTATATTCAAATTGAATGACACGACCGACCCAGATCTAAGTCAGTCGAGGTCGCGGTTCAGAGGTAGAGCAGGACTGAACAGCCCAACCAAACTTACAACTTAATGAGCCTGCACCAGGTAACCATCCTTCAGGTGTGTTATTACGACAAGTACCGTAAGGCTTTAATGTTCGTAGTTAACAGGGATTACTAAGCGAGCGGAATAATACATCTTGGGTATATAGTCCATCACTTGATTGATGAACGATGGCGTTGGAAACACGCAAGTTTGACATGAAGGTGACTGCTTCCAATGTTACTCTTGCCAATTGAAGCTTTAAAACTGAGGAATAGATTTTGTTTTCTCTGTTTGGTGTTCAATATACATTATAAATCATCAAATGCAATGACCTAAGTTCGTTTTGAAATTGTATTTAGCTGTCGCTATGAATTAAGTTTCTTTCGAATTAAAAAGGAAATTATAATATAACTCCACGTTTTTCATAAAGATAGTCGTAGTGGGCATTTATTTCACACAGAGGAGAAACTTCTCTGAGATCTACCGCTTTTGAAACATAACTGATGACTACCTAGAAGCATTAAAGCTAAACGAGTTTTAACACCCTATAACTAATTTCTTTTACGAAGAAACGTTATTGAAGACAGCTCAGAGCAATCTCGAGCTCTTGCATAAATCTTGCTCCTGTCGGCGTACTTCACTAGATTACACATGGAAGTAACATGACGTGTTGGAGAGCCTAGCGTTACTGCAATAATGAAAGCTATCAGTACACTCGTAAACTCGTCTAACAATGCGACTTAAATAAACGCAGCAACTGTCGTGAGTAGATTTGTCATATTAAAAGCTCTTTCCAACTAGAAATCTTTGTAATTTCGCGGAAAATTTTCTAGATCAAATTCAGCGATTAAAATTAATTTTTACTTAATATTTTTTTCTTTATCGCAGACAATGACGGACATAGAGCTGCACGCACGAATGAGGGAAACGACAGGCCATCTGGAAAAGACACAAATGATCCTGAAGGCAAATGCGAAAAGACTCTTGACTCACACGAACAGGGAACAAATTTTGAGCACACTGACGAACAGGAAAATTCGACAAATCAGTCGGGGGATATCACCCCTCAAGCGGATGTCCTGGACGTGGAGAGTGAACGACGTAGGTTGTCTTTGAAATCAAGCGATGGATTTGAAGTGACTTACGACATTGACGTCGACAACGGAGTGGTGAACATCACTCCACGAGGAGTGGAAGAGACCGTGGAGGGGGCGAAGAGAGCTTGGGGCAGCGCTCCGAGCCACCCGGACACCCAAACCCACGAACAATCCGCCATCGACCGACGTCAGCGAGCGAGCAAACCATCTAGGAAAGAAAAGAAAACTCTTAGTGAGTCATAACTCTGTCCATTATTTCGTTAAGCTTCAATACGCATATTTAATTAGATACTGGTGAGTCAAAACTCTGTCCATTATTTCGTTAAGCTTCAATACGCATATTTAATTAGATACTGGTGAGTCAAAACTCTGTCCATTATTTCGTTAAGCTTCAATACGCGTATTTAATTAGATACTGGTGAGTCATAACTCTGTCCATTATTTCGTTAAGCTTCAATACGCATATTTAATTAGATACTGGTGAGTCAAAACTCTGTCGATTATTTCGTTAAGCTTCAATACGCGTATTTAATTAGATACTGGTGAGTCATAACTCTGTCCATTATTTCGTTAAGCTTCAATACGCATATTTAATTAGATACTGGTGAGTCAAAACTCTGTCTATTATTTCGTTAGCTTCAAAACACATATTTAATTAGATACTGATGAGTCATAAATCGGTCCGTTATTTCGTTAAGTTTTAACATGGACATTAAATTGGATACTGGTGAGTCATAACCCTGACGATCATCGTGCTGAACTTTAAAACACATGCGTCAATAGATGGTAGTGATTCATAACTCTCACAATCATCCTGCTGAACTTAGGTAGTAGTGTGCATGTAAATACTGGTGTAAACATGGTTATTCATTTTAAATGAAAACTTATTATTGAAGTAACATTAATTAAAACAAG
>VCRD01000236.1:158172-253799 GCA_006783055.1 Trinorchestia longiramus
CGGAGGCACGGCACGGCGCTGGAAGAACAACAGACCACCTTGCGTTCAGAGTTGGATCAGCTGCACAGGAAAATTATCGGCTCCATTGTGAAACGCAGTCCTCTCGTCACAGGGGTCAGAGATGAGCCCAGCAGGAAGGTACAGTTGCAATGGCACTGTTTATAATTGAAGGGTGGAAAGCACTAGTGGACTACTTGCATTTTTTCCCTTGGTAAATATAATATATTTTCCACGGGAAAAAATGCAAGTAGTCCACTCCCGTGCTGTCGCTAACACAGCGCAGACATAGGCGATTACGATCCAGTAGTTTACTATATGAAGGGTGGACAGCACTAGTGGACTACTTGCATTTTCTCCTGTGGGAAAAAATGCAAGTAGTCCACTAGTGCTTTCCACCCTTCAATTGTAATATTTATCTGCGATTACGCACTGAAATTCAAGAGGTATGTTTCGTGTATGTGAGACTGGGTCGAATAAAGAATGATTGCAGTATGTCCTCATTTTGACAATGTAGGAAGAAATTTGTGGTAAACTGGGAGTAGAGAGGACACATTTTGAAAAAATGTCACTCAAGTTAAGTTATTATACGAAAATATTTTGCTTCTTGGTTCACAATTTTAAAGCTAATATTACAACCGTACAACTGCATTTTGCAGTATTTTCTGATGTGTGATCGAGTTGACTGCTGATGTTACACTGGGTCCAGTATAGCTCATCGGCTTCATTTATTTTGATAATCCCGTCTTTTAAATATTTAGCTAACAAACGCAATTGTGGACACTTCTGTTTCAACTGTTTTTTAGTTACTTACATTCTTCTATCAAAATCGAGCTCAATCAAGGACTCACTTTAAACTTTTTGCTGGTCTGTTGAATAAAACATTCACCAGTAACACTCTTGCCAAAATAAGAGTCTGCTACGACTGAAATAAACTTTCATAAGACTTTTTTGCAGGCCAACCTCAAAATATCTGTTATTCGGCTACGTCATGAGATTGAAGATCTCAAGAAGCGTCATGAATCCATGGACATCAAACTGGAGACAGAAACCAAGGTAAACATCTTTACAGACGCTAGAATCCAGCTAGTCACAAGCCTTGATTAACACGTTGACTCCGATTACCTGATTCGTGTAAAACTTCACTTTGTACGCATAGTCACTAGAAGGATCTGAAAAAATTACAGAACCTAACCTAAGTGGTACACATACGTACCACTTCGGAGTCAACGTGTTAACTAAAATTTGATATTTGGCCGACTCTGTCAGTAGCGTAAGGTGTATGTTGCTACGGAGCGTGGTATAGTTGCACAAATTTAGACTGAAAATTAGTGAATACCTTTCACTTAAATTTTAGTACTCAGGTTTTTCTATAGTGTTTAACATCCATGCAACATTTCATTCTAGCGGTGAACAAAAGTTTAAAATACATCATTTCTAGGAAGCAATGATTTATTTGGCATTCTTTAAATGTTCCACTAAGAATTTATAATTGATTTTGCTTGGACGAAGGTGTTCTGGTTAGTGTCATGTGTTCGTGCTTGGTAATCGAGAGGCCAAGTTGTAACCTAGTGCTCAAAACTGAACGGACACAAAATATTAAACGAGTCGAGCAACATTTCTGCAGTTAATTTCTAAAACTGATTGCCTGTTTATAGTGTTTATTTTACTTCAAATTTTTTACTAAAAGGAAGATAAACTAAGAATTATGCGACTCTGATAATGTTGGCTAATGACTAGTAAAGTGTTGTGTTCTGACCAGAATTGCTGAATGTTTAATGTTATTTAAAAACTTGCGAATTGCAAAAGAAATATTTTTCAAGCTCCACTGACTAGTTTGAATTGTAGTAAACTAAATGACAAGTTCTTAAACCTTCGTTATGACTCGTCATTTTATTATGCGTGTCATTATTGTACTTCTTTCTTGTTTTAGTGAAGGGACCAACGTAGAGTAGCTAATTTTCTGGTGTTTGTTGCAGCTCAAAGGGCAGGCCGAGAAAGAAGTGAAGCAGCTACGCCAGGAAGTGAGCAAAAAAAAGATTGATGTTGCCCTCATCCGCGCTAAGAATCCATCGTTGAGACACAGCATGGGTGACATCCCCCAGAACTTCTAGCACAGCGGCTCCAGGGCAGGCAGTCTCATGAGTAACGCCACCCTGGGGAGCGATCGCCAACCAAACCTGCCAAGAAGTCCGTCCGTCTTATCCAGAAGTCAATCTGTTATCCCTAGTATTCAGTCAGTCGCTGGTGGGAGGGAATCTGCAGCTTCGAATTATTTTTCGGATAGCTACGTCAACGTTCCTAGTTACACAGATAGATCGAAGGAATACAAAGAAGTTTACAACGAGGTCATGTGGGAAAATAAGATGAAACGAGAGCTAGCGAGCAAATCTCGTAGTAATGACACTCTGAGTCAGGTCAGTGGAAATCCTTCTGAGTATTACCGTAGCAATGAAAGCTTGTTGAACGACAGTGTCTTCGATAGCAGCGATGGACTACTTCAGAGCTCAAATGAAGACCTTGGAAGGAAACGGAAAGACTCATCTCGAGCATATGTTCGTTTTTGTGAGCGGAAGTCAATGAAATCTAGACGAGGGTTGCGACATAGCTGGAGTGGAGCTCCAAGTAATGAAAATCAAAACGACATCCCAGTCCAGAAGCGACACAGTTTTGCAGATTATCCATCCGGTACTTCGGGCCTCCAGAACAGCCCACTTGAAACCAGAAACTCTGCAAATGACGACGACGACGACTTCGAAAGAGAACGAGAGGACAATGATAATTTTGAAAGAAAGAATGTAATATCAGACTCTAAGGCAGGTAGGCTTTCGACTGATACCCCGTACGAGAACAGCAAACAACAGGATAACAACACTTATCAGAACGTTAGTCAAGAAGATGGTGCAGTTCGTAATATGAAGTCCATCGATGATGTCAAGTCAGAGTACTCAAGGAATCAAACAAAATCTAACGTCGCTAAAAGTACTTCTGAAGTAAATGCTAATAGCGAAGCAGTAGAAAATATATCGGCTGAAGAAGGATACGGAACTCATAGTGAATTGAATGAAACGGATAGTGCTTTGTTAAACAGAGAAATAGTTTTTCATGAACATTTGAGAGAGCCCTCAAATTTTGAGGATGACCAGATAACTCTGGAAACAGACCACCACGCTTATGAAGGAGAAAATGGCCAAGCTGCACTCCAAAATGAAATTCAAGATGAAGATACAAGCTACTTAATTATGAGAGTTAAGTCTCACGAAGAGTCATATGAAAGTGAAAATTTAGATGGTGCACCTAGCGAGCCTCAGATCGAAGTTCTACAAGAGCGCACCGTTACGGTATATCCTTTAGAGAATTCACCAAAGGGAAGATTTAGTTCTAGAAAGCGGGAAAGGGATAGAGAAAAACAGCCAGCAGCTAATAAAAGAAAATATTCAACCACGCGCCCAGTTTCGCATCATGTAACCGTGAAGTATAAGAATAGCGATTCAGTTGATAGCGATGATCTTCATCCATGGGATAGCGTACATCCCGATAATGATAAAGGAGTAACGCGCTCCGAATCATTTCGTGAACCTGAATTGCTCCCAAGCTGTAATTTTGTTGAAGAATATGTTGAAAGACCGGCAATAAAAAGCGCTTCAAGTAATAAGTATATTCAGAGTGTGCTAGGAAATGAATATGGAACGAAGACCAGCTATTACGATGGAGCAAGAAGCGATGCTGTGATTGTGCTTACAGATGAAGAAAAAGAATTGATTAATTTAAAATCTGGGAGAAATACCGTGAAGAGACCTAACATTTTGCCGCTTCAAGCCTTAGAAGAACAGCCGTCAAATGAGAACACTCAAAAAAGAGCAAGTTCAAGTTCTTTAGTCATTCCTCGCATCGTTGTTACACCTCTAGAAAACATTCAAACTGAGACTGATAATAACATTGAAAAGAAAGACAATGAGAAAAACGACAATAATATTCGCAAGAGCAAACGGTCGAAAGCTGTGACAACAGAAACATCGAAGCGCCCAAAGTTGAAGAAGCCTTTAAACAAATCCAATTCCCCGAAGAAGTCCATTCTGAAAGGAAGTCCTAAGAATCAATTGATAAAAGGGAGTTCACCTGAAGAGAGAACTAGCAATGCAGGCAACAATAACACGAGGCTTGTGATGCCTGCAATCGCAGGTCCAAATCCAAATAAAACCAAACCCACCCTTGCTTCTGCCCCAAACTCTCTTAAACTGCCGCTCATTGACATGGATGGTACTTGATGAGGGCATTTATGATAATGACATTCATGATACAATATCGAATCGTTTATCCTGGTCTTGGCCAGAGGAAGTCCAGCCAGCGTGTGCCACCACCAGCACTCAGGTGCCGCAACTCATTGACATGGATTGAGTGCAACAGGCAAAATGTGACCTGACTTTAATGGTCGCTGGTCGCACGTGAATGCGAATGCAGTGTGATGAGCAGAATTGGCACACGGATTGCGCTCATACCGAATAAAATAATGTTTACTCGTCACATTTTTTAGGAAAGTCTTTGGACATTTTATCATAACGTGAGGCTCTTGTGGTCGTTGTAATGCAAAAGCTTGAGCCAGCATTAGATCAGTTTAAAATCGGTGCAAGAAATAGATTTCATAGAGTTCAATAATTAGCAGCATAGAAGTTGTCGCTTGACAAGGTAGAGAGATGTAGTAGAAATACTAGTACTATGCATGTCATTAACGAGCATTAGAGTTGATCAGACTTGAAGCTGATGTGTAGGGAGATATTTACTTTAAATATCTATCATAACACTAGGCTCATTACGTACGTCGCTTAGGTAAAAATTATTTTCGTCCTTTAAATATTAGTGTAGTTTTTAGTGAAATGGGATCAAATTCCGAATAATAGAAACAGAGAAGAGAGTGAAAGCCTACGATCATTACATTAGTTTTGTTTCTCCACAAATGTTTCAATACTTAGTAAAACCATCTGACTAATTTCTTCAGTTTTTTAGGAAATTTTCACTAAAATATTTTTCTCAAATTTAATTCCATAATTCAAAGCTATGATATTTTCTCTACGAAGTTGCTTTCTAGTTGTTCAACTGAACTAAATGTTTAATACATTTTTAATAAGTTTTGCGGTCTGGCTCCTATGATGTTCAAGTCATGATCTACAAAAATCATTCCAATTCATTGGGGGCAAAAAAAAAATTTATTATGAGAATAGAAACTGAGTTTCAAAAATAATTTTGTTGATAATGTCTTATCAAAAATTTTTGGTAACAGTAAGAACTGTGTCCTAATCGATGTTAAAAAATATTCTACAGGGATCAAAGGTTTTTTTAAAATTTGTTTATCAGTATCTAAATTTTAGCAATTCTCCCTCTTTGTTTATGGATTACTTAAACATTTAACAAGCAATGACTAGGCTTCATTCACGGTTTTAGTATTGAAGTGTTGACTGGCTCAATAGTATTGTAGTAACTTGCCCTATTTGACATTCCCTGACATGTGCATACATTTCAACAGGAACTTCCTCTAGAACAAAATAATACTACAATAGCAAACAAGTTATCTGCCTTGCAATTAGGTCTGTAATATATTATAAGTACTACGTAAACATTTCTTCTGAACTTCCACGGTGCAATAAAAAGCATATCACAAATGTTGACGAATTTTAAAATAGAGAGGTCTAAGCAGCACAGAGTATTTGCGTATACGACGGAATGAAGAAGTCCAGTGGTTCCCATCTCCATGCTATTGAAGTATCCAGATGAATGAATAAAAATTAATCTTAGTGAGACTTGGCGTAGTTTCTTCAAAGATTGTTTGTGAGATGACACCTTTAATTTCAATCAGAATCAGACAATTAAAGCTAGCTTTTTGCAACAATTTGGGTTTGCTTTCTTTGACACTTCCTGAACGAGGTAAAGTCGGTAAAAAAAAATTTCAAAAATTCCCTTCCATCACACGATTTTGGTTACAGGTGCCTATGCTTGTTTATGTACTACGAACACAGCGTAAAAGAGGATAAATTTCAAACTTTCATTCAACTTCAACAAACGCATTCATGGATCCGAATGGACATTGAACGCATTGAGCGATGCATCGATAAATGAAGCCTGTCTGTGACTGTTAAATACACTTCAATTTTTTGTACTTGTTCTCATTCTATTTTTATTTCAGAGGCAATGAAAATCTGTGCGAAGCCTCAAAGCAATGGTACTATCAACAGAATATTAAAGAACTCGTTTCATACTGTGTCTGCTGAGCTATTGGTGTTCAAGAATGTCATTTCAATCAACGAGATTTCTGGTGCTACTCTAATTTGCAATTTACGTCATAAACAACTTGAATTTGGAATGATATAATAGAATAACCACGTCAATGCACAGGCAAAATGTTGTTGAAATAAGTCCGAACATGGTTCTTACGAGGTGCTAGACGCAGCTAGAGGCTTAAAAACGTACTGCCACTTTCCAAAATATATCATACTAACGGCTAAGAAAACTGTGTTGTTAGTGACATGCAAAAACCAACCTGTTCGGTAATAATCGTCTGTTGCTGAAATTGTGTGAGTGTGAACAGAGAGCATTGTTTCGAAAATACGAATTAATAAGGGCGTTACATCTATAAAGCCTGAAGAATTATACACATTGCTGCATTATTTAATACCTCTGACAATACCTTAAGTAAAATAGTATAAGATTGAATTGAAGAGAATGCATTTTACTCGTCGAATGAAGAGAAATAGATTCATCGGGGACCAATATATAAAGCACAAGTAGTCAATAATGACGTCAATTTTATTCCCAAATATTCAAATAAATATTGCATGGGCTAACGACATTTACCAAGAAATTATAGTTGTTCTGTCACCCTGATGAATGTTCCTATCCAAATTCTTACTTCTTTTATCAGGCGTAAAAATAACCCTGTATCGAGACATGGCCTTATGCATGAGTAAATCGATTATGAGCTACGAGAGCAAGAAGGTTAGCGATGAAATCAACGTCGTGCCATTCAAGTGATAGACCATACGCACTGCATCCTATTATAAAAGTTCCTATAATTCTCCGTCGTCTCATGAGCGCATTTATACTTTGCTATCTGCTTTAAATTTAGGTAAAATACCAGTGTACAATGTCTGTACATGGTTCGGTATAACAAATTGCTTCTATGTTGGTTTCTGAGAAGACTTCTACTCTACCACCAAGAGTATTGAAGTAAAACACTCTGAGACACGAGCGAGCATTAAGACATTAATAATTCTGTTAATGATGAATTGCAGCTAACCCAGACTGTGATTCGTTGATCGACAGTGTGACTTTTAAGCATGAAGATGAGCGACAGTAGATCTATGTTGTATTAGCTGACATGTTCTGGGTTGAAGGTTTTCCACTATTTCGTACAGAACTACGTTTTCAAATTGTGATACGTATAGTACAGGCTCTTGGCTCACATGCCTGACGAATCCTCCACGCCGTCATGCCATGAATGCACAATGTGAACGATATTTCTCTTTAGAAGAAAATCACGAGCCACGAAGATAAACTGAGACGAAATTGAGCCAATACTAAGTCCATTGATGTTCAATAGCAAAGCCTCAATATCGGTAGCCTGGCTAATTCGTCCAGTCCGAAACAAAAATTCATAAGAAAATATTGTCACTCGTATCATCTTAAATTGATTGAACGAGTTGTGAAATTCATTAATTCTTGTGAAATCACTGCATGTGAGCTGAATTCTTGAGCACGCTTAATTTATATTCTATTTTAAAAATTAAGCAGTCGTTTAATTTATACTTCAAGTAAATAGCAGCTTTTGCAAATGTCAACTCCCGTATTCGTACTTATCTAATCAACCACGAAATATTTAGTTATAACAAAGTTAGTAAAAGAGTTCTAAATTAATGATGAATATCTTCCCTTCATTTTACGTATTTATATTGAGGTATTTTTCTGCAGAACTACGTATGGGTCTGATCAACTTCACGAATATACAGCATGAGAATGTATTGCGCTAAAGTCGAACAATCATTAATTGTGGTTTGTCATGTGTCTGCTTAAAATTAAAGCGGAAAGTCTCCGGGGTGTTTGCTTAGCCTCCTAGTCAGGGAGTTCATTCTAAAGTCAAGCCCAACCTCTGCAAGTTAAGTCAGTGCAGTTTGGGTTGAATGTCCTCTGTTGGGTTGAATTTATCTTTGCAAGTTAAGTCGATGCAGTCTTGGGTTGAATTTACCTTTACGAGTAAAGTCAATCCAGTATTGGGTTGAATTTGCTCTATTGGGTTGAATTGACCTTCGCAAGTAAAGTCAATCCAGTATTGGGTTGCATTTCCTCTGTTGGGTTGAATTTACCTCTGCAAGTAAAGTGAATGCTGTATTGAGTTGATTTGCAAATGAACGCATGAGCGATTTTGAGTTGCGTATGTTACCTATCTGCAGAAGTGAAAAAAGCTTGCAACGCAATGAAAAGGTCACCTAAGAGCTGGAAGCTCTTTTGTTAACTATTGGGTATATTTTGTGAAGTAAAAATTAACGTTCGACTTAGCCGTTAAAAACGTACTAAATTAACTAACACTAATCAACAAAACGTTCAAAAGTATGATTGGTTTGGCGGATCATCAAAGATTCACAATGCTTGCCTAATTCTCATAAATAGAAACAAAATAACTTAGGAAGCACAACATATGGCGGTAAATTGGAATTATACAAAGGAGACTAAGTTTACTGAGAGACCGAATGAATTAAGATACGCTGGCTGAGGATAATCTGAAAGATTAAGTTCGATTCCCAAGACTGGCTTTACAGTTCATCCATGAAACCTATCCAGCAGAAGCGAGCAAGTATTACGCTTCTAATGCATTCACTTCACAGTACGTGGGGTATTCGAGTTTTAACATTTCCTGTGTTTTTTCTCATAACTGAAAATAGATAAAAACATACAGTTCGTTTTGAAATACTCGTGCACTCGTTGTGAATGCATGACAAAAATGGCAGCACTATACTGCACAGAACTCAAGCGGCAGCGGCAAGAGCGAGGACTGTTTTTGGCAGTTGAAATGGCGTACGGCATCTGTGTCTACGCTTCCATTGAGCTGACTGGCTTCGTTTCAGTGTTGGAAAGCAGCATCCATGTCTCATCTATTGTCACAATCGATGAAAAGAAAGAATCGAAAGCACAGAAAGAAATCGATAATGTAAACTGTAGTTGCACCACATTCCAGAATAGAACCCGCATTCGGAATCATTTTTTCAGAGGTTGAGAAAAGTAGTAAGAACAAAGCTCAAAAATGAATGAAATGCACTTCAAATAAAATTGAGCACTATGGAGTATGATATTACATTATTATCATAAATTTGTATACAACATGGCAGACTTTTCATTTTAGAGAATACTGTATCAGAGCTTGTTTTTGTTCAACAGGGAGGAAAACTGTGAGCAAAGGACAAAACTGACATTAAAAAAATCAACTTGATAAGAGCATCAGAAACTACAAACGCTGCTGATAAAGGAACACATTACTATTTTAGCTTGAAAAATAAAAGTTGATATATCCACAGGGACAACAAACCCTTCAGTCAGTCTATCTCCGTTGTGTCAAGCGACCCTAGATACCATGGCAAGTCGGCGTCGCTTTGATTCTTCGAAGTGCGTCCTAAAAATGTCATCATATACTGAAAGGTACTCAGCAATTCGGAGCAGACGCCGATCATTGAACCACGGAGCTCTCATCTTTCAAGGAGAGGAGACGAGCGTAGCTTTAGCTCCGCCCCAAAACTATTGTTCTTGAGCTCACCCACGTGACCCGGGCCACGTGAGAGCGGCCACGCTTGTGATGACGTCATAAGGATGTGCCAAATGCCCATCAACCATTTACTGATTCCATGCAAAGCGGGAGGATTTCCAAAATCAAGAATCTAAATCAGCTTAGCGGGTTATTGTGGAGTTTCTACTGACGGTACAACCTCATTTATAGCCAGGAAATTCAGGTTAAAGTCTTGCGGATATTAAGGGGAATAAATAAAATCATTAAGTGAAGTTGTTGTATGAAAATGGATAAAACGACACAAGATATTATTGTGATCACTACTATTTAATCCACATATATTTTAGTGTTAAACCCTACACAAAGAGAGCACAAAAGACGTCAATACAACTACGCGGCATCGAGAGCGCCGTTGAGAGGCAATTCAGCTTCGGCACAAGTCTACTCTTCGCCTGCTCAGCTGCCAGCAACTCCTACCTTTTTAATTCCTTACATATGTGGCCTGTAACAACTATACAAGACTTTAGAGTTGCAATTTTCTCCTTATATTCCTGCTAAGAAAGACGCTTTCCAAATAGCTTAAAAACATTTCGAAAATGTAACTATAATCTTCAGAATCAATTCGCTCACTATTTTATAAACTACCAACGCCAAAATAAAATCTCCAGCAGGAAAAACATTTAAAATGGGAAACCTTTCTTAAGCTCATATAGCTTAACACTGTAAAACAATATTTTCGTATGATAAGTAAGCTCGCTGTATCATCGACGGACCTATTTGATAAATCGTGGGGTACTGCGATTCATTGAGCGAACAAAAACAAGTGTGTACTGGCGCAGATGTGTTCGGGTTCACGCCAAAGTTCAACCCATCAGCAGCAGGGCCTTCGAATCGCTCTGTCTCATGGTGAAGTTATCCTAAAAAAGTGACGTGAATACTGAATGCTGACACCTAAACTTTTGTGTGCAATAGCCAAAGTGTGTGAGAAAGAATGATGGGCCTAGAACTCTTACTAGATGCTGCTGAATTCATCGAAAATCAAGAGAAAAAGGCGGAAACAGGTAAGATACTGGTGTTATTGGGTTTTGTAATCCCGCTCTTAATAAATCTAACCTACATTTATTCAGTTTTAGGATATCTTTAGAGTTAGACTCGTTGGATTATCAAAATGAAGAATGATTTAGCAAAATGATTTATCAAGATGTTAATCAAATTGGTATATTTTGTTTTGGATTGATTTTTTACGTCTTTCTGCCATGATCGTGGGCGCTTATCAATAAACGTCATGGCTGCCAGATGTTCGGTTACGAGTGACCGCAGCGAAGGAGGTATTCATCTTACAATTGACCAATGAGAAATTAAATTGATTAAACGCAATTAAAATAACTATATTTTTATACATATGCAGGGATGAAATTAAACTTGAATGCTGCGGTAAGAAATAATAAGACACCATCGTGAATTATCCAGCGACATTTGGCAGCATAGTGCCACTCCACACGTGTGCTTAGGATGCCGCTAAACACGTCTGTCGATTATACATGCGTTTTTGTCTGAAGGTAGCCTGCATATCTGGACCTTTATTCTGATTAGTAACATATTTAATATCAATAGTTGAAACTACAAAGCAATGAAGGGAAAAATGGAATGAAAGAAACATCTGACATTGCAACTCCTGAATTCGTTACAAGTACTCTATTTACCTATTTCGTCTCACCTGTATTGGCAAACTTCGTTATCCTGTCTCCTGCAACGAAAATGACGCATCTTCGTTGCATTGAGGTAAGCAGCCGTGATTCAGAGCACAAAACTCTTGTTTGTTTGAGAACACCTGGTATTCCTCATCCAGGGCTGGTCATTGCGCGAAGTAATGGTGAAAACTCACACCTAAACCCGTGCTCAAATTGATTTACCTCAACTATATCGAGTTGCGTTTTATTCCGATACGGAAAATGAAAAATTTTACTTATTGGACTGTCTCGCCTGTAACTATATTCTTTAGCTAATTCCGGAACCCCTGATGTGTTTCATTTTATTAGCTATCCATGTCTTTTTTTCCTGAATACCACGTGATTACAAACGTGTCTAAAAGTTAGCTTTTTTGAAGGGCACCTATAAATTATTTGTGAAAATGATCGCTTCACCTTAATTGATAAAATATACAATCCTTTTGTAAGTAGCATGGTTATTTATCTTTTTCTTCAAGATACGCACTATGCAGTTTTAGAGAGCATCTAGTAAATATTCAGACTCGGCAGAAGACTCCATATCGAACTATGTTTTTGGAGTTTCTCAATAGTATAGTACAAAATGACATAAATACAGAATTATTAGTAGCATTTACTCAGTAATGTTGTCGCCACGTTGTCCCAATATGGCTAATTCAATTTGAAAATTTCACGGTCATGTTGTATATTGTGCTCCATTTTCGAGCAAATAACGATTACAGGTATACTCTTAACAAGCGATGGATATTTTAAGTATACTAGCGCTGTATCTGTCGGACTTATTTTTGTTTGAAAATATCTTTATTATTTTAATGTGCGAGAAAAATAAAATTTAAGTATATGAAGTGTCTATAGGTTCGCTTTTTAATTTTTTACCGTACAAGGAGTGAGTTTGTGAAACTAAGAATAGAATTTTTCAGCATATTATGAAGCATTGGTTCTCATGCATAATTGAAATGTATAAATTTAACAACAAGCAAATAGCAGAACGTCTATAATTTTCACCGATACTCGGGGCAAACTCATTGAAAAATGTTTTTTTACGGTTGTTAGGTTGGCCAAAAAACGTAGTTTTGCTCAACTTTAAGAGCCTACCTTCAGTACTCGAATCAGCCTTACAGAGACGACATTCTTATTTACGATTTCTGTAATTTAATGAAAAAAATCCAGTTGAGCCTACTTAGTAAATGAACTGGAGTGTCTTGATGGTGTGATATCTTTGAATGAGACATAGAAGTCTCGTGAGGGACAGGAAGTCTGCTGTTGAATTCTATTTCTTTTATATATGTGTTACCAAAGTTTTTCAAGTCCAGGTGAAATAAATACAGGCGCATGAGTTTTACTCCATTCACGTGCAGAGCTAATGCTTGCTTCTCCGCGCTCCAGATATTGATGTTGGGCGAGTTTAAAAAAAAATTCGCAATTTTTCGGTGGAGAACTTTTCACGTAAACAAAATGTGAGTGCTAATGTAACTGCGAGTCACAAACTTGAGCGAGGCATTCATTGGAGATTCACTGATGAAAAACTAACAAAAAATTCAATCATTCGATTAATTAATTTAAAAATTTCTTAGTATTATTGATCTCAAACTTTTCTTTAACCCTGAACGGAGTTTTGGGCAACTAAATTTCATGCTAGCTATACCGAAAAAAGTATTTAATATTTTTGGCTAAAATGTTAAAATTCTTGAACGAGCTCTAGTGACGAAGGTAGATAATTCCAAACGAAGGCTGCAGTTGAAACTACGTTCGTGAATGCTGTTAGTAAATCAAAGATAAAGAGCAAGTGAGTCGATACCATGATAGTTTGGTAGAGAGATATAGAGATTTCGATACCATTATGATATTATTGAGTTTTTATGGAAATAAAAACGATCTTGGAGCTTATGCTTGATGAAATAAGCCCATACATTTAAATTCGACACTAAATTTGTCCTTTACAATACATGTTCTTTCGTACTAAGAGTTCTAATAAATTAATAAAGTAAGTCAGTTCGATTATTCGGAAAACTGAATATATATGAAGGAAAATTTGCTTGTCTATTCCCAAAAGGGAAGCCTTTTGCCTCTACCTAACAATTTGTGTTTCCGAACAACATGCCGTGAAACTCAACACTAGTTGACAAACTCTCAAGCATTTTTTAAAGTAATGAATAATCTAGAATCTCTTTCTAGACACAGATGAATTTATTCATGAACAAACGTAACACGAGGCTCATTACGTATGTCGTTCAGGTAAAAATTATTGGTGTTCTTCTTGAGAAAAGAATGCAATGAACTGGTGGAAGGCGGAATTTTGTTCTGACTGACTCAGGCAGTCAACTTGAGCCATTTGATCAAGGCCAGTCAGTGTATACCGTCAAGTTACGAAAAAATAAGCAGAAAAACATGATTCAGCAGGTGGTCTGTATTTATTTGCCTTAAATTATGCTTTGTGAAGGTGATACGCTTCTGTTTATTATCATCTATATGAAGTTTAAAACTAGAAGCTTATAGTTTTTATTCCGTTAATTCTGTATTATACGAGTTCCTTGTTACTCCATGCTACCAAAAGCTTTGAAATTTCTTGTTGTTTTTATAGTATTCGAAGAGAAGTTGTACCTGATTTTTTCGCTGTTTGATATAGTAGGAGCTCTAAGTTCCATTGTTAAAAATTTCTAGGAATCGGTTGAAGCTCTCCTTTAATTATGAATGAAAGGATCTCAAACTTATAGAAATATCTACAGTTGATCAACATTTGTCCTCATTGTTTTGTTTACGAAATATATTTATAAGAATATTGAGTATTCGTACATCCTGGTACTTGCTACTTCTAAAACCGGCCGTTGTCCAGGACAACTTTGTTCTGTAATCGATGGGTGAAGGAAGACACGGCGCGCACGTCTGGCCCTATTTATGTTGTCTGGTGGCACTTGGCATTCGACTCGCTTTGGTGCGAGGCCGATGCTCCTACGATGCATTGCGACTTTAATCTAATGTTGCGTTCACGTAAGCTTTCAAGGTGGACTTGCTCGCACGGTCGTGCTCCTCATCCAGTCCTTCGTTGGTAGCATGGATGAGGAATGTAGAGAAAATACGACATAATCAATCTGGCAGAATTACGGGATATGGATTCTTCTCTGCTTATCTATTACGTTTTAATTTGTTGGTGTCATCGGCCATACGTAAGCGTAATTTGAAGAGCAAAACTACGAAAATCTATAGCTTCCAGTAGCTGTAAGCCTGTAATTCACTGGTTCTAGTTGACGTCGATTTAGCGCACCAAAAAACGGCCTCCCATGTCAAGGAATACGTTTGCTTCTTAGTTGTTTGTTTCCAGTAAGTGTACCTTATTGATCACCTTAAGAATTTGAAAAACCAATGTGCTAAATGTCTATGTACTGTGTACTTGATTGGAAATAAAGATTGTTAAAAAAGATTGTTATAATAGCCGCCTCATCATTTACAGCACTCTGTATCTTACGCAGAATACGTCAAAGACTTTTAAAACGTTTAAGCGTGGAATGTCTGCTTTATCTGAAGAACAATTTAATTCCGCTACGCATAGATATGAAATATTAATAATATATTTACTTATGTTTTCAACTTCATATTGTAAATCACGAATCTTGTAATAATTCGCACTTTAGTTAATATGCTTCTCATACGCTTTCAATGCTTTCATCTATCTCCTTGACAGAAGCCTTGTTAGATGTGCACGCAATTAGGAAATAAACCTATGGAGAACTACTAGAATTTTACTTCTATTGCTTGAATGACTCGAGTGAAGAAACAACACTGGAATGTCTGTTTCGATAAATTATGCATCTGATAAAGTTAAAATAATGTTATAGGATAATATGGTTTAGGTAGGAGTGAAAGAAGTAACAAAGAATTTGTCTTTGATGTTCAGATAAAAGGGTTACTTATTTCTGTAACGATATTTATTTTTCCGATACTTCTTAGAATTGGTGAACTGCTTGAAGCCTTCGTTTCTCAATGCATATTTACAGGACTTTCAATCCGAGCAATTCCTCTTCAAATTTTACATTTAGTATTTTTATTTCTTACTGAAGAGCAAAACTTGTAAGCATACCTCATTAAGAGCAATAAGTGGGATAACATTTGCCTCTAATTTCAGCCTGGAGCTCTAAGCCCTCTCATAGGGTGTCGCCCAAAAAATGTATACATTTTAAAAGGCTGGAGTTTGAATACTACTGTAAACAAAAGGTAGGTAACCACGTATTATCTTTAGAAAACTTTAGATTTTGCTCTTTCTAATGAGACTTGTCCCAGCCTCCTAGCACCAGTAATATTCAAACTACAGCCTTTTAAAAATGCATGAAATTTTTTGGGACACTCTGTATAAGGTGACGATACTTTTGCTTCAGAGCAGGTCCTGTTTTAGAACACTGTCCTGCGCCACCTCGAGCAGGACGCTAATATGCCCGTTTATTGTTTTGTGAAGCTCTCTAAATAAAACTATAAAAGTTACTAGGCTTCAGTTTGTGAAGTGACGTAATTTGGCTTAATTTGGTTAGCATACAGGTGGCTGTTCTTTTTGGAAGAGTGCCGAATATTAATTTATTTCAGGCTTTTATTTATATTGTGTTTCAATGTATTATGTTTGTAGCATATGCAGTCTGTTTAGAAAAACATTCATTACGTTATAGGTAGTGATATTTGAGCATCATTTTATATATTAACCCGCAATTGAAAATATTTCAGATGAAAAGGATGCAGATGTCGTAAAAACTTTACAAATTTATGGTTTCACAATTTAGAAATACACAGCACTTACTGTACAATTCCATGGCCATCTGCCAAATTCTGGTGTGGATTTTATAAGGCATTGAGGTATAAGGTAATGCGACTGAAATTGTCCTCGTAATATCTTTAATTTTAATCAGTTGCTTTCCTGGTCTAAAGAACTGACTGGAAAAGATGAAAATATATAAAATGGACCACTGCTTTTCTTCTATGAAACAGAGAAAAATCTTATCTTCATCGAATGAACTCTGAACTCATTACTGTCTAATGCCATCGAATTTTTATTTCTTTGAAACCTTCTAAGAGGAAAACAACTTTGAGTTTCAACTTCTACGTGATGAGACATCCTCTTTGTGCTCGCGTGTTCCCATAAAACTATGTCTTCATAGCTTGTATCGTAAATGTTTCCATATTCGTGGATATCTGTAGTGATGGAATTAGGTACTGATGATAACGCGCAATAATTTATTTTCTCAAGTTAAATTCAACATATGCATAATGATTCAGCAACAAAGAGTTGAACGTGAATAATTGTACTGTGAGGTTTTATCGGCGGGCCAGTGAGTGTTGGGCGGAGCGTAGGTGGCACACGTGGTTCGTGGATGACGTTGTATCGATTACAGACGTAACACCCTTTTCTTATCATTACTCACCTAACTGTGACTCACACTTTCGTGATACTCATTAATCGAGAAGTATTGTTTACATCTAAAATTCAGCCGGAACTCTATAGAGATTATTTCATGTCATTAGTAATAATCTGCATCTGATGACATGTAGCAATGGTGCGCTCTGGCAGCCATCTAATGCACCTGTTAGGTTTAAGCACACCCCCCTCGTCTCTCTAATATCGTCGTGTTTTGTCATACCAACGAGTAAAATTTCCTCATCTCTGTGTGCCCTTCTTGATTAATAATTTTCTCAACGCAAGACTCAATAACCTGGTAACAAAATCTTCGTTAAAATTTGTACGTAGAGAAGCAGTTTCCCGTTCACATTCTATCCACCGTGTCATGTTACTACCAGTGTTGCCTCTTCGACCACACTGAATCACTTTCCTTCAGATCCGAGTCTCCTCGTTAATGCATCGAAAACTTCACAAATTATTCAAATCTAATTTCGGTGCAGAAAAGCAGAATTGAACGTGAATCGTATTGTTAAAGCGATTCAACTTAATCGTTCAATCGTTATCAGTCAACTGATTCTCCGTTGCAGAAATTGAAAGCTGGACAGATTTCGAGGTAGAGTAACTTATAATTTTGACTGCAAATGTAGAGGTTCTTCTATGTTCTCTTCAGCAACGTTTTGGAGCTGCCCATGGTTAGCTAGATTAAAAAACTCAATTACCGTGTATAAGATTTTAAACTGTTTCAATTTAAATTAATCCCGCTAATCAATTATCAGGTATTATTCGTTCATTTTTAAGTTGATCTTGTTGCTTGTCAATAAATTCTGGCATTTTCCTCAGGCTTATTTTTCTTTTGATTATTTTTCATAGTAAATGAAATAATGACGTACTGGGTTGAAATTTGTTTTCGTAGGTAAGTTCTAAAAGTTTTATGCTATCTGGGCGTCCGAAAATTGCGACCTGCTTCGACGTACAAGTGATGTAGGCAGATTAAGATCTCGGTCACACGCCTAGAGTAATCATTAAATTTGAAACCCGTGTTCTAGAGCAGAGGTGGGGAACCTGTGGCCTTTGAAGTCATAAAGTGCGGCCTTCAGTGGCCCCTTGAGAAAAATGTTGAAAATGTACGGAGTTATTTAAAATACATTTGCTCCGTTTTCTCACGTTTTCTATGTAGTGTGTTTAACGTTTTCATGCAATCATAAACGTAATTGTCACAATAGCTGTAAAATATCTGTTATATAGGACCATACAAATGTATTGTTTGAGGCCTTATTGAGGAGTGGACGTTGTTATAACGACCAAGAAAAGTTCCCCCCATCCCTGTTCTAGAGAATTGAACTTGATGCAGATGCTGCATGAGAATTGGATGTCCACATTGGAAGGCTCTTTGCTTTAATGAAATCTCCTGATGTATTGAATCACATAATCATAGTTTAAAAATTAGTCAATTTTAGGAATGGCCTTGTAACAACTTGTGTGCCAATTAAGATAACTAAGATAATTAATTGCTTTGTAACGACAAGTGTGTCGGTTGGAAATAGTATAATAAAAATTTTGTCTATTGAAATCCAGTCGTCAATTTTTCTCATTAAAACAAAGTATAAACTCAAGCGCTATTTCTCTTATGTTTCCACTAGACTTAACTTTCTAAACTGATTATTAGTTGCCGCTGATGCTTGGCGCATCCTCGAAATTACAATTTTTATTAATCGAAAATTTTCTTCCGGTTTCGAAAAATGAAATTTATACAAATCTATCGTAGTTCTCTTATTTCCATTGAAAAATGAATGACTTGGTATTCGAACATCCGAAGGTTTTTTAGTTTGAGAACTTCAATGCTTTTTGCACTATTAAACGAATTTTTTCATTACAATTCACGTTTTGCTCGTTTAGTACAGAGTGCATCAACATATTTTCCTGTTTTCATAACTTTTTGAAAGGCATAAAAGGAAGTCATGTTGTTGTACCTTGCTTATATTTTACTAACCTCCAGCCAATGCTCCATGTACGACTACTCGTTTTTACTGGATGAGTGCCGTAGTTTTATTCAAATAGCCTACTCTGACGGAAGTTCATTGAAATGCTATTGACCGTCATTCCATATTATGTGTATTAGCTCTTGTCAGAGTCTAGGAAGGATTCCTGAGTCTTACTTCAGAGGGATTTCTGTTTTGTAATTATTATTGTCATAATTGTTATTATTATCATTCTGACCATCGTCATCATTATCATCACAATTCTAATCAAACGCACTGAATTACACAACTTATTCATTGTAGGTAGTGAGAAAGCCTGCTGAGCAGCGTGCAGTTCCTCATGAAGCGTGCTGCGGCTGCAGCGTGGCTGTAGCGGCGTGATACTCTAGAAGTGTGAGCTGCTAAGTTTAGGTGAACACGTGTTCGAGGTGCAAACCTTCGGCCTTACATAGCGACCCGATGCCACGAGCCAAGCTCAGCTGCAGCAGCCCTGGTCGCTCTGCTCTCTATATCTGTTGTGTGGCGCTGCTGTGCCCCGCCGGCAGCTATGTCGCCTGAGGCCATCAGAGACGCCATCAAAACAAAAAAAAATGTGAACTGAAAGACGCATTACTTATTGCTCAATTGCAAATGCGTTTTGTTCTCACCTACCGGAGGGGTTCTGCTCTAGAGCTTCAGAATGAAAGAAAAATGGAGAAAAAAAGTGCTCATGTATTCTTTCGTTTATTCTGTTTAAGCGAGATGAGCGAAATCAAGGTCCTTGAGATTCACAACGTGGTAATGTATTTTTCTTACGCTTAAAGTCTGACTCTCGGTGGATATATACTAGATGCATTCAAGTTATAACACCTCCGACGTTTTGTCTCGGGACTGGAAACAGATAGAAACACAGAGTTTGTTATGAAACATGTATGCACTCGTTATAAATGTGTGACAGAGATCCTTACACACGGAACTCTAGCGGCAACGGCGAGAGTGAAGACTGCTTTTGATACTTATAAGAGCGGATGGCGTCTGTGTCTGTACTTCCATTGAGCTGTCTGACGCTTTGTTTCAGTACTAAAAAACGACATTCATATCTCATCCATTGTTCCGATCGATAAAAAGAAAGTCCCATTCATGCCGTCATCGCGCGTCAATATTACCTGGCAACATGCCATGTGCGCAGCCTTGTGGTCGTCCGTCAGCATTCGTGGCACCTCCCCCCTCCTGTAGGACACTTCGCATTTTTAGGTCTTCATGCAGGATTTTGTTTTCAGATCCCACCTCACTTGTCAGTCACAAGGTCTAAGCTATATATAGGTCACCAGCTTGGTCGACTGGTGAGCGAATCTGCTTGCGAGCAGAAAGACCCGGGTTCGAATCCCGCTGCCGACATGGTTGACGCGGCTAGAAATACGGCATGGGACTTGGGTAAACAACCGAATAATTATCGAAGTAATTACCCAAGAATGGGCCAGAAGGTTCGTTCCTATAGCCTCATTTTATTCTATTCTATTCTATTCTATTCTATTCTATTCTATTCTATTCTATTCTATTCTATTCTATAGGAAAACTCGTACTCTTAATGCATTTCTCACCTGCTCACACGTGACTTGCTCATGTCTAAATTACTTGTCAAATTCACTTGGCACAAAGATTGCAAAACGTGCTGTTGGAGTAAATACTCTTATTGCAGTCGTGGAACATTTAAAGTAAAATCTTGGAGCGGTGGTTAAATCAGGAGTATAATAATAATAATTAAAGTAATATCTTCACTACGACTCTTACTGTTGAAAATATAAGATGGATTCACTGTTCTGGACAAACTTGCTGGCGAAGCATCAATTTCAGAAAATTCTTTTACCTAAACAATGTTTGAAGTTCAGATTCTGAGTTTTTGTTCCACGTGTATTTGGCTGCCAGTTGTAGTTAAGCTTAACCTGAGGCCAAGGTCTTGCCTAAGGCACATATCAGTGGGCGAAGCCTGGAAAATTAGTCATGCAAGTTCACAACGGGGTGCAGTCATCATTTTGTTCAAGTTGTATGTGTGCGTCTCTCTATATGAAAGTTATTGAACTAAAAGTTAAGTAGCTGAATACGCGAATGCCAGAAATCATCACGTTAATAAGCAGTACTGTATCGTTTGGTGTACAGCAATTGTCTCTTGGGCATGCCTGCCTCTACGCGGAGGTACGAGTATCATCATCCATTTTGTATGTGCTGTGTATTTTTTGTGTCCATGTTTTTTACAACTGATATAACGAAACGAGGCTTAAACGTGGGT
The DNA here is from genome assembly GCA_006783055.1 of Trinorchestia longiramus. NCBI lineage: Eukaryota > Metazoa > Arthropoda > Malacostraca > Amphipoda > Talitridae > Trinorchestia > Trinorchestia longiramus. Next base: position 179,282 of record VCRD01000236.1, read on the forward strand.
AAGATTCTGCTACGAGAACTTGGAAAGGGACAAGAAGACTGATTATAATCAGTCTATGTGTTAATTAAAAATAATCAAATGGCTGATTACTTTTCTCTCAAGGATATTCTTTATAAAATCTCCATTTAATGAACTCACCTAGCGTAATAAAAACAAAATAACCAAGGAGCGCAACTTGTCTTACATTAAGAAATCAGAAATCTCCTTTACAGAAAGTTTGGTTTTATTCATCACTTCCGTGAATGGAACCAGACTTGCCATAAATAAAGGTATCATTTCTTTTAAGTCAACGAAATCAGGTCTCCCTTACTACTCTTCAAGAAATATTTCATCTCGGATTTGTGATATCTGATGAAATATCAAGGAAGATATTTCTTCAGCCTTTCACGAACTGTATATTTTATGAAAATCTGCTTCAGTTTTTTCTGATAAAAATATCTGTGCAGAAAACTCATGTAAATTGTAAAGTTTAACGTTCCTACAGAAAGTGCACTACTGAACAGCTACATTCCTGAACATGGAGTATAGCTCTTCATTCGAAGTGAAAAATTTATTGTTTTTTTATCTACTAAAAATGAAACTACTAAATGATAAATTATACTAAAATCGAACAAAAACCAGTGATGACCACCATGGTTGTAGCCTTCGTGGGCATGTTGATAGTGAAAAATCAAAATAGTATCTTTTACCGAAAAGGAACAAAACCTAGGTTTAATAAGTTGATACTTATGCAAATACTAACTTATGATCTTTTGCTCTTATTTTTTTAATGGAGCCGATTAGCTTTCGATACAGCAAAGTTATTTTGTAATATGATATCTGATGAACAGATCATCACTATGGTTGCATACATAATTTGCATTATCCTATTGGAACATACGAGCTAGCTTCAACTAGACCGGTCAGACCAGTCTGTTATTCAGCACCCAGAAGGCGCAATTTTCTTCAAGCTTCTAGTATTGAACTTTTTCTCAAATATTTCCACTTTTTATACGAGGGTCTGAACGCATCCAGGCTTGATTTGACTTTTTGTGACTCGGAACATATCAAGGTCTGGCACTGATATACAGGTTTGTTCTGCGCTCCCGGAAAATCAATGTTTAAATGCAAATGGATCGTTCGTCTTCTATACTTCACAGAGCACCTTCGCTTGCAGGTCAGTACTAAACTAAGAAATGATGTGTAATGCGTATCTTCTATGAATAAAGAAGTAATGCGTATCTTCTATGAATGAAGAAGTAATGTGTAATGCGTATCTTCTATGAATGAAGAAGTAATGTGTAATGCGTATCTTCTATGAATGAAGAAGTAATTCGTAATGCGTCTCTTTTATGAATGAAACCAAAACCTTTGTTTCTACCTCGGAAATTTACGGGAAGAAAATTTTTTACTCTTCATGGCCATCACGTACACGTACTGTATCGTGCATCACCGTAGCAAAAAAAAACGAATTAAGAAATTGTAGCTACACATGAATATACAGTCAAGACCTTATTTACGCTGCTGCCTAGGAGGTCTAATCTAAGGATAAAATTTTAATTTTGACTTCTTACGTAGTGTTCGTGATGAAATAGTGAAGTTATGAATAAATTTCTGAAGTACTACAATAAACTTCGAAAGTTCTCTACGAGTCCCGAAATAAACTTTTCGCTCATTAATTAAATTTATCCACTTTCTGTCAATGAAATTATATTCATTAGAGAAACACGCCATCTGGAGCACATACAAAGAATGTCATTCCTTCAACAAAACGGCCGTTCAGACCTGAATGTTTAAGAGTTTACTGAGTCGTTTCATCATTATTTTCCTAAAATGTGAAAGAAAAATCTTACGAAAGAGAGAACCGCTTCAACAACGGGCTTCATCCAGCGGCTTGAATTGTTCTTTCCGAACGCCTTTAAACGACACGTGCGTTGATATCCCTATATATAGGAGATTTTATAGTAATATTTAATATTAAAGATAATCCTTAAGCTAAAGTTGACCTCAGTGAGCACTGAAGACAATCATTGTTGTAAATTTTACTTGAGCGAACACACACTCGAATTTCAGATGTAACTTGAATGCAGACTAGAAAAGCCAATAAAACTTTGTTGTCAGTTAGTGTTTCTTACTTCCTGTGGCTGTCAATTGAAGAGCACAACACTCCTGAGACCCAAGCCACGGTTCTTAGTTACTTATATTTTCAGGACACAAAACTTTCCGTGGAAGAATATGTTCGTAGATCGAAAGATGTCTTTTCGTAAATAGCACTTCCTGTGGCAAGAGCTCAAAAGCCGGTCTCATTAGACAAGGCAGCTAAAAAAAGCAGGGGAATGAGGCTTGCCTCGATTTTTTTACGAGTTAAAAGCAGCGTGGGTGATCGGGAGTGGCTCTTACACGTGCCACCTCCCGCTGGTACTTTTGTCTTATATTATAAATGTTGTAGACTTTAATGATAAATTTTTAATTGCGCTCGAAATGCAGAGGGAAAGACCTTAATTTTGGGAATTTTAATGTTTACTTAATCTAATCTGCGAAATTTGTTCTTCTGTTTATTAGCTGGCTTGAAAATATCTAATGCTTGAATGTAATAATTAGTTTCTATTTTTGGTCTAACATTGTTTGCTTATAATGTGGGATCATTTACTGAAATACTAATGTTCAAATAGCGTATCTTATGGTGCAATTGTATGTTTATTGAAAGTGGTTACCTCATATACTTACCTCACGTACATACTGTTTGTTTCACTACACTTATAGTAGATCTCAAATTTAGTTACCTTTATTTTGAGATACTTAGAAAATCTACGTATTTATTCTGAAGCAATAGGAGTATCGAAATTTTTGATTGATTCGTTTGTAGATCAGTTATGCAGATGACACTTTGCAAGTGGACTCCTCGGCCTACAACTTCTATTGGACAATGTAACTACGCAGGTAATGCATTTCTGAAAGTTATTCAGTCCTCATTGAAACTCTTTTCATATATAATTTCTGATTCCAGCAAATTTTTCAGTATCATTCTGCTCTGTATTTGCATGGATTTTACTCAAGGTTCAGTTGAGTTCATTGAGAATTAGACTTGTTGAAACGTTGACCAGAAAACTAAGCCAAATCCTGCACAAGCCAAGCGAAGATGCTACCACCTTACGACATTTTTACACCAGGGGGTACTCTAGATTAAAATTTCATATTCCTAGTGAACCTTTGCTTTAAATTTACGTACTTCTTCAATGCTAGGATATTTTTAACTCGTTATATGGATGAATTTCTATCAACCAATTTAATCGTTTAGTTACCTCACAAAGAGTAGGTTGACGCCTCGCAGAATTTATAACATATTCTTAGTCTTGTCGAAATCTCAGAGATCTATAATCTATTAAGCCTTTAATCTCACTACCCCCTTTTTTGAAGAGTGAAGGTCTTGTAGTGACTTAGCTATGTCACAGTGGAAACTTTGGTTTACGTACTGCGCTTGCAGAAGAATTACGATTTTTTTAATGTTTGGCTTCAGTTTTGAAGCTCTGCTTATAAGTCAATAAGTATTGACATAAAGGGTATTAAACCGATCTTGTTAATCACAATTTCAGTTATTGATGTCGGTGCCTGGTTCTTGAACAGTCAGCATATGAGATCTCACTTAAAGTAACTTGGAAATGGTTTAGCAACAAAATATTCAGCTATATAATAATTTTAGATGTTCCTTTGGTTCTCTGGTTTAATAATACTTGATCGTGTATTTTTGCTAGAATTCCATTGTGTTCCATTAGACAATAACGTGTAATTCATTCGAAGTTTTTCAAATCAAAGGCTCGAAAATTTAAAGCTTGAGAAATGAATAAAACTGACCCACAACGCCGATGTAGGTTAAGAAGAACTCACACAATGTGGAGGACTAAGAAAGAAGCGTCTGTTTTACTGATGTACCGTCCTTGCACATGAAAGTGTAATCCACCTTTCACTCGAATTTGTAGTCCAGACAGACACCAACAATTTTAGTCGCTTGCAGTGAGACATGAAAGACTCTTATTCATTGTGGTCATTTTTTACAGGAACGCTCGAGTAAAACTTCTCAAGGTGCCCTTGTAGGTCACGTGTTCTCATTCAGCGCACAATTGTTTTGTTCTCAGAAAATATCATCATTTAACGAAGTAATACCTCACAATACGGTACAATTTTAGGAATAATCTAATACTATGCGTTTGCGTGTATTTAAGCCAGCCAGACACTCCATGAATACCGGGACATGATGCACGTTGGTGGTAGACTCATGCTTGAAGCACGCTGCTAGTCGCCACTGTGAGAGCCTTATAATTGGGCAGCTAGGCACCATGTTTACCATGCCGCTGCAGAGCTCTGCCAAAGACTTGTGTTCTCACGCCAAGACCGAATCACGTCGGCTATTAAGAACAGTAATCAAGTTGGTCTAACGACAAATGAATTTCTGCTAAAACTAGTCTTGAACATAAAAGTTCACCAAAATCATTAGCATCTCCAGTGTTTGCAGCCAATATGCAAAAAATCGTGTTTGTGTTGAATACCAGAGTGAATCTTAAACTAAGAATTGCTAACGTCGAAGGTTTTTAGATACAAATGAAAGCTAATTTTGCAGAATTGTTTGTGCCATGAAGTCAATACGGCTCTAGAACTTAATTGTATTAACAAGTCGTTTTCTTACGAAAAACTTCGTTCAAATAAGCGTGATGTGGAGAATTCTGGCCGTGAAGAAACGCGTGAAAGCCAAAATCTTTTCTCGAATTACACGCTCTAAATTTGTCCAAATTTCATAACATAATTTACACCATACTCTTGGAAACTATTAATGATCAGAAAAATCTTACAACGAACAAATATTGAATATATTGAAAAGAAGATGATAATTCTTGGCTATATTATTTTAGAGTCACAAACATGTAACAATGAAGGAATACTGAATAGATTGAATAGAAGATTATAGTTCTTGGCATAGATAATTCATGGTCACTAACATGTAACAATGAAGAAATATTGAATAGATTGAATAGAAGATTATGATTCTTGGCAATAATATTTTAGAGTCACAAACATGTTACAATGAAGAAATACTCAATAGATTGAATAGAAGATTATAATTCTTGGCGGTATTATTTCAGGGTCGCCAAAACTGTAAGATTGATCGGTTGACTTTCAGAACGTCAGTTTGAGGACCTCAGCGTGCTGCAGATCACAACTCTGATGGAGACCATAGAGTGGCATAGACAGACATGTCGCTGTCTCGGTGCACTGCAAGAATTACCAAGAGAAAGTCTCACTGATGTTTACTGTTCAACTGACAGCACACTTGCCATGGAATTTAAAGAATTATAATCATTGATAGTTGAGTTTTGTCAGCTTACTTCATTAGAAATTACCCAACGTTTAATGGTCTGGTGTATTAAAATTTCGATATTTTTTACTGCTTATATTTATCTGCTGAGAAAATCATGCTTGTCGAAAATTGGTTGCAAGTATTTTTATTATATAGTCACTTTATGAGTTCTGATAGTTTGACTCCTGTTTTAAATAAAACATTAGAATATTGTTTTACAATAAGACACTGATTCCAATGAAATGTTACGTATGTAGACGCGTAAACTCATTGCCAACGAGGGTGCGGAAGCAAAAAGTCACTTCCTGCAGTTCTGGTGTCATGTTATGGGGGCAACAGTAACACAAAATTAAAATGCTCTTCGAAAAGGGAAAGTAGTGAAATTCATTTCAATAAACTCTTAATTGGATGTTACGTTTGATTTCATGCGTGAAAAATTTGTTCTACGTTGTAAACTCTGACTCTCAAGTTTAAAACTATCATAAACGATTACAGTAGAGTAGTAAACTATTACAGTAATTCATAAAAAATATTTCATCATTATATTTCATGGAAGTAGAGGTATTTATGCTAACACAGAAGTCGGCGATTTATAACATAGAAGGGCATGAATTTTAACATTTCATGTTATTTCATCGGAAAGTTGTATTCTCAAAAATAGTTCAAGTATGCAGCCCTCAGTTGTCATTTCAAATAAAATTTTCCATTCACTGAGCAGCGGTCATCGTTTATCATCACATTCGAGCAGGTCCAAAGAAATTCATGCTAAAATTCTTACCCAACCATCCATGTCAGGTGCTAAATATTCTGTCCTTTAACACATTCATTGCGGTATGACCCACCGGTGGGTCACTCAGGTTAGGTTCTGTAATTTTTCAAAGCTTTCTAGTGATTGTATGTTCAAAGTAAATATTGGCACCGGCTAGGCAACCGCAATGAATGTGTTAATAGAATTGTGAAGAAATTTAACCAAACGGCTTCAGTTTGACCTCAGCTCCCCAGTGGTAAGAAGTTTGTTGCATTACAGAACTTAGAGACAGAAAATATATTTTTTAACAAAATCCTAAATTATACATAAGGCGTGCTACAAACATGTTCAGCTTAAGCTAGGAATCATCTGACTAATTCTGAGAAAACATCTCAAATGGAATGCCTACATGCAGCGCCTGATGCATATTCTAAGTTGGCAAACAAGTAATCCAGACAGGCAACCTGCATTTTTGGCTCAGTTTCGGGGAAGACTCCTTAGCAACTGGTCCGATTTTCTTAAATCTGTTCAGATGAAAAATGATTTCTTTTGCACCAATGACCAAAGAAACACACCAGCATTTACTGGGTCCTAACAAACACTCACATTGTAACCGCATGTAAGAAGGTTCAGGGAGAAAAAGTTATATCTTGGGTGGGGATGGTGAAGGAGAGGATCATACCTGGGGTAAGATTTGGAGGATCTGTCAACTATGATGACTACCTGCAGAAAGTGCTGAAGAATACGATCTGGCATGCAGTTAAGACTGTGGTCACCAGACGTCAGTATTAGTTTCAGCAGGACAGTGCCAGTTACCATGTAACGACTCTGTGTCTTCAGTTCCTGGAATCTAAGATTTATGACGGATTGATCTCGCATCAGACGTACACTGCTGATCAAAATGATAAGACCAGTTACGAAATACCAAAATTTGAATCATATTTTGAACAATTTGAAATAAAATTGTTGTGCACAGTTCTAATATATATAGGTTAGATCAAATCAGCAAAAAGTAGATCTCTTAACATTTTATCACGGAAAAAGAACAGAAATGAAACTTTAACTAAAGACATCTGGTCAAAATTATAAGATCTAACAATAAATTTATGAATAGATTCACATAGAACGTTGCAAAAACATTTCAATAACTAGTGTATCCTCCATTATTATTGATTAGTTGAAAAATTCGCTTGGACATGCTGGTTACAAGCTTTTGTACGAGGTCCACTGGGACTTTGCCCTAAGTATCGAACACAGCCTTACGAAGATCCTCTTTGGTCTCAAATTGTAATCCATTTTTATAAACTTTTTTGGCCATCCATCCTCAAAGATTTTCGATCGGGTTGAGATCAGGAGAACAAAGTGGATGGTTCAATAGTTGGATATTATTGACATCAAAGAACTGTTTCGAATGTCGATTGCTGCATTGTCTTGTTGGAAAATCCAGTTTTCTTCACATATCCTAGGACACTCAGTGAGGATAGAAGCACGTTCAAGCATGGTGACGCATCCAACAGACGTTTGGCGACCTTCCACAAGCTGTAACTCAAGCGTCCCATTGAAACAGAAAGCTTCCCACGCCATCAATGATCCTTATCCACTATGCCTTGTTGAATAAGTTTCATTTAGAACAGATTTGTCATGCCAGTAGTGCTGAAACCCATCAGGGCCATCGAGGTTAAACTTCTTTTTGTCAAAAAACACAACTTTCTTCCATTTTTCTATATCCCATGTTTGGTACTCTGCGGCAAATTGCATGCGGGAGGCTTTGTGGCGAAGAAGGTTTGTCACAAAGTTGCAGTCTTTCTGGTGATGTTGACTTCGGGCTTTGCAATCGTTTTAATTTATTAAAACCCTTATTATTTAAATGTCACCGAATTGTACGAGCACTACAGTCTGCATCAATTTTGGCCTTTATTTGCCCTGGAGTGATGTTTGTGTTCTTCTTAACCTCCCTTCTTATTCGTTTATCAAAAGCAGGAGTGATCTTCTTGGGGCAACCGGTCGAATTTTTCGTTCCATATTCAGTAGGATTTTTCAAGAAGTTTGTGACGACAGTTTTACTCTTATTTAGTTTACTTGCAATTGCTCTATGTGACATGCCACGTTTTTCGAGTTCCACAATTCTACCCCGCTCATAATCTGTTAAAACTTGTCCTCTAGCCATATAGGAATTAATCGAGTGTTAGTAATTAGCCACGCACATCCTCATCATATCAGCTCTTCCGTGCAACTGTCTGATTTATTTACATTTTGCCAAAGAAAACAGTGTTTCAATCTTGGTCTTATAATTATGACCAGGCATAATGAGATCCTTTTCATTTCCTGGCGAATAAAATGGGTACAACATTTTCTGAAAATCTTTTCTTTTAAAATCTTTTTTACACTCACCTTTGACATGTATTAAGAGGAATTTTTCCGTCAAAGTAAATGCATGTGCTCAAAACGCCGAGATCAGGTGTGGTCTTGTCATTTTGACCAGCAGTGTCTTACCATTGCCCCTTGATTTCTCTTTCTGTGACCAGACCATGACACACATCGTCTGGTGTCAACTAAGCGCTCTGACAGAATTCAAACGTATTGTGGAAAACTTCGCTGCCAACATGAGTGAGGAGGATGTCAGAAACATGTCAAGTCACACAAGAAACAAGCAGACCTGTACAGGGATCAGCTTGGAGGGCATTTGAGCATTTGAAGCAATGAACACAAATTTCCAGCTGATGACGTATCATTGCTACTCTTGTTTTGTTAATTAAAGCACAGCGATTGAATATTTTGTTATGAATTGTTAACTTAACATCACTATCTGTAGATCATACTGTAGTTATCAGAACTAGTTATCGTAGGAACTAGTTACTAACACTAGTTAATATCACAACTAGCTATCATTAGTATTAGTTATCACCATCGCTAGTTATCACCGTCACTAGTTATCACCGTCACTAGTTATCACCATCACTAGTTATCACCATCATTAGCTATCACCATCACTAGTTATCACCATCACTAGCTATCACCATCACTAGTTATCACCATCACTAGTGATCATCCCACCTAGTTATGAGTACTAGTTATCACGCTATAACGTACCAACAAATAAGTCTCATTAGATCAGAGAAGGTGCCTGGGTACATTTCTTAGATCTGGCATTTGCCTCGCGCTGTGCCTGCTTTCTTATGCTTGGCGCTTCTACGCAGCCAAGTCGCTCTATATTGCAGTCTTTGTACTCAATTTATTCTGCATGTCTTCATTGAATAAAAAATATCATATCGTGTGGCTCTATGAAACGCGTGTTGCTGACGGTGAATAGTCTTGCTTTCATTCATTACTAAGCATGCATTATTTCAGTTCAGTAGCTCGTCAAAGAAATGAGTTTTCTAAGTTCCTGTTTGTTTCAATATCAGGGTATGTTATTAATGACTATTTTCCTTTTTAAAACCAACATGCTTTTCTAACCATGATCCTTTCTTGCTAGTAGTCAAGAAAACTTCACTCCGTACAAATAATAGATCACTAAAATTTCTCTTATGTCTTCTTTCTCCTTCCTCTAATGAAAAGATCAAAGTAAGAATTGTTGTTGTCCAGCATTTTACTTTCATTATGTAAATTGAACATCGTCATTTTAATTGAAAATTGTTCAATATGTCAGGAATCCATTTTTGCAAAACGTAAAACGTGTCAATTTTTAGTAGTACATAATTTTCTTACAGGAAACGTAATAGCCTCTGTTGATTAAGATCTTGTTACTTAATTTGAAGTGCATGAAAACCGAACAACGCAGTGCGTTTTCTTCAAATGTTAACCATACCATAACTTGTTTGGGATGCAGTGTGTATAAACAGGTAATGTCATAACATGTTTGAGGATAGAATATATACAGCAGATAATGTCGTAATTTGTAAGGGATAGAGTATATATAGTAGATAATGTTATAACTTGTACGGGAGAAAGTATATATAACAGATAATGTTATAACTTGTACGGGATAAAGTATATATAACAAATAATGTCATAACTTGTACGGGATAGAGTATATATAGCAGATAATGTCATGACTTGTTCGGGATAAAGTGTTTATAAGTACATAATACCATAACTTGTTTGGGATAGAATATATACAGCAGATAATGTCATAGCTTGTTCGGGTTAGGGTGTGTTTAACCAGCGGATCTAATTGAGTTTGGTTATCGACAGACGCGATGGCGGAGGGATGGCAGCATGCCACGACGCTTATCTATTTGTAGAAATGCATCCAACCAAATCCTGGCTCTGTGGTTCTCGTGCGCTCAGCCAAAGAAGACCAGCGAGTCACGCTGACTTTTGCATAATAATTGACATTCTTTGTGAATAAATTAGTCTATGAATATAATAAGGAGGGTAAACCAAGTCTTTTGAATGGTGAAACTAATTTATGCGGGGAAATTAAGTCATGAATTAATTTTTAAAAAACACAGTAGGAACCGAAAACGGTATTGTAATTTATGTCAGTACTACCCCCCCGTGGCTGTGAAAAAATAGCAGGAAAAACGTCTCAAACTAACAAAATAGAACAAAAGGAGAAACGTTTGGGCTAGAGAAGAATCTAGAAAGTTGTCTAGACAGAAACAAGCAAAGTGCGTCTACCTTAAAACTAAACCCACGATAGATTCCGACAAGTGATAGAAAAAACAGTGCCCTTGTCAAGAAAGTGTTGGAGAATAAAAGCAGTTGATAAAGTACGAGAGAATCATGAGCATCGCTAGGTGTCCAACTAAAAGAGTCCCTGACAATGAAGACGAGGACAGGCTATACCTTGAGAGATACAGAGTTTGTCACCTTGAGAGTGATCAACCACATGAGAGACCGTCTCTAGAACAACAAAACTTTAGCGCTATCCGTCGCACGTAAAACAAGTTTAAAATTTTCAATTTCTTATAGAGTGAGCAATAACTCATTACTTATCCGTACCATGGGAAAAAATTTCTGGGGACATTAATTACTCGTATTTTCCCGCATTTCCATTGTTTTTGTAATACAAATATGATAATTTTGCAGTTTTTACTTCGTAGTAAAGTATATACATGATTTTCTATTTTATTTTACATATTTAGTGTACATACCATGTTCCTCCCTTTGTTCTTGTGATGAATGCAGCAGTTACGACAGCGTGTATGACTCGCGTTGTGTAGCTCATAGGGGGTTCAATACCACCAGCTTAAAATTTCCCACAAATTACAATATCATACAAATGCTCACCAACACTCAACGTGATGGCTGGACTTTGAGAGCGACACAACTGAGAAGCCTTTCCTTCTATAAGAAATATGCTTCTCTCTTAAAGTATAATAAATACCGTGTTAGATGTGGAAAAAATACTAAAAAATAGCTTCAACTTTTCTTTAACATATTCACTGCTAATAATGATTGACCCTTCCTACTTCTCCTTGCCCGGGGATTTATCTTATTTCTCTTACCAAAAATGTGAAACACTAAACTACCAAAATTGTTACTAAAACCAAATATTCTCAATTTGTAGTAAACAATAATTGCCGACAAGGAGATAATTAGTAGTAGGCAGCGCACGTGTTAAATCGTCGCACCTCTTCATATCTCACCAGTAATCCTGGTCATTCTTATACTTTTCATACACCTCATGTTCGACACGCTTTTTTTCTGGCATAACGCTACTCATAGTTTTTAAATCTGTTACATGTCAGTCGGTTGAAAGAATCACAGTCTCGCACAACCGTGTTCTCTTATTGACGGTCTCCCAAATTACGTAGGACTATAATTTCTTCGTTCTGAATTAGCTGCTAGTGCCGCATCTTCCCCATTTAATAACTAATCGAGATATTAATACTTTCATTCACTTGACTGAGTTTGAAATTATGACGAACACTTTAGCATTGTCTTCTTTTCTGATACCACCAAAATGTACATTAAATGACGTATATCTCTGACAGTTTCATAACCGCATGCCTCGGAAACAAGTCACTCCCTTAGCCATTCTGAAACAATGTCTCATTTTTGCTGGAATAAATAATTTTCTATCGACCCAATGCTGACCACAAACCTGCTGCGTAACACTTCTATGAACTCATTCACTTATGCATAGTCAACGATGACTCACGATGCTTGCAAGAAAAACTTCTCTAGCAAAAACAAGACAACAAAAAAAAGCTTCTCCAACATTTGTCTTACAACAAACATCTGATTCACAAACCCTGTAGCGCCACATGAAGCCCCGCTACCCCGCCTCTAACATACTATTTTAAACTTATTTATCAGTGCTAACAAGACATAATATGCTGCTGAATACTGCATCCTTGCTGTAAAAAATTATTATAAAGGGAAAAATGTTCTTCACGCGCAGCAAACATACAATAATTGACACGTTGTCTGCCACAGGATTTTGAAATGATCTTCCATTTGCCCAAAAGGGTTTCATTGACTCTCTCAAATTAGAAAGCTGAAATATTTTATGTGGTAGTATATAGGTGCATAATACATGTAATTACACTATAGTAACAGCATACGAGTTTTCTCGTAAATGGTTTACGAGCATACGAGTTTTCTCGATTCAAGCTTCTTTTTAAAACTTTCAAAGTTTTGAGATTCTGCTGTAATCTACCGAGGTCAATATTAACTGGTTGGTCAATGTGTTAGTTTTTATTTTGGGTCAAATACTTTGAAATTTGTTTTCATAGAATTTTCAATAAATATGCGAGCTCCGACTTACCGCATGCCAATGTAAACTGCTCCGATTGGTTTGCTATGAAGGGTTTGTGAATATGTTATTCATTGTTTAATTATCTCTTCATTATATAATGTTTTTTTTTGCATTTTTCAGGTTCATAAACAATTTTTATAAACTTTGATTTGAAATATTTAAATGCCCGAAAGGCTTTCCAATGAAAAAATTACAGGAATATTCCATTAACTCGTTAACAATGAACTATTGGAAGATGATATCGCAGTGTCAAAAAGTGAATATTCGGATGATTTGAACAAACTATGCAGCAAATACCAGTGGCAGTAATACCAGTGACGTCAGTTCTACTGAAGCAGATGAACATTTTTCACGTTTTACTGTATTTCAGTTCAGAGAAATAATATTAGTTCCAGATGCCAGTTCATTTTAAGCGTGTTACAATTTAATAGATCTACTACGAGTCTACTCGTACCTAGCAAAATTGTTAGACTGCACCTACGAGATAGCTCGTAGTTGCCAGGCATCATGTTAATGATCTGAGTATCCTAATAATTTTTAATTTTAATTAATTATTTAATATCTTATTATTATGATTTTCTTTTTTCTAAGTCCGAAAAATATCGGGGCACACTCAAAATTAAATTTTGAAACAGATAGTCTTTTCAACTGTATTCTTTGTGTTTTACACAAAAAAATTTGCGTCCCTGTTCATCGCTGCGTTAGCCATACTTCTATCTGCAGCCACTTAATTTTCAGCAAATGCCTCTTGATCTTCCTGAATAGTGATAGTTGATATCATATACGCGCCTATGAGGACCGAAACCTCTTGAAATTACGCGAGGCTGGGATTTTGTCTGATTTTGTTGCATGTGCCAATGCGATCGTTATTGCCAGTACGTACGCCTGCCAACTGGTAACGACACTTGCAGCTCCCTCCTCGTGCGCTCAAGTCTCTGTCGAACTATTTCAATTGTCTCCTTGATTTCGTATGTTTTGCAATTCGATAATGACCGGGGCGCTTGCCAAGGGAATGTCTTGATCTGCTCCCATACTGAGCTAAGGGAACTGAATTGTTTTGCTGTGCCTTACGCAAGAAATTGTTGCTGCCTGCGAGCCCTGACGACCAAGCACGACTGGCGTCGAAGCAAACTTCTTCCGCCAAAACACGTCCACTAAATCGCGCTTTCTGTTTGGATGCAATCGAAGAAACAAAGTTCTTTGGGCGACGGAATTGTACGTCCGACATTGATTAAAGGGAACATGAAATATTTGCTTACACGTTGCAGATTAAGTTGGGGGTAAATTGTAAAATCGGGCTGCTGAATGTAGTCAGCATTCCGTTACAGGAGCGTGTGGTAGAACAGAGAAATTATGAAATAATAAATATTATACAATGTTTACTTGTCGCCTTCGAAACGGGATTTTCTAAAAGGGATCATTTTGTCTAGCATTCAATAATCAATTGGGAAATACTAATTAAAAACTCATTATGTCTATATTATCTGAATAATTTTGAGGATCTGAAATTGATACACTTGACTACTCAAGGATTCTTATTGTTTGTTAAAGTATGCTTACTTCGCTCTTCAAACATTATAATTTCTCCGTGATTGGTAAATGGCGTAGCAAAACCAAAGACGTGAAACACAAATACTTCCACAGGATCTTTTGATCTCAGGTGGCTAATTTCGTCTATGGTCCTAAGTAAACAAGCATTTTTGAATTCGTCACGAGTGTACTGATATTCCGTCCACCTGTTCATGAATTTACAGCTCTTATTCTGTGACAAATGTTGACAGCAGAACGGCATCGTGTTCAATTAGTATTCACTAGCTTCACTTTGCTGAAACTTGAAAAAATTGTAATCTTTAATCATTTCAGAGTCCAGATGAAGTAAATCCATTGACTCATGCCGTGTGCTTTTAAGGCTCAAATATTTCACTTTATTGGTGTGAAATGTTTCTTGAATCATCTTGTTTTTTAATACTCTTATTAATAAAAGGATATGTAAATTGAGGCTGCACAGTGTGAATGTTCGTCGATAAATGATTATTTAAAATGTATGCGATGAGTATCTTAGACTCTACATATTATGAATTGCCCTTGAAAAGGTTAGTGTACTTCACCTCTGGATGATATATAAATTCAACGTTTCATTCTAACTTTGTTCATAAACATATATGTAGATCGTTTAGTGAACGCAAATGTTCTGTTATGAATTCTATTACAATTGTCGAAGAAGCATAAGAAAAAGCAAGTGATATTTATTGATTCATTCTTCTTTTTCTTGTACGTTCAGGGAGAAACATTGTGAACACAGAGTAAAAAGACATCAGCTACATAACAGTTGGCACTCACTCACGAGTTTTTCTTAATAAACCCCATCGTGTTCAGTGAGATCAAGATCGGTAAAAGCAAGCGAAAAAATCTGATACCAGTTTGTTCTTGTACAGCATGTAGCATTTTGTCGCCAGTTGCTATTTGGTTCCTTAATGTTAAACCATAAATGTCACAAACAGGAAGGCCAGTGAGTGGAAGCGATGCACAACCAGGTTGAAACGTTTTCTATTCTGCGATATGATGCATGAGAGTTCAAGTCTAATGCAACATTTTCAGATGTTGTAATAACAATTGTGAGACCTAAACATGATTGTTATGTCTGTGTTGTGCATTTTTATTCAATCGTTTATCTCAGACGTTACACTCTTACAAATTTTGTCCAGCGTCAAGATGTAAACATTCGAAAACTTTAGTAGAATTTTTGTGCTTCATATTGATGATTTGCACATGACGAAGCACATAATGATTTGCATTATATAAGTACGATTTAAAATATGTGTAAAAATTCTAACTTCATTGGCTTAAGATAAGTAATAATTGGTTATTTTAACATCTATTAGCAGTGTTTGTAAAATACTGTACATCCGATGCAAGGATGAAATGATTATTTAGTGAAATAAAGCATCCTTGGAGCTAAATTAAAACATCTAATGCAGTGTTTTGACCGAATACAAATTCATATTTTGTAGCTCTGAAAAATTAGCTACGAACATTGTATTTAAAATTTATCAATAATGGTCAAACATCAAAAACTTTTAAACATAAAACTGACTTAGAAATATAAACAATATTGAAATCAAGATTAGGTTCTGAAGAAATCTAAATTGTAGTATGAAGTGTGTCTTGTGCTCGACAAGACATTACTGTATGTAGCGCGTACTAGATGTATTATAGCATTTCTCTTTGCAATTCCAATGCAGCGAAATCTAATGAGTCATTGTCAAAATATTCAGGCGCTGTAAATATTTTGTTTCAAGTAACAGCTTTACTCTAGGGACATTTTAAATTATAAAAATTCCATCTACGAGTGTTTACGACACAGCTCGCCTAATTAGTTCTCCGTAGTTAACTTCTAGTCTGCCTGATTCTGAACCTTCGTGTACAATGTGTTCAATTGTCAACAAACTTATTGACTAGGTCTGCATTTCAGATAGATTTAGTTGAAAGAAAATGGGACGTAAGAAAACAATAGAGCTTGGAGTCACAGTTGGACTATGCAGTTTTTGTACACAGTAAATGGCACCCATGTGGGGCCATACATATCGCAGAACTCTACTAGTATTATACAAACTTCTTTTTAAAAGTTTCAAAGTTTGGAGACTCGGCTGTAATCTACCGAGGTTAATATTAGCTGGTTGGTCAATGTGTTTATTTTTATTTTGGGTCAAATACTTTGGAATTTGTTTTCACTTACCAAATGTTCAGATTTTGCTGTTATTTGAAATGTTTTACTGTAGTGAATACAGAATGGAAAGTTTTTTATCTTAGATGGTTATTACACCCAACTGTCTTCTTTCCTCTGCCTTTTTCATGATTAATCTAAGGCTCATCTGTGTCCAGAGATCATTTCTCAGCACACTTCTTGCTCGAACTGTTCAAACAAATACCTAGTACGACAATACATAGTTAGAACATAGCTGTCAAAATTAACAAATCTTCATAAGCGACGCTTATAAAGCAATAAATATTCGATGGAATTTTTTATGAAAACTTCGTATGTTCTGACTCAGTCCAACCCTAATTTACTTTCATGTATGGACAATAGATTTCATGTAAATTACACCCGTCTTTTGTAAAAAAACAGTGTAGCTTGGAATTCGTTATACAAACAAAATGGATAATTGTTTCGATGAAATTTTGTAACCATATCATAGCAAATTGATTATTTAAACTGATTATATTATTATATAACAACTTTTGTTATTATTATTGATAAAACTCAAGACGGATGATAAAACTCGATTAGAGACAATTTCATGATCGATAATTTTGATCTGTTTCTATTTATCAGTTTTGCGCAAATTTATGAAAGTTCCCAGAAATACTGAAAAATCTTCTGTCACTCTACCAGTAGAAGTTGGAGGGAGGTTTCAACAAGACAAAGACCCAAAATACAAGAAAAGTCAAGAGACCGAGTACTTCAATAAGCATCAAACCAATGTTCTCGAGTAGCTTAGATGGTGCTCTGAATTACAACCGGCAAGAAATCTCAGGAAAACGTTAAAAAACAAGAATAAATAGTTCTTTAAGCTAGAAAATTTTGAGCGAGTATGAGTTGAAAAACGGGAGAAAACCTCTGCAGATGCATTCATGAATTTTGTTACACTATGCGATGGAGATTCAGATGCTCTTCTTACCGTCAAAAGACATGGTACACAAAAATTTGATGTGGAGTATTAAACGCTTATAAACAGTTAACACTTTTGAGAGCTTGTTATCCCAGTTTGACTGTATTGCATAATTTCATCTTTTTGCTCTTACTTTGAAATAGGTCGAAAAGTTTTTGTAACGTTTGTTTGTTGAAAGTTTTCGGGTATTCTAATATCCTCACTGGAATACATTTCACAAAATTTCAATTTTCTAGAACATAACGATTATTCATTTATTAGGATATACTCTGATGTTTTTTCAGATATAATAAATTCATGAAATCCTCAGAAATTCTTTTGTTCAATATTTCGATTTCCTAATGAAGTCGTAAGAACTCTTGAGGTTTTAAAAAATTAAACATTTTTGTGAACATTCGTAGTTCCATTGGTACTTAACTTGTCTGTTATAGTAACCTTACGATTTCGCATTGTTTATTATTATAACTTTATTCTTCGATTATAAATCAATTTTAAGACAAGCCGTCGGTAATTTTGCAGTGAATAGAGATATTAAGTTAAAAATAATGTAAATAAATATCATTAATCAAAATTACACTTCGGCACAAAAAAGAAATATGACCATGAGAAACAGCTTCATTTTCTTCACTAACACCTTGGTAATAATGAGAACTAGAGCCGCGTGTTCCAAACAAGTTTAACATTTTTTCCCCTCCTGCAGCGAGGTAGGATATCATCTTCAGTTAGCCGCCCCAAGGGCAATCTGTCCCGAAGGCTGGCCTTAATTTAGCTCCATTATTGAAGGCGAATTGAGAAACTGATGCTAGTGGATCTTTCCGTTAGGATTGGCGATAAATCATAGCATGTACCCGCGTTCATTACACTGCTTTCCGTTGGCTTTGGACTGTTGAAACGGGTCCTGGAGCGACAGCGGGCGTTCTTGCGTATGGCGAAGAAAGTTGAGTTTTTTGTTACAGTCGAAACCTGTTTTGCAATGAGGTTGCTTCCCCGTCGGTGCATGTGGCTCCTCGGACCACGATAGGCTATGACCACAAGAAACAAGGGCTGGGAGCTTCACTCCTGGCACTGCAAGATTTACTTACTTTAGTTCCTTTGGTTTTTGCTGACCATAAGTTGGCTCTTAGAAAGCTGAAGAGATATCATTTGAAACGATATTAGTTCGCTATTGCAGTATATTATCTCCTAACTTTCTCCGAAAATATTTTGTATGTCGTATGATGTGTTGGAAACAACACAGTTTCTTGATTTGTTTATGTTTAACCTGAATAATTGATGAAATTACGTCTTTCTTAATTTCTAACTCAAACCTCACTTGTGTTAATTTTATTATCTAATTGAATCTTATTAGATTCGTGGAATTAGGCCTTTCTTAATTTCTAACTCAAACCTCACTTGTGTTAATTTTATTATTTATTTTAATCTTATTAGATACTTGGAATTAGGCCTTTCTTAATTTCTAAATCAAACCTCACTTGTGCTAATTTTATTATCTAATTTAATCTTATTAGATTCGTGGAATTAGGCCGTTCTTAATTTCTAAATCAAACCTCACTTGTGTTAATTTTATTATCTAATTTAATCTTATTAGGTTCATGGAATTAGGCCCTTCTTAATTTCTAAATCAAACCTCACTTGTGTTAATTTTATTATCTAATTTAATCTTATTAGATACGTGGAATTAGGCCTTTCTTAATTTCTAGCTCAAACCTCACTTGTGTTAATTTTATTATCTAATTTAATCTTATTAGATACATGGAAAGGCCTTTCTTAATTTCTAACTCAAACCTCATTTGTGTTAATTTGATTAGATGCATGGATTTTATTGGAGATTTTATATTTTATCTCCTGTTGGCGATCTGACGATTATTCCTCGAGCGGCACATGATACACTTTTCATTCACTTGATAGAGAGCGTTTCAGTTCCCAGCATCATGCTGTCAGATGAATAATTACCATCAAGACGATTATATTCATTTATTGAATTGTTCCAGTTTTGTTCATGTCAGCTTTGAGCTGCAGCATACAAATCACACAGCGTGTGGCGAGGAGCGAAATTACTTTACTGTAGAGTGTGTGCATTGAAATATCCTGCGCCATTACGAAATTAAACTACACAAAGAATAAACTGGAAATGTTATGTATAACATCTTATTGAAGTACATTAATTGTTCTTATTGTGCATTGTCTTACTGCAAGGTCAGACAATGCTGAAAAAAATTAAATTGTTTACATTATCTTCTCCTGTCGACAAAAAACCTCGAGTTCATCGTCCTTAAGATACTACGAAAAATCTTGTGTGGAACTTTTGATTGAATTTGAAGTCTCAACACCGTCTGAGGGCTAAATCTTATCAATGCTCTAAAATACGTGTATTTTATATTTTCCTTGGGTAAGATTTTGAATCTTACTGACGCCTTTCAGCCTTTGGTACTGAAGAAACAAGACAAGAAGTTGTACTCCATGCAATTTGTATCAATAAACAGTGAAAGAAACAACTAAATTTAAGTTATTCAAACATTGATACACATACAGATGTTCACATTGTTTGGTATAAAATGAAAGCGTAACAGCTCTAGTTTGATGGCTTTTAATGAGTTTATGTAGAACCTCCTTTTTGAAGTAAATTAATTATTCTAATACTGCATTGTCTTACTGGTAAAACAACAACGCTGAAAAAAGCTAAATTTTTTACTTTAGTTTGAATAACGTCTTTTCTCACGTCCTCCCAGGTTCCAGTTACTTCCAGTCGTTTTGTGTTCCAGGTTTTTGAAACCTTTTTATTTACTCTGCATCCCTGGCAGTACATCGGCAATAATGTTCAAGTATAGGACTAAGTACTGACCTTCTGTTGAAAATGAGATCAATAATTGTTCAAAAGGTTTAAATATCTATTGGACGAAGGCCGTGATTGTTTGAACTAAATTTCTATGTATCTTTCTCGTTCTATAACTTTCTTCTCTGTTTGGCATTGAAAATAACGATCTAATATATCCTAAAAGGGTAGAATAGAATAGAATAAGGCTATAGGAACGAACCTTCGGGCCCATTCTTGGGTTGGATAATTACTTCGATAATTATTCGGTTGTTTACCCAAGTCCCATGCCGTATTTCTAGCCGCGTCAACCATGTCGGCAGCGGGATTCGAACCCGGGTCTTTCCGCTCGCAAGCAGATTCGCTCACCAGTCGACCAAGCTGGTGAACGAGTCGACCAAGCTGGTGAACTGAGGTACGTGACAGTATTGTAATAAACCGAAAAGCATCCATGAACATGAGTTGCACCCTGAAAAATTTAATACATCTGCTCGAAAACTGAAACGTTTAAAAATATCATTCGAAACACTGAACTCTGAAAATGTTGAACAGCAAAATTAAGCGCTTGACCAAGTGGTTTCTCTCATTTCTTCACTCGAATAAGCAAAACATTTGGTGTTTTTCGGTTGTCTTTGTTTGCGTCTCGTGTTCTAATTCTCCTTGAATTCTCGTGTTCTTCAGTTCAGTATTTTTAAGAGTTTAAGTTGTTTTGTGGAGATCAATTTAGCAAATAACATTACAGTACACTTGTGTAATGAAACTTTGAAAAATTAATGCCGAAGTAGCTAAGCGTTTGATTCATGAAAAATAAGCATATCCTTTTGTAAATAATGCAATTCTCTATTGAAAAGTCTGTCTTTTTCACAAGATACATATATTAACAATTATGAGAATATACTCGTACTGTCAACAGAAACATACTTCAGAAGCATTCAGTTCTTTTTGATAATTTTAAGTGTTTCTAAATTCAGCATACTGTGTTTCCATTAATAAATTTCATTGGACCTTCGTACCTCAAGTTTGTTAATGTTAGAAAATTAAATTAAATGAAACATAAATTATTAAAATAATTTATTTACTGCCATCATAACTATGATGATCAACGTGTCCTTCGTTTGTCTTACATAATTATATTTCATTCCACAAATTTCCTTAAATTTTTCGAGAGTGTTGTTCAATGGATGATTTGCAATTGAATTTGTTGTAGGAATGGAATTAGAGTTCTATTATTTCTTGGTTTCATTATTGAAAACTTTTTAGTGACACGAATTTTTTGTAAAAGTTTACAAATTTTTACATCTGCTTTAGCAGCAACTTGCTCTCAGTGTCTTGATACATTTCCTGATGAAATAATTTTAAAATTCTTAGAAAATTTATCAGTGATCAAACGGTGCTTTTTGTGCGTTCTGACACTAATGTGGTTTATTGATCAATGTTGTACTTCACTGGTTCTCCATCATATTTCTGTACTGGTTCTCCGTCATATTTCTGTACGGGTTCTCCGTCATATTTCTGTACTGGTTCTCCATATTCTGCTGGTTCTTCATCATATTTCTGTACTGGCTCTCAGTCATATTTCTGTACTGGTTCTCCTTCATATTTCTGTACTGGTTCTAAATATTCTACTGGTTCTTCATCATATTTCTGTACTGGCTCTCCGTCATAATTCTGTACTGGTTCTCCATATTCTACTGGTTCTCCATCATATTTCTGTACTGGTTCGTCATATTTCTGTACTGGTTCTCCATATTCTACTGGTTCTTCATCATATTTCTGTACTGGCTCTTCGTCATATTTTTCCATGAACTTTATGTCATTAGAATATCTGAATCATCAAAACAGTTGCTGTGCAGGTTATTATTGAATAAAAGAAACTAAGAAAATAGCTCGACGGATTCTTCACATTAACTGGGCTTCTTGACTGATCAGCTTTAGTGCTTGACTGACAGTATCTGCCTGGCAGTCTAAAGTGTAAACATGTGCAGAAAATAGCAACATATTTTACTTGTTATACTGCACTGGAAGTTAGGTTTCTAGTATGAGAAACGTTCTTGTTTATATTTAATATTGTTCATTATTTATCCGAGAAATCGTATCTTTTTTCCGAGTTTGGATAAATCTTCGAATTTTTATGTATACTCACTACATTGGAAACTTTCTCTGAACGTGGAGGAGAACGAAAGCTTAGGACAAATTAATTATTTCAGAAGAACCTTTGAATATCCTTGAAACGTGGAATTCTGAATTTAATTGTTAAAATCAAATGATCTCATTCTGCCTGATACTTTGTACTGGTTGCGTGAGTGAAGAGCTCGATGACTGTTACGTTTATCGAAGTAACAGAGAAGTAACATTAATGTTGTATTTAAGAACTGAAACTTGTCTAGTAATTTCAGTTTGAAACTGACTGAATTGGGAGCACCTATTGAGCTGCAACATAATTGTGAGATGTTAATCAATTATAGGAAGAATGACTTCATGCCCAATCACGGCACATTCTTATTCGATGGTTAATTTTAAATTGAATATCAACTGAAATATTTGCGGGTACCTGCTCCATATGTTGCTGGGTAAAATACTATCTAAATTAACTGACTTACATCTTTGGCAGCTGAAGTGGCGTAGATTGAATTATAACCAGAACATTATGAGCTCATTTTCTTTTTGTGATAAGGTGGAAGTAAGTTATAGCCTTCGTTAAGTACATGTATATGTAAAGTGCTGTACCACATGCTACTGTCTCGTTGACCCCAACTGGTGGTACTTGTTTAACAGCTGCGATGGGGCGAGCCAAAATCCTAGCTTGAGAAGGATTGACTACCTCCACACGCCCTACACTTTTTCTGAATAGAAAACATGAATTAGAGGAAGAAATTGGCATTCTGCAGCGCCACATGTTATCAATGAACAACGCCCTCTCGATGTGCAAGCTCCAAAGCAGGAACGTCAGATGTTGAGACCCTCGATGTAACAGCGTGCCGTTGTGGGTCATGTGAGGACCCCCGTAGGATAGCCTGCAAAAAGTGGGCAGGAGCGGTAAAGGAGCCCCCAGCTCAAACTTTTTGCTGACCACTGCCATGACTTGGTGCGTGACCTGTAACATCTTCAGCGCTCATCTTCCGAGATAAGAAATCTTCCTGGCTTTCGTACCCTTAGGTCACACTTTGGCGAGTTTTTTTCTAGTACACGTTACCCTTAGGTCACACTTTGGCGAGTTTTTTCTAGTACACGTTTGAGAATAAGAATATTTTTTAAATTTTCAGGAACACGTCTTCAAGGCAGGAATTTATAGTTGGGCTTTTTGAGTATCTAATTATTTTTAGTGCATGACGCCTCTGTTTCTTCTTTTACAGTAATTGGATGCGTTGACTTTAGGCACGACCTTAATGTATAGATCATCATCGTTCATTCATTAAAAAGACTTCCATGCATATTGAAACAGTCGTGTGCGTGAAAATTTATGACTAGTAATTAAGATAATATACTACATGAGTGACTTTTATGGACCACAGCAATTAAAGCAGTGTAATCCCCAGTCAAGTTCACAGTTTTAATGTTCTCATATTTAACAGATCTGCAGCGTTTGTGTTAACTGCCATGTTTTGTACCTGCGGTATTAACTATTGTAAACTTGTGTTGGCTTTTAATACGGTCTATCATTAGCTTGAATAACGTCTTCCACACTTTTTCCCAGCTTCTAGTCACTTCCAGTCGTTTTGTATTTGTGTTAACTGTGAAGTTTTGTACCTGCATTGTTAACTTGTGTTTTTGTTTTGTATTTATCTTATTAAGTGTCATTTTTATATCTACATTATTAACTTGTATTGTTATTCTTTTGTATTCGTGCCATTAACTGCCATGTTTTGTACTTGTATTTTGAGCTTCTAGTATTGTTTCGAGTTCGTGAAACCAGCCGCCTTCTGCTCGATAGGAAAGCGTCTAATGTTGCTCTCAAAAGAGCTTATTCATGTCTTTTGCCTGAACTTTAATGTAGTCTGGCATTATATTGGCGAGCAAATTAATCATGTCCTTAACTGAACCTAATGTTTCCATTGAATTAATTACCCTATTCTTTGTACAACTCGTATTTTCATCTCAGTTAGAACGGTAATTGAAAGCTTGTCCATTAGATTATGATAGTACATTGAGTTACGGGCAATGCGGAATGCCTTGGAATTGGTAGTTAGAATGTTAAATAAATTTTGAATGCTCTATTCAAATGAACCCTCTGAGTTTACTACTATTTGTGACCTATTTTAGTGAGATCAGATGTCGTGATAGGAACAATAAAGTTGCGCGATTGATTTTGAAAAAATCACGGCACCAAATTAATAATGAACTTCCGTTTTCACTATCTTTGGACTCACGAGTGGTCTTCTTTCTTATTGATTTGAACATGAAGAAATACTTAGAACGTGTCAACTGTTTCACAGCAGTGTGTGCATTGTTCCATGTTTTAAATAGATTATTTAATAGAAGATATTGAAGGATTTTTATATACTGTAAGTTTAATCTTTGTTGAGCTTGCACCTCTTGCATCAGCGGAGAAATCGGCAGTGAATAAATCTTTAAAATAAGTTTTTTAGCTCACAACCCTTGCTATGTGGGACAGTTAAATTTCCTTGTGCTCGATGAAAGCTTATTCGTTAAACACTGGCCAGAGCAAACTCAAATTCCTCTCATAACTTGCCCTGAACATGGAGACAGAGCACAGGCATTTGTGAATGTCAACATCGATTAAATTATTGAACTCGTTTATTCGACAAAAATTTATATCAATTGTTCAGAAGAAGGGCCGACCGTCTGGTGCATAATTTGAGTATAGTTTGAATTTACTCGTATTGATGGGAAACTGGTATGCACAATCCATGGGAGGATCGAGAGCATTCCCTGTAACGGGGCTTGGTCTTTTGCATTGACGCATCTGAGTTTTTGTGAGCATTTGTCCCTAATAGAAATGAGTGGACTGCGGTTGAGAATTTAACAGAGCTATTGAGGCCATTCCTTCTCAAATGATCCTAAAAAGTTGCTGGAAGTTCAAGGAGCACTTAAGCTTTGCGAGAAATATTTTATATGTGATAGCACAGATTTCAAGCTACATTGTCTCACATAACAACAGGGAATATAGAAACTTGTATACAAGTTCTTTCAATAGATTTCTTTGCTCAGGTTCTTTAATTTGTACGTCTCAATTTTTTGGCCTGGTCAATGGCCAGACCCTAAGACCTGGGGCGCGCCCATACACATTAAACTCGTGTTCTAGAATGTGAACGATGGAGCCCCCGCGAGGGAAACGTGATGTGTGCATGAACTGGAACAACATCGCTGGAACAACATCGCTGGAACAACATCGTTGGAATGACATCGCTGGAACAACATCACTGGAACAACATCGCTGAAACTACATCGCTGGAACAACATCACTGGAACAACATCGCTGGAACATCACTGGAACAACATCGCTGGAACTATTGGAACAACATCACTGGAACAACATCACTGGAACAATATCGCTGGAATAGTATAACTGGAGCAACATCATTGAAACAGCATCGCTGGAACAACATCACTGGAACAGGAACATTGGAACGGCATCACTGGAACACCTGTGTGGTGCGGTGCAGCATATTGTGCACAGTCATGCACACCACAGGCCAGAGAGTGTGCAGGTGGCACCATGTCTCTGTCATTGAGTTCAAAACTGTGAAAGAAATTCATCAGAGTCTGCTAATTTATTGAAAGGTTGAACACTTCAGGCGATTATGTAGGGATAAAAAATGTTTTATAGTAATAGACCATTATGGGCATCGACAGTTTTGTTCAGAAAGAGTATTTATAGAAGAAGGAAACCTGTATTCAGGCGTCTACCTTTGACTGCTATGGTTGTCAAGTGCTTACGCTCAAAATGTATGTTTTAATGTTTCTCAAAGTATCTGATGCGGTGAACCAGTAGTTTTCTCCAATGTGCCAGAGACCGCTAACGTTGCTTAGTAACATCAATTTATGCCTAAAATAATATACATATTAAGTATAATAAAAGCTAAGCAAAGATTAATAAAATATCAATAGAAGTAGTGCAGTGCCTAAGCTGAAATAACTGAAATAATGTTATAGTTTCTTCATTTTGGAAACTCGCCGCGTACCGGAAACTGATGGCACGCGGACCGACACCGGTCCGTGGACCACCACTTCGAATACCACTGTTGGAGAAGAAGTGGAGTAAAAATTTCGAATTAATTGTCAACTAAAACAAATTTCAGCAAAGCGGGGCACTCCTAGTTATGAGTTGCCAAACGCCATCGCTGAGCTCAGTAACTTACATGGATAATTCAATGCAGTGCAATTGAGAGACGAATGCAATTTCAGTTCACCCTGAAGTATTTCGTTGCCTCTTGCCAGGCAGTCATTCCACAAATATTATGCCTGAGGAGTTAACTGGAATTTGCTTTGATTCTCTTCCGATTTCCAGCCATAAAATTATTGGATGAAGTCGTGAGTTCTTTTGATCATTGCTTAAATTTTCAGTGATGAATTCCCACATTTTATTTGCTGAGCGGCTCTTCAAACTGGTTTGGAACTAGACTTCGTTTAAACTCCAACAAAAAAATACGATAAAAAAAATAATATCAACTGTCCAAGTCCGCATTGTGATGTCGAATGATAAAACTGTTTATGAATAATGTTCAATTTATAATATAAATATCAAATTTTATTAAACATTGATGAACAAATTTGTTAACTACTGATAATCAATTTGTTAACAAATTGATAATCATTAATTGTTTAATCCCTGATTTTTTTATATGACTGTTGCCTCAGAATGTCGAACAAATTATTTGTATTGTTCAATATTGCATATATCATATTTATACTCTCCAACTGAGAAATTATTGCACAGGTTCAAGCTTTTGTTCAAAAAATAGTTTCGCTTAAAAAACGGTCTCTGCATATGAAAAATTTACAGGACGTTTTTTTTCTGACGTAAATATAGATATAAATGTAACAACCTAAACCCCAATAGTTTCAAAAACGTTAAGAATACTTATCTGATATACGTTTAAATTGACACTCCGTGAATTACCGTAGACCAACGATGCATCCGGTCTTTAAGAGAAGTTTAACGGAAGGATAGGATTCTCAATTTGCTTATTTCCAAGTCATTCCTGTCTATGACTTTAGACGCACTAGATCTCTACGCTTCTATGGTATTTGAAGCCGCGGAATTCAATCCACCCAATGAGTCTCGACTACCCACTGTAGCAGGCAACTCTTTGAATGTGTTGCCTTCTTGAACCACTTAGTTGCAAAGAGGGCTTGGTTTTTATTCCTGTGTGTGTTCAAATTTTCACGAATTGAAGCCATATGCATGTATCAACGATACATATAACATGCTGTATGTGAAGGGTAAAATTTATTTTTGTGTGATTTTATTCTCAAAAGCTGTGCTGAGAACCCCTGCATAGCATCTGCAAACAAACAAAATTAATCCAATTTTCTACGGAACGATTTGTAGTGGAGAGATTGTAGGGTTTGACAAAGTCAGTCACATCTGGATGTTTCTGCAATATATGTATATACCACCATTTATTTTAATGTGATTGAATTCTCAATGCTTGTGCTGATAATACCGGCGTAGAGCCAGTTAGCTAATAAAAAGATTTGACTCTCTAAGGGATTATTCACAGGTGACTAGGGTGTAGGAGGTGAGTCACATTAAGATGTTGCTGAGCCATGAGTAACAGTTCGATGCCAACGCTGAAACTACGTAGATAGCAGCAAGGGAGAGGAGGAGGTAGTAGTTGTAGACAGGCTTCTGTAGCGCAGCGCGTGGGCTGCTGCTTTCAGAAGCCGCCGCGTGTTGAGGCCGTCACTATTCGTTGTTTTTGGCAGCCTGGGGCACCGAGTGCTAATTCCTTTGCAGAAAGGGGCTAGGTGACGCAAATCTAGTTTGATGATATTTAACGTCAAAGACTCGTACTCTGCAAAACTCCAACATAATTTCACACTAAAAAAATTAATGTGTGACCTTGTCTTCCATTTACTCTGGAAATTTTTAGAATGGTACACAGAAACATTTAATTCAGGCTTATTAATGAAAATACATGAAAATCATGAAACTGAATACTACCTCATAAGCCGCTCCCCAGTATGGTCAGGTACGAAGCTCTCAATCCATAACGCATAACCTACACAGAAATGCTCGTCTGGACAGCCTCCTTGGGACTGGTTGCGTTGCAACTTGCTTGCTCGTTGTTGAGTGGCAGCAGTGGTGAACCGCTGCAGTGTGAGCGCGGCGTGCGCTGGTGGTGTAGTCAGTGCGACGTGTTCTTGCGAGCTTCCTCACGTCCTGCATGTCCTAGCACTGCTAGTCACGTGCTTGTCTCTCACGTTCGACTGCTCTAATTTCTAGAGAATCCTTCATTCCATGCAGTTTTTTGTCCTGAACTTCTATTGGTTGGTGATTGTTCTTTGCTGTAACATCGTTCGATGTTAACTGATTACAGGACTTTGAATTTCGTATCTAAACATTCTTCGATTTTGACACTTTATGGTAGGTGATATTTAAACTTTGAAGTCTCGTGTGACGAAAACAAGAGTTGCGATGCATATATTAAAAATTAAACTTTTGTTTCAAATGATTCAAAATCACTGAAAATTAGTCGAGTAAGATGAATGAATTTTATTTAGTTTTGTGGATGTAATGCTTAAATTTTAATACCTTAAAATGAAACCATGCTTATCTAAACTATGTATTGTAATAGAAACACAATTTGGTAGTCAATCCAAAGTACGCAATGAGGAGCATTTGATTTGAGCAGGATTTTTTTCCTAGTTCTCATTAAGCCATTTCAAAATATCAATTACTGTTAACTTTGATCTGGTCTGCGTTGTAGCAAATTACTTTTTTGTCGTATTCAAATCAATTTTTTGTTTTTATTCAGCTTTGAATTCGAAGTACAGTCCCTCACGCCGATTAAAGTTCGAATCAAAAGCCGCGGACATGAATAAATGAAACAATAAAATAGGGAAATTAAAACACAACGGTACTCTTCTTGCTTCGAAGGTAGTGACTAGACAAGTCAAATCATTCATGCAACATCACAAGAATTCGATTACCTCGCGTACAGTCGGCCTGTTTTTTGGGGGTCACAGCCCCACCTAGTTCATGCGTTCCGTGTGAATTCAACGATAATATGGATAAATGCGAAGCGGTATACAGTTTGATCATTCCAAATGATATTATAAAACTCGATTTATAATTAACAACAATAAGATTTTTACATGCATGGTGGCTGTGGACTTCATTTATTTTTAAATTAATTTGGCATAAATTTCCGTGATGATGCTCTAAGTTTTTGTGCAATTCATTTATGAAGGATTCATGTCGCTGGCATTTCAAATCTGGGAACTTGAATACTTCGAAAAACCCAATTCAAAATAACGGCCTCATCCACACGAAATCTACGGGTGAAAACTGCCATCTTACATTAATAGGTGGTTTCTTGATGTTAGCTTGGAAAAAGGCCTTAATATTTACTTCTAGTTCTCCAACTTTATTACTTGATCACTGAAACTGTTTTTTACGGGAAACGGTATGATTTTTGATGACCATCAGATGAAGTTATCTTTAAAAATATTACATTTATAGTATAATTGGATTTTTGTCCATTCAGTCACTGACAACGACACTGACACTGTCCATTCAGTTACGTGACAACGTTACGTCCACTGGACGTCACCATAACACAGTTACTAAAATGCGTCCGTTTTTCGTTATTTCCTACGCGTATTTTAATATAAAATTTGTGAAAATGCACCATTATACTTGAACATTTTCCCCCCTTTTAAAAGGCAGACTTTGCACAAACGAAATCATAAAATATGAGTGTTGATACCATTTTAGATTTGCATGAAGGTTATGAATATTATTCAGGATTAAAGTTATGAATAATCTAAAAGGGTTAAAGTAATTTCATGATATATACGAAAGTTTACATATTCTGAAAGATATATGTGTATATTAATTTATTTGTGTAATGTAAAAATATTTGAATTTAAACTTAATGAAACGTTTATAATTATTTACTTAGAAATTTTTACTGCAACTTCAAGTAAGGAATATAATTAATTCAGTAAAATATATGAAAAAGTTGCTGCTACAATTTATCAACGATGACCCCATGTAATAAAGAATGTAGAATGCAGTCTTTGAAAGTTTCACTTTGCTCCTCAGTTGATATTAAACTTACCAATAAGCAGCTTTGATTTTTTAATAATTTCGAAATTTGCTAGTTTTTCGCAAACTCCAAAAATTTTTGCTGGTTTATTTATAGCTTAAATTCCTGTCTTGTAGTCAATAAACCTCATTTAGTTCGCCTTCACTACTGCAACGTCGGTTTAATTTTTCCCTTATAATTTAAAATGTACATTTTGTTTCAGGTTGAAAAACAAATTGGTTTACCACGAACTAATGTCAATAAACTCTTCGTGTACGAACAGGAAAATACAATTCGATACACTTAAGCAATTTTTTGGAACTATTGTTTGAAAGAAGCTTTAAAAACAGGTGTCTTACCTCGAACTTACCTTATTTGAAAAAGACTTTCTTTCGCTAAGGTGTGTTTAATCTCATACCACTATGATTAGCTATGTTGTGTTGATGGCAGTTGTAGGGATGCACCGAAATTTAACCTAAGAACACTTGCCAGTCATTGGATCGAGTACTGTACTGGTCCACAGTGATCTGGCACGATCAAAACTTGGTGACTTTAGTGCAAGTCAGTATGTTGGAGATGCGAATGCGGGAAAGATCTTCATCTTTGATTGGGGGTCCCCACGTGTATTCTCCTTTCATTGAGGCAAGGAAAGATTGTGAAATCATCCGGCGTAAAAATGTGGGATATTCGATGGATGAATTCCACTCAGCGGATACTATGAGTCCTAAATTCCGACCAACTGAGGACGAATTGAACATAAAACGTGCCTGCTTTACCAGCCTGAAAGAAAGCTACGCCTCAGACACCTGGCTACACTCTACAGTTAATAGTTCATTTTACAGAAGCTTCAACACTGCTGATGATAACTTCAGAAGACGTTCAGTCTATAGAACAGTAAATGAGGATCCGCAAAATTCTTCCATCCGCGAATCGCATAAGTCGTTTGTGTCATTCCAAGAAGTGATGCAAGGTACTCCAAATTACTATCAACCATTCAACTCTCTTTCTTCTACTGAAACTGAAAGGACAACTGTTGTAGTAAATAGCAACAGTTCTCATTCTGTAGAGTGTTTTGAAAGCCAAAGAAGAAAGAACGAACGTTGTTTAGCGGAAAGGCACGTTGGTTTGGACCCATCATCTAGTTCTACAACGAACAAGTCCAGTACCGTAGAAAAGAGTACGGCCAAGAGAGAAGGATCTCCATCTTTTCATCCTCCCAAAAAGAAATGGATTCATTGCTACCTTGCAGTCGGTACGATAGCTTTTATGGTTATGAGCCTGTGATGCATATGTTTCACTTTCTACTAATTCTATTGCAAAAAGTGTTAACTTTAAAAAGATGATATTTGCTTATTTTTCTGTGTTACTTAACAAAGTGCATCATAATTATTACAATGAAATCTTCTACTAATCATTTACAAACCTAATAAAACTTCTATCATTAACTTGATAAAATAAGTGTTTAGTTTGTGCCCATGAGCTAATTTTGTAGCAATGAGTCGGGAGAAAATTGTACTGCTACACAATAAGAGTTAATACAGACATTGTTCACTATTAATTGTTCATTACGCCGTATTTTTCATTATCAATTGTTTATTAAGTATTACTGTTCATTATTAATAGTTCATTACGCTGTATTCGTCATTAGTAATTGTTTATTACGCTGTATTCGTCAGTAGTAATTGTTCATTATGCCGTATTGTTCATTTTTAAACGCAAGTTATTGTTTTCCAACAAGTTAAAAATTCTGATTCTGAGTATTGTGGTTGATTATGTTCTTGTCCAACCGAAGTTTGTCGTTGCGTTCTTTTGTTATATATAAAGTAACTTGTAAGTTAGATTCTTTCTGGTAATATTAGGGATCATGAAAGTACTTTTTTTAATTTTAAATACTTAAATGTCTAGCGAAACTTTCCCTACTCAGGTATTTTTATTAAATTGTTCCGTAAATAGGTAAAATTAGGTTTCATTGTTACCTATGTTATTTACTACGGCTCATACTAGCACGGTTAATACCCTTGAGACTCTTTTCTTGTTCTGCAGATACTTGCATCGATTTTCTCATGCTTATTCTGATCACTTCCAAAACGAATTTGTCCATGTAACAATAGTAATGCCTTCAAAAATACCGTAAAGAAAGAATTCCGTTTCATGTGATTGCATAGCTAGTGAAAGAACGATTCACAGATGAAATTTATCTCAATAATTGTAGTCAATAATCGTAGTTACTCGAACTAAACCAAGGTAAAAATTGAACATTTATGTTAACCCTTTCAGGCTTATACTTTTGATGGAAATAAATGTGTAACATGCTCACAAATTTATAGATTCATAGGAATATTCCCACATTTTTATGGTAGTACAAATTTTAAGCCGCTGAGCAGCGCAGAAACTCAATTTTAAAAAGTGGTATGCTTTCTGTACCCCTAAACATTCAACATAACCTCTTCGAGGGTATGAAATGTGTACCACTAGACCTGGAAGGGTTAGGTCATGCTGTCCTGTTGGAGAAACGAGCAGTGGTGAGATCGTCGTCTGCCTTGGCTGAAGATTTTTCTTGAGAGTTGAAGCAACGAGACTAAATTTCTTCTCTCTTTGTGCAAGTGCCATAACTCGTAAAAAAATAGTCATGAAGAAGGGGAACATGACCGTACCCGATTTTTAATTCCTGGTTGTAGTTTCGCATCATCTTGATTTTCTGTGTTATTTTGCAGGAAAATCATGTGAAGAGGGCGGGGTCTGTCAACCAAACAAGAATGATGCTGCTTCAGAGTCCTCGGTCTCTGTACGCCAGGTGCGATCTGCTTCGCCTCATGCTGCTGAAACATCCCCCAGAGAACCAAGAGGCTTCCAAACAACCAAGACTTTTCAACCTAACTTGTGCCAGGTGGTACATCCATCTTCTGTAGACGAATCTGTGAAAGGAGTTCCCTACAGCAGCTCGTACAGTGTCCCTGCGGTTCAACTACGAACTCCAGTCGTTGCTTCCTCCATACCTGTGCGTCCGCTCAACTCTTATTCAGTATTTCCTTCAATTGTTAATAATTTTGTAAGTAATTCAACTGGCGTTCCCATAGCTCAGAAGCAAATTGTTTCTCCTGTTGATGTGGGACGGCATTTATACGTGCCAGTCCCAGTCGCATCAACATTATCTGTTCCTTATACCATCAATCCCGCAACTTCTTCTTGTGCACTCGTAAAGCGAGAAAATAATGTAAACCACGTGAACTCCATTGGCCACGTAGACACCGTTAATAACGACGGAAACTGCTTTGTGGCTGTTGGCAGCAGCCATGCGTCCGCACAGAAACCCCTTCCCACAGAGTCTAAAAATGCTGGCCTCGGTGTCACCCCTAGCCTTAACTCTGCTTCTTTGACGCTGGTGCCCCACGACGCTCAGACACAGCAAGGGACTCGCCCTGCAACTAGCGGAGGCTCACTGAAAAATACTCTTCGTTTGGATCTTGGGGACACAAGGGCAGTCATGTTGGAGTCCCGGGTGGTACAGCAAGAGAGGATTGTAAGAAGTGATAATAACCACTCTACTGAAGGCATCGCTGGCTCTGTCTTAAGATGCTTGCCAAATTATGAACTTCATCATCATGGATATCTTCAGAATGGACTTAATCCTGCGCATTCATCTAAAGATGAAAATTCAAAGAAAAAAGCAGGGTATGTTTTTTCATTTTTTTTCATGCATGCGTTGTGGATCAAGTCATTATTTGTGAATGGGTACTTTTAGGTAGGGAAATATTGAGCTAAGGCATCGCGTTCATTTATATTTCTTATAGGACATTCACCAATTGATGGACACCAATCACCAATTGATGGACTGCGTATTAAATGCTATGGAAGATAAAATTACTTCAATTTCATAAATTTTCCCATGTCTTTCACTACCTCATGTAAATCACCACGCTAAACCGTAATATGACAACAGTAACACAAAAGTAGATTTTATGAGAGTAGTATCCCTTAAAAGTACTTTTTATTTTTGTTTGTTTATTATGTTTCTCTTCATGAGCCCGAAATTTCCGCCAGTAATAACGCGACGAGCTATTTTCAGTATCGGCTTAGTAGTATCAATTTCAATGTACATACAATGGGATCTTCTAACTCTAAAACAGAGACAGGTGCTTTAATGAACAGAAAAAGGAATTTCAATTTTCTCAATTCAATCTTGTTCTTGTCGAAAAGATGGGTAAACACAAAGCGGTATGTCGTTTAATTCTCACAAATGATATTATAAAACTTGATTTATAAAGCGTGAGACTGTACGCTAGACCCACGCCCCTCGCACAGCCCAGCGTAAGTCGAAGTAAGTGAGGCTGCCTAGGTGTGAAACTAAGAACAACATCCAACTGTCACTGCCCAGCAATACCGCGTGTCAGAATCAAAACAAACAAAACATATGAAACCAATGATAAGCCAAAAAGGGAAGAGATTATTGAGAATGATAGTTTCAAATACGAGAAACTTTTTACTTCTTACTTTTGATGAACAACAAACGCAGGGGAAATCAGCCTCTACCAGTTCTGAATCAGAATAGCAAGTTTTTCTCATATATGCACTTAAAAGAAAGTATTTGTTTAATGCATTGATAACGTCTTTTCTTGTGTCTGCAGAAACGCTCCATCACGAGAAGTACACAATAAGCTCGAGAAGAATAGAAGGGCCCACCTAAAAGAATGCTTCGATTTGCTACGGAGGCAGATACCCAACTTGGATGACAAGAAAGTTTCTAATCAAAATATCTTGAAAGCTGCTCACAAGTGCATCAATGTGAGTATTAAAAGTGTGTGAATGTACGTGGTCGAAAATGTTTGTTTCTTTAATGACCTAGAGAGCTTTCACACCGGTAGTGAATCATTACGACAACCAGACCTGGCAGAACACAAACACAACCACATGATCATCAACGTCCGACAGCTTTGGTTTGATCATGTTTGCGTTTCTGGTATGATAATATCCAAAGAACAGAAACACAAATATTTTACGAGCTTTGTTTGAGGAGATGTTGAGCAAATAATTTCGAAATTCTTCATTTGTTCATTAAATTTTCTAGCGTGTTTAGTTCTATTTGATATTGTACCTTACAGAACTAGAAAATAAAAATGAGAAATAATGGAAAAATGTATTGTTTATGTAAATGAAAGCAATGAACAGGGGCACGAAAATCGTGTAAAAATACTTGCTGTTGTTTTCGAGATCTAAACTGTAATCACGACATGTTTTGTATACTGGAAGGAAGAATATAAGATGTTTGTTCTTATTTTCTCAGACCTTGAAACGGAAAGAGCGCGAGTACGAGCACGAAATGGAAAGATTGGCACGCGAGAAAATTTCAAGCCAACAACATCTTGCCGCCTTGAAGAAAGAGCTCGTCGCTCGCTGGGACCACATTGACTTCAACGCCATCCTTCCCGACATGGCGGCCTTAGAACAGCAACGAGATAAGGAGACTAATTCCACGACAACCGCTTCTGAACAACCGGATACCGAAGATCAACATTCACTTCAAAATCGGAATGATCAATTTCGCATTTCGAACA
The DNA here is from genome assembly GCA_006783055.1 of Trinorchestia longiramus. Classification (NCBI taxonomy): domain Eukaryota; kingdom Metazoa; phylum Arthropoda; class Malacostraca; order Amphipoda; family Talitridae; genus Trinorchestia; species Trinorchestia longiramus. The sequence goes on from VCRD01000236.1 coordinate 215,319, forward strand.
ACAGCCGGCGTGTTTCCAATTGCATTGCATCTGGAAACGACACTGTATTGCAGTTCAGGCAGAACGCGGCTAAGAAAATACGTTTGTCACCGAGCATAGTTTCCGTCCCCATGACTCCGCCTATTTTTGAAAACCAGAGAAGCGTTTGTGCTTCAGAAAAGTCCCAAAACTTGATAAATAATTTACCTCCAAGTAAATGTACCTATCCCATCAGCTCAAATCTGAGTCACGACGTGCCATCATCTGTTGTTACTTACACTCCTCAAGCTTCCCCCCAGGCTGGTGTGGTGGGGCACTGCGTCACTCATCAGATCGTATCTCATCCATCTGTTGTGACATACACTCCACAACCGTCCCCGCAATCTCCTTTGGTTTCTGATGTTTCTCCTCATGTTCTACCGACTTCAAATTGTAACTCAACATCTGTTGCTATTGTTAACAACAATTTTATTGTGAATGGAGTAGAAAAAACTCCGAAGATGGAACCAGTTGAAGATTCAAACCAACCTTTGAACTTATCCACAAACATGGCGGTACTCAAGTACCCTGTGCAGTCAGACTCATTCGCAATTTACAGTTCTAATTCAAAATTCGATTCTCATACTGAAACTCAATCTTTACGATGCCCAACATCCTCTCCTAGCTTATTTCTTCAGCAATCGGGAAGTAATTCTGAATTTCAACACGAGAAAATGAAGCTTCAGGTAGTGAACGATGTTAAATCACCACATGATAATCATATAATTCGTTCTACAGTTCCTCAGTCAAGTTCACGATCATATCTTAATATTACCTCGGTCTCCTCAAATGGGTTGATGCCCATGGAGCTGGGGATACGCTCCGTACTTTCCACTGACCCAGTTTTAATCAAAACTCATTCATCTCATGATCAAGGAGTCACTACGAACGGGTCGTTCGTAAATATGCCCACTTATGCTCTGACAAATACAAAAGATTTAGCGCCAGTGCACACCTTAGCTGAATTTTCGAAAGAACCCAGTTTGGTAACAACTTCCAATTTAAAGTTCAATACATCTTCGTCATTTCCTCAACGCTCATCTAACCAACTAGTAATTAGGGACACAAGGGACCAAAATGTAAAAAACTCTACCTTACGCATTATGCCAGATCCTTCTCATTTATCATGCGGCGATCGTGCTACCAGAGAAAATAAGATGGACGACGCTACTGTGCATGCGTCTTCAACACCAACAACCAAGAATTCTCAGATGCCTCTTCGAGTTGCCACAGCCGTGGCTGGCAGCTTCCCTCCTGAGTTTGGTTACAAGCTCATAGCCGGAGACCAGTCTTTGACGAACGGCATCAACGGCACGAAACCTATTGCGGCAACATTGGCATGCGGTATGTATTGAATTTATCAGAAATATTGTTCATTCCCATGACTTACGTTTTACTGAATTAATGTCTAGGTTTCTATTCATGTCTTAATTTTTTATTCCGTTTTTTACTAGTTTAGATGCATAGTTATAACAATTCTCCCTTTACAATCTATGCAACATGATATCATTTCTGCTCTGTCCGTCCTTGCCAGTACTTTAGACTTGATATCCTAGAAATTTTCCTGAACAAATTACGCGTGTTATTTCAGATCTTGCTCAGAGCGGTGACAGGCCACAGTCTAGTGGAGATGGTCGGTTATTGATGGCCGTGTCCAGAAATGGATTGCCATCCATGCACGTGACCCTGCCTCCTACGTCGCGTCCTCTGCATCTTGGCGACGCTGGTGGCTCTGGTGCTCCACTCAACCTGTCGACTTCCACTGCTCATCCTCTTGAGGTCAACGCCGTGTCTTCAGCTACATTTAGTCTCTCCAAAAGCTCGATTGTCTCATCTTATATTCCTCTTGCTTCTACGAACGGTGAGCATCATTTCTATTTGATTATGTGTATAATTTTTTACGCTAACGTCTCTGAAAGCTTTGCCGGAACTTAGACTTATCAGAAACTGTCTGGGAACAGAATTTTTTGCCCATAAAACAGCAGTATTTCGGTCCCAAAGCGTTGTTGCACGTTGAGTGGATTGCATAGTCACAATGTGTTGAGTCAGGTTCTGGTGAAATGGTCCAACGTTAGCATGAAAAAAAAATTGTTGTTTATCTCTCTTAAAACAAACCTAAGCGCTGGATGACCTTCCACAAAAGTTAGAAAACCTTGATCCTAAATTTTCCAACTCTGGCAATAAAACTAGAAAATTCATAATCCCTGATTATTTAGTTCTTATCTGTCTAGTTAAAATCGGAAGTAGAAATTACTAATATTCAATCAAATCTAAAAATTTTATCTTATCTTGTTGAGCAGTTGTACCTCAGCTGTTACCAAACATGATGGTGACCCCAGTTGTAGTCTCACCAACACTAGTGAATGGAACCAGCAAAACGGGCTCTGTCTCTTCTTGTGCTGAAAATCTCCGCTGCAACGTCTCTGTGACCGTCGAGCAGCAGCAGCAACTTGGCAGTAATAATACAACCCTCGTGTTGTCTAGACAACCTCAACACCTGGGCAAAGGAGGCACGCGGACACTAATGCTGCCCAGCCAGTACAGTGGTCAACAACTAACCAACACGGCACTGGTCGTGGTACCATCAGTCAGCACTCTCACTAAGGGCTATTCGCCCAGCTGCGAAATGATTGCGCCTCAGGTGGGTGCCAGTCATACAGCCATGTACACGAATGTCGGCAACTAAATTATGAGGTACATAAGCATTGCCTTTCATTCTGCAATCAACAACATCTGCAGTTAATGTTGTAATCAATGACGTCAATACTTTGTCTCTCGTGTCGGCAGTGTTTTAATTTTGAACTACCAGATGAAGTCTTTGACAGTCTACCATGAGTCCAAGCACTCACGCATCAAGCGTGCGACATTCAGTTTGTACGTTAAAATCTGGTGATGAAGTGATCAACCCAATAAATAGTGTTTAATCGTTGACTATAATATGTGTTTGCGAACGGTACGATCCTGAGGAGCTTGTGTCACTGCTGAGTGCTCTTCAGTTCATACATGTTTTCATCACAAAGACTGACGCGTGAATGCTTTATTCCACAATTTTATTAGCGACCTCAGCTTTACGTACTACCATGCTGGGTCCAAATACATTTGTTTCACGCTCGTAATTCACAATTCAAACTTAGCAGTCCATTTGTACACGGAGCATCTTCTCCGAAACTGCTATGGTATGATTCATTTAATTCCGGGCTCTTGTTTATTAGCGTTTCGATTTACACAATGCAAATATCGTCCATTCAGTGCACGGAACGGACGTTGAGGTGTGCTCTGTGCATTTTTATATACGTATAGCTATAGCTTTTCATTTATAGCTCCTCCAAAATGGCTCAATCAGCTTATGTGTAAGATGGTGTGCACTATTACTTTGCAATGTAATCATTGTATCCGAAAACTTTTTAATTCGTCAAAGTTTGAGTTTCTCTAAACGGTGCAATACGTTTTTGTTGTAGTGTTGTTGTTGTAGTGGTTGGTTTGGAAGAAATGATTTTTGTTTGACTGCACAAGATGATTTTATCCCTGAATAGACCCCTCTACTATGAATCGAGTTCTTGTTTTTTTAAATGTACATAAATTTGAATCCATCTGTAGATCAATTTTTTACTAGATTAATTGTTATAGAACAGACAACTTAGCAGTACACGGCATTAATGCACTTATTTAATTTAATTTCATTGTTATGTCATTGAATTGAAAAATTCTATAGAGTTTTATTTCGGAAAGTTCTGAATCTCTTAATTCATGCTGAGGAGTATTACTAGTGGCTTTTTGAAATGAATTGCAATTCTTAGTTTGTTACGTTGGATTATTTTATACTCTAGGATCTCACCGACTGAGTCGGCTTTCTTTGCTATCGGTTCAAAACATGGATGTTGAATCACTTTACTGTTTGTATAGTAATTTTAATTTTTTACCCCGCTATTGATATGCTTCCTACTATGCATTCTTGTGTTGACGAATGATGTAGATGCTAGGCTCAAACTCCCGTGTCTTTGACTCGTTCAGTTGAATTGTATGCAACACTGCACAAAATTTTTCATCCTATTGGACAAATGGTAAATGAATACGCAGGCTGAAACACGGTTTCAATGAAATTGAAGGATAGGGCTGTGATTTTTATTTGTCTGAATAGAACCAGATGCGGTCGAATTTAGGCTTCTTGAGTGAAGTCACTCTTCTGATGCAAACCTTTATGCTCGTAGTTTCAAGTATTTATATAGAAAACTTTATATAAATAGAGAACATGTTCTCCTTGTTGTTTGCCAGCCTGAAAGCTGTCTCACAGCAGCACTGTATGCTCAGAATAATTTTTGAAGAATCCATTCAAGATTTTATTGTAACGTAGTGGTGACTATACTTTGTTCACACTATTGACTGGGACCTAATTGAAAATCAGGTCGACGGGATGTTATTACAAAACCATTTAATTTCATTGTGTTCTTTCTGGCACTAGGCTAGTGACAAGAACGTGTTTTATAAGTCTGTTCTCTGGTATCCGAACAAACGTTTTTGATTCGCATGTTTTTGTTCGTAATGTGCATTTTAAATTCATCTAAACCCGGGCAAATCAATGCATTCGAATGGAATTTAGTAACTTAGTCTACTCGCACAGATGTACAACTCGATAAATATTATCTTTTCCATTGGGACGTGTCTTCTTGTGAATCTTTGGGACGTGAAGACCTCGCACTCCGTAGGGGGACGAAGGGATAACGAACTTCACTTGGAGTTTGCTGTCGTCGCACGTCCTCGGCTGAGGACCTTAGGGAATGTGTGATAGTTTAGTAAATAACCCTCAATATATGCAGCAAAATCAACAGCAATTTTTACGCCAGGCTGTTAATGTAAAGTTTTTTGTTAAGGTAGGCTGGACTGATCCATCATCTTCTCTTGCTCTCTCTTACCTGACAGGCCGCCATTCCGTTCAACTCCCCTGCAAGATTCTATTCAGTTCTTTGTCTGCCTATTTCTTTATTGAATTTGGTGTAAAGCAGAATAATTTTTGAGCTATGACTCCTAATTTGTGCCATTCACTTTTCATACCTATTTAGGATGTTACAGTGTGTCAACGGCACATTTTTAGAGCATTTAGTATAGATGGTGATCAAAATCATGGGATTCGATCAGTTTTATGACTGTTATTACATATTGAAAACTTAAAATTTACTCCCAAGGGGCCAATTTATTCACTTTTAAATATTGAATATTGATGCTGGTAAATATTCTTACTTGGCGGTTCCGTTTTACAAAAAGTTGAAGCCTTATTTTGAAAATGTACGTCTGCTTGTTTATTCTTTTATAATTTCTAAAGTTTACTTATGAATTAGAGTGGTCATTTCTTTATACTTTGGTAGTGAATTTCACGTGTGGGACGAATATTACTGCGTATATTATATTGAGTAATTACCCGTTGAGAGATATAGAAGAAAAAAATGATGACTCCCTGATACATTCTCCGCTCAACTTCGTCGAAATTTCTGGTCTTAATGTAGTACGATAATTTAATCACGTTATAATTTGCATATATAATTAAAGCTAGTCAAAAATATGCCATTCTGTCAGTTATATATTCAAATAAGCGTAATCATTCAGATCAATATTTACGCTTTGACAATCAATAATTTCGACTAAAGCAGCTCCAAATTTTCTCGCCCTAATTTCGGCTACGGGAATTTTTTAATTTCTGCAGCCGCTGCCGCCGTGATTTGACTGCTCGACTCGCTTGCATCAACACGCCGGTGTCGGTTGTAAACAGACAAGTTTTTTCAGTTTAATTTTCTACTTTTATTACTGTCCTTAGGTTACTTTTAGCAGCAGCCATGGTTCCAATGAATAAGGGAAAGGCCCCTTGAGGTTTATAGCGCAAACAGCGCACATTGTCTATGACAAAAAAGGTAAAACTCGTGAAATAACTCGACAGCTACGTGTCTGATAGACGATTTTTGTGAATTATATTGCGTTGGATTTTCAGCAGTTTGCGACATAAAGAAACGGAAAGAAGTTACTCAGATTTTTCTTCTCAGTGAATTGAAAAACATGATAGATAGGATTACAATGAAACCTTGTAGAAGTGCGAAACTAGACCAAGTAAGGATGAAGTGGTTCAAGTCGCGTTGAAATGAGGGTGTCGGAACTGTCAGGTGATTTTCTGATGGGACAAGCTAAAATATTTCGTGAAGAACTTCGACAGAAGTAAAAGTGCGAGGAGAGTGAAGATGGTTGCTGTATTTTAAAGATCGGTGGGTTAATACATAAGTTTCAATTCTGTATTAACCAACTTATTCTAATTTATGGAGCATTTTAATGGGACAATCAAGTAGTTTGATAGTGGCTTCAATGTATTTTAACCTAATCAATTGGTAATCCGGCAAAATGACTGATCCGATACTCTCCAAGTCCTAATGATGCGGATAAGTGATTGTCAACCTGCATCTTTGATTGAAAGTTTCGTTCCCGGTCATTCAGTGTTTGTGTTCGACAAAGCACATCTATAATCAGGATCGATACTTTACTGAACTTCTACTATATTGCAGATCTTGGATGCTTATTCTGAGACGAGTCTTGTAAAATCTTTGGGACTTCACTTCGTTGTTGAGATCACAACATTTCACCTTTCATGTGAACTAACGTACTCGGGTAAAGCAGATGGGTCAGTATTTCTGGAAAGGCAGCTACCTGTCCACTGTTGGTGACGCAGGTTGAGCTCTCACTACTGCGCTGCTAGGTAGGTACACCAGTGCTTGGTATGTACTGTAGTGTAGCGGGAACATGTCATGTTTAATTTCATTCGCACTGTAAGCCCCCTTTCTTAAATTGCTGTGATCCGGTATGTGAAGGTGTGTCAAGTGAATACTTAGTAGTGCGTTTTGATAAATTCATCCAGAGGAATCCATGCACAAGAGTTTTTATGACATACTTAACGAGCTACGCAGGATCAGCATCTTTGATTACGGCATCGCGAGAGTTTTCGAGTTTGGCAGTTTTCTTGCATTCGCCAGACTACAAATACTTTCCTATATAATACTTAATGTGCAATCTATTGAAGCAAATGTTTAAGATATTTTATGTACTTCATCTTATGTATATTTTAAAAACCTGTTTTATTATCTCTGCTGTGCGGAGTTTTTGTCGCTTGAATAGTGCAAGTTAATTATGTTACAACGTACGATAGGATGTGAAAAATTATCTGCAACTATTTTTTCAATTTGTTGGCATAAAAATCGGAGTTTAACGAAGACATCATTTTCTATGGAGTTTCTTCTAACTTCATCTAGCAGCCTCATGAGCTTACGTGTTCCTTCCAAGAAGGCTTTTGTTTTTGTCGAACCAGCATTGGTATTATTTCCTGTACGCCATAATCCGAATGAAATGGACGACCTCGCAACCCATTTTAGAACAAACCATGGAAACAATGATCAGAAGGCGTGAGTTATGAGCTGTAGACAGGGTGTTCCAGCACGTCAAGACCCAATTGGTTAATGTTTCCAACGGTCTGACCATCCATATGTGGATGTTTTATTTTGTTGTGTAGCAAGCAGTACGCACGGTACTGCTGTCGCAGCAGTACGCAATCCTCTTCGTGTCGTAGCAGATAGACAAAAGTAGGCAATTTAACATAACAACGACCGACGTGAAGTATGGCAAAAGTGCGGATAGAGTTTGACTTACTCGCGTGATTTCGTGATTATAAAATAAGACCCCCGACCAAAATCATCGATTAAAGTTACTCAACAGCCACATAATTTGTTCATCCAGAAGAATCTTAACCTAAAATTGAATGCTGGCCGCTTGCACTGCATAGCAACAACTGGGGTCTAAAAATTAATCGTATTTTCTGTGAAAATTCATTTGAGCTGCAGGTACTTCACCCGTAATAGACCTATTTTGACAGATTTAATATTGCAGTATCGTCATGTCCCGTATTGCTGTTATTTTGTTTTGTGGTGGTTAGGTAACGAGAACTGTGACATTGAGTGCAATTACTTGTATAATTAGTTATGGCTTTTAAGCACATTGTTGTTTGTTAATTATGGCAATATAATTTTATTCAGGTATTTTACGTTGAATAACTGGTTTAGCTTGTGAGATTTTATTCATATTTTTACGGGTGTAACTTTGTATTGACTCGTCCATCAAATACTTTATTGTTTTCTATAATTGCTTGAATTTTTCCTCACTGATGAGAAGACATGTCACTGCTGTCCCACAGTGGCGTATTGTTGACGCCACTGTAGTGGATGGAAGTAATAGAGCTTATGGTAATATTCCTTAACTGTGAGACCTCAAGTTATGATTGAAGAGAAAATATTCTCTGCTCAATAAGATGTAGAAATCAAAGCATGAAGAATGAGGGTCTATTGTACATAAGATATACATATATTCCAAGGTGCCCTAAAACCTCTATTGTGGAGCAATGCAAAAATAAATCTTTTTTGCTACTGTGTTGCTTTATTGAAATCGCTTCAGATGCTTGTCAATTTCTATTTATAAACGTGAAGGATGTGCATCGCATTGTTTTCTGACAAAATTTATTTCTCTTTTGAATTATAAGGAGGCATTATATTTATATCAGTGTCATTATAAGTATTATTATTGTTATTAGTATTGCTATTATTATTTTTATTATTATTATTATTATTATTAACATTACTATTTTTAATGATTATTTGTAGTGAGATGTGCTGACCGAACGGTTGAGCCCATTTTTTTGGCTCACCAGTGGGCATTATGAAGAGGGAACGGTCTGTCCAGTGCCTTATTTTTATTTATCATTCACTAGTTTGGCGTCTGTACAAATTGCGTGGATCCATCTACTTATGCTTCAAAGGGAACGGCAGATTACACTCGTGTAACTCAAGTTTTTTTATTCATATCCCCATAAACATTAAGTATAGGTCCACTTTGAGTGTGTGTTGGGACGTTCTGCCGGACTCTAGTTTAAAGATACCGCCACATTTAGAACGGGAGGAAACAAATATTCGTACACCAAGAAATTTTAAATTTAATGTATTTCCAACAAATCAAAAAAGTTGACATACACATAGTAATTGTTTACAGGTACACAGTGACGAAATATGCATGAAAAACGAAGAATACTCTGATATTGATAAATTAAAATGTATTTTTCAATTCTTAGGGGGGGAGGGAAAGTACTCTAACATTGCAAAAAAATACATACTAATCATTTAATACTTTGTAGCGAAACTATTATTCACTTCAACAACAACCAATCTCCTCTCGTAGTTCTCAGTTGATGATTTGTGAATACTTGTGGCGATTTCTTCCAATCATTGCGTATGTTCTTTAGATCTGAGATGTTTATTTGAGCTCTCGATTGGATATTGGTTTCCAAATAACGCCGTCCGCAAATTCTATATTGGCCTTAAGTCTGGAGACACTCGGTCATTGTAGTGTATTGATATTATTTTCAGCCATTCATTTGTTTCTGAAACTAGTGTACTGTGTTTGAGTTCTTGATGCATTTGATGTAATATTATGCCTATAGCGCCGACAAATGGCAAAATGTATATGCACTATCTGAGTCAAGAAGTGTTCGGTAATTTTGCAGTTCAACTTTTTCCTTATTATCGACTATGTGGCCGATCTGTTATGCATATTTTTATTGTTTGTGCTCACTGTCTGAATATATTATTTTCGTGATTCTGTTGGTTCTCGTTATAGATAACTGATTCCGGTTATAAAGAGTGTACTTTCTTTTTCTTCTTCGTATTTCATTAAAATATGCTGAAATATCTCATATGTGTAAGATACCGACAATTTTCTACAACTAAGCCCCTACTAATTTTTTTTCCAGCAGCATTGTTGAAAGGCATCCAAGTTGCATGATGTATAGCCAGATTTATTCCCACTGCAATTTACAGAAAGAGTTTTCATCTAAATTTTTCTTTTTGGGTATGAATTTTTTCGCCAGAAAAGCTGCATCTTGGCTGATATTTGTCGATACCTCTAGCTTCTAACGGGTTAGACTGCTTATCAAAATTACGTAACTACGAATTTTTGCCAATGGATTCACATCGTCAATGCTTTTATTTATTGAGCGATGACACTATCCATTTGTTGCTATGTAAGGTGAGCTAAGATCATAAAATAAGATTTAATTGTGTATGAGAATGGCCCGAAGGACTGAACACCATGAAGTTCTTGAAGCCTAAATCTAAGGGTATATTCTTCACTTGACGATCTATGCAAGTAACTCTCTCTTCCAGTGAACCTGGGAGGACGATTGTTCAACGGCGAACTCAAATTGACGAAATGCAAATGTGAAAATTCGTAATACCTACTCACTCGAAAAATAAACTTCCTCAAAGAGAGCGGCCGAGTTTCCCCCAAAAAGGAACCAAATCTCTCAACATTATTACGGCAGTGATTTCTAATCTGTTCAGTATGATTATGTTGAGGTCCTAAGCCAGAAAATTGATGCCTCATATGGAGCATATATATTTTAATTGATAGGTTTTGCTATTCCAAAGTAAAATTAAATATTTTTTACCCCGTAAAACCATTACCCTTTATCTCGATCTAATGGCGGCAACGATTTGTTATGAATTGTTTGAGAATGATAATAATTATCATCCTCAAAATTTTGCTCATTGACTAACAATCCGTACTTGTAGATTGCCTGTAAACAATATTTCACTCAAAGTAGTTTTTGTTCATGCAATAATTAGAGATTTAAAAGTGATTAATTTTTTCCGTAGGTTTATTCAATTGATAGGTATATCACAGAACTCAGTTTCCTCTACTGTAAATAAAAATTATGAAATGTTGAGTAATGAATGTAAATAGAGAATTTTTAATATTATACTTTTCTTCCACCCCGTTGCCTGTCCCACATGTTACCTCTTCCTATACTTGTGAAATCACAAGTATAGGCTAGAGAGAGTCCCAGTGTTTCTCAAAGTTTTTTCAATCACCGCCCCATTAGGACACTATTTGATTTTCCACCGCCTCCTAATGATTATATTACTGTATATTATACAGTAATATACGCCCCCCATTCAAGGTGTACCCTCCTACCGCCCCCTTGCATTTCTTCAACGTCCCCAGGGGGGCGGTACGGACCACTTTGAGAAACATTGGCCACTAGACAGTTTACTTCTCAGTAGAGGATCAGAAAAAGTTGAAACTGCATTTAAAGTCACCTTTCAAAAAGTTGTTTTTAAATTTGGGCTCTTCTACATTTGATGCAAACATGCTATGATTCTGTTGTATGAGGTAAATCTACGTCTAAAAACTAAAAGGACACTAAATAATCTCTTTCTAAGAGGACGCCTTTCTGCATTTTGCTTACTTCTAGCAAATCCACTTCAGAAAACTTGGTTTGCGTACTTCCTGATCCTGAGTCCAAGAAGCTCTTCCACTTTGTTTTTGTTATTGAACTGCTGCTAGACCTTTATTTTTTGTGTGTGTGCGCATAAATCTCATTTCTCAGAGCGAAGCCAATGTTGGAAAAAAAGAAATGTGTTTTTGTGGTCTTCATACACATTGGTGGCATGTACCTTCACCTTCAAACCAACTGTGAATTAGCGGTGTGTCTTGTTGCCAAGCATATTCTTGTACATCAGCTTCTAAATCCTCTTGTTGGCGTTACTGATTATCTCGTCAGTACTATTTATCGAGCTGCATCCTGCAATGTTATATTAGCATGAGACTTGTGGATACAGAAATGTAATTTCCAGCAACTACTGGGCGTGAGTTATTTTTTTAACGATTTCGTTTTATTTTATTCCCTTTTGTTATTTTACATCTGTCCCATTGCTTATATCGCAAAATCTGCTGCTCCAGTGTGTTTGATTGTCAAACGCAAGTTATGTCTCTGCTGGAGAATGTGCTGGCAGGAACTGTGTTTGAACAATTTTGGTGTACACGCTTGTAGGGAAGACTCATAATTTCTGAGCTGTACTCGAAAGAAATGCTCATAGTGTCTGATTGACAATGAAGGTGGGGGAATCAGCGGTCTGGAGAAAGAACCCTAGCAATTCACTGATGAATCAACAACGCTTGCAAGAAGCTGTTCTGTGTTTAGTTGTGTAGTTTGGTAAGTTTTTTCTTTGCTGTTTCTACTTTTGAATCCACCCATGTTCTAAAAGACCGTCGCAACGCCAAACTGACCTCATTGGTATTTCTAACACATAATTTACTTGTATAATTTCCTAAAATTGTTGGTTTAATTATCAAACTCTTGCTACTGTTGATACATTCATCGATCACACATGGAACTTTGAATGGCAAGTGAAAAAAATATATAAACTCTGCATTTTTATGTATTTGTTTGTGCAAATGCAATGTATCACTCAAAAATGAAGGAATATGTCTTTTATTTGTCATCTTATGCATATATTGTGAGGATACTTGTTCAGTTCCAGCAACAATATGAAGATTATCAGACTACAATTTTTAATGTGTACACGCGTCTGTTTTTTGTTTCCCTTGCCTTTATCTGAAAGGCAATTTTTGTTCTTCGTTTTCCCAGTCTTCAACCGCTAATTGAAAGTTAAGAAAGTAAAACTTATATCCTTACAAATGGGGATCTCTCATTTGCTTGCAGTAAGATAGGCTACTATTTAGTAGATATAATAAGAATTTATTACAAGTTTTGGATCCTTAATTGTGCTCTAGAGTAAAAAGAATAAAAACCTACATAACCATGTCATGAACCACATGTTATGATAGGATGTTTGGTTTTAAAGAAATTTAATGAATTCGTAGAATTGGAAAGCAATTTATCAAAAAACTTGACATTTAATGAACATAAAATACAATGCCTAAGCGTTTATTGATAAATTTACCTGCTTCGAAAAAGTATATCAAGTACTTGCATCTTTCTTCTCTGTCGGCCGTAGTAGTAGGAAAGTCGTGAATGCTCTGCAGCGTCTTAATTTCAGTCAGATGTTTCTTGTCCGGCGACGTAAACAACGGTGGAGCTTCATGGGCAGGTGCTAAACGTTTGTAGGATAGTTTGATTATTGCTTATGGTTGGTTGTCGCAATCCAATTATTAGTGACATACTGATTACACTAAACTGTGACTGAAATGTTGGTAGAATATTTCAGAACAGGAAGGTATTGTACGCACATTATTAACCAAATGTATATGTTTGTTTGTGATTGAAGGACTCTGTTATGAAATGTCATGGACTCGTTGGCTGTTGGAGGACAAAAGTGATTTTGTTAAAACTTAAATGTTTAATATGGGAAACTTATTTTCATTGTTTTTCCATAATTACTTCTTTAATTATCTAGTAAATAAGGGCACATCTTGCTTATGAACTTGGTATAATATTTACCTGAGCTTAAAGAATTTCTCAAGTTATATGGAAACTTCTATGCAAGGTTGGATATACAGTGTCCTTAAAAAATGTACATTTTTTAAAAAGTTGTAGTTTGAATACTACTGGTATTCATAAGGTAGGTAACAATGTATTCTGGACACTAAGTGAAACTTCAGATCTTCCACCTTGAAATTAAACCTGTTGCAGCCTCCCAGCACTTACTGTATTTATACTACAGCTTTTTTTAAATGTACACACCTTTTTGGGACACTCTGTATGATGGAAAGTCTCTACTCTGCCATGTTGTGTTGCATTTAAATTGTCTAGTATTGATCTAATAGTTTTTAGATGTTGTACAAACTGTTTTATTTGCTTTACAAAATGTCAATGCACATTGTGGACAAACATTTTGTATGGAATTTGGACTACAGGCTATTGTTCAGTAGAACTTCACAAAAATTGTCTCAAAATATTCCAGGCTTTTTATGTTCAAATTAACCATTTAATGATACTAATGTGTAGAGTAGTTTTAATAGGCTCTAAACTTACTCATTATAGTAGAATTCCTTTTAACCAGCACTTGCCATTGATATTTTTTCCTTTTATGTCTTGCATGTCTGTGAATTGTTTGTGGTTACTTGAATGATATAATAGGTTTAAATAAGGTTTTAAGAGATCGCCTGAAATAACGGCATTTTTGATTACCCGGCTACAGCAAAAGTCCCATGGGTGCCAGTCAAAAACACTTGCACTGTACTGATATCCTGTAGATGAAACAATTTTTTGTTATATTATTTACATGGTGTATTGATGAAAGCATGGCTGAAAAGCTCATTATTCTTTACACTAGACATTAGCTATGTAGAATTAAAGGAAGTTAATCCAATAAAGTGCTAATGGTTGTGTGTTGCTTCACTGTTTTTCTCAAAGGATGTGATAAGAATTTTATAAGTGTAACAGTTTGTTCAATATAGATACTTTCACCTTTCTGTCACATACAGTGCATGGTTCACTGTTGGACCCTACATTTTCTACCCCTATTGGTTCATACAAGTAGTTTTCAGTTTTTACAAATCAAGTTTTTTATCCTTATGAATTTTTTACATTTATTGTGTTGCAAATGTGAAGGGAAATGATTGTATGACATAACAAATATTCCAGTTTCATAATCATATTAATGGATAATTGGGTAGTAATCAAATATCATTTTTAACAGTTTAAACAAGATGCACTTACAAATTCTGAGATGCTGCTAACTATTAAAATGAAACTGTGAACTTGTGACCACCATGTGCAGGTTCATGAGTGTAGATCTGTCTAGCCATGTTGGATTTGGGAAATCCTGTGTTAACTTAATGCATTAACTGACATGACTACTTGCCTTTAGCATTCCCTTCACTCCAATTCTGTTACTGATAATTAATAGGAAAATATGAATGATATGGTTGACAACAGTGGTGCTTTTAGCATTTCCTTCACTCCAATTCTGTTACTGAAAATTCATAGGAAAATATGAATGATATGGGAAAATTGTATAAATTCCTAATATTTAAAATTACTAAATTTCTGTATTTATGAAAATTCTAGTTTACCTGTGACATGTGTAGCAGAAAAGGTGAGGCTAGTGTTGCACATATCTGTATGACATGGCAGATGAAGAAATGCTAGTATTTCACACAACTATATTATGTGACAGATGAGGAAATGCTAGTGTTGCACATATCTGTATGACATGGCAGATGAAGAAATGCTAGTATTTCACACAACTATATTATGTGACAGATGAAGAAATGCTAGTATTTCACACAACTATATTATGTGACAGATGAGGAAATGCTAGTGTTGCACATGTCTGTATGACATGGCAGATGAGGAAATACTAGTATTGCATATGTCTATATGACATGGCAGATGAGGAAATACTAGTATTGCATATGTCTATATGACATGGCAGATGAGGAAATGCTAGTGTTGCAAATGAGATGGATGTGGCAGTCAATAAATGAACAATTCGCACAAAGTAACAATTGGTTGGTTTATAGATTCAAGTTTTATTCACTTCTTGCTACTTTATTCTTTTTAATTGCATTTTCTTGTAATAACCCAATGAAACTTTGGCAATATCTGGGGAGAGAGAGATGATGTCCTTCTGCAAATCTTACATTTACTTATTTTGTGTACTATGCTTGTACTATGTTGAGTTTTTTCTTACTATGGCTACTCATATTTTTTATGTATAATTGCATTGCAGATTGATACTTTGATTTGTGAAAGGCTACCATCATCATGAGACCTTTGTCTGATACAGAAACCAAAGTGATGTTTAAGAAGATAATGAAATAGTAAGTATTTTCATATTATTTTTTAATACTAAACTTGCATGTTTGTTTAGAGTTGATTCTAAATTTTGGTGTCTTAAAAATACTAGTTGTGAGGAATATAATTCAAGTCAATTGATTGTAAAGCAGATTTGTGAAATAAAAACTAGTTCTCCCCTAAAAAATTTGTTCATGTATTTTGATGTTCTTAGTAATTTTTTATAGTATTAACCCTTTCCCCAACAATTTTTTTATTAAAAGTGTTTCTTTTTCAGACTAATATTTTTATTTTGGTTCTATATAGTATTTTTGATGCTGGTTATGAAAACAGTTTGTAATTATTTTTTCTTCCCATTTTTGTGGTTAACTTTTTATTTTGAAAATACAACATTACATTACTTTTTGAACATTTTGTGAAAATGTGTATACATGTTTCTGCCAGGGAAGGGGTTAATATTTTGCAAGTTGCTTTTTATTTTCAAACTGTGTTATTTGGTGCTTTTCACATTTTTGGAGATCAACAGTCTACAAATTTTATTGATTATTGAGTGAAATATTTTTCTAGCTTGTAGAAATATCAGATAATTCATGACAAATGCATGCTATGGCTTTATTATGACCTATACAGGGTGTCCCACAAAAAAAGGCCCGAAATTTTAATTTATATAACTTCAAATCTATTGCAAATAATTCGGTTCTGTAAAAATAATTTTTTGAATACTGCTTTTGTCTATCAATGTTAGAAATTTCATTTAATTATCTCTGATGGTATTCGTACAGTAGCAATTTCACACTGCCTACGGAAACGCCTTTTTGCGCAAGGGTAAAAGAGCTTAAAATTAGATTTCAGATAACATTTATTTTATTATAACAAATACGATTAAATCCTTTTAGTTCATTTATAGTAAAATGATTCGATGATAAAAATAAATATTTGGAATTATTTCTCTAAGGCCCATTTCCTTCCATGTGTTTTCCATTCCTATCAAAGCATAATTGAGCTCTCGATCTCATTGCTCTCATGGCACTCTTGATCATTTCTGGATTATTTTTGAGCAAATTTACTTTATGCTTTATTTTTTCACGCAACTGGTTTATGTTTTCCGGAGGCCTGCAGTAGACTTTATTCTTCAAATAGCCCCATAGAAAATAGTCGCAGGGAGTTAAATCCGGGGATCTGGATGGCCATTCAATATCATGACTCAATGCTACAATGCGGGTGCCAAAAAGCTCTCTTAACCGTTCTTAACTTTAAAGCTATTGCATGTAATTCGGTTCTGTAAAAAATATTTTGTTAATAAACTTACATGTATGAGTGCTACAACTGTCGTGACAGACTGTAACTATGAAAATGGGAGCATTAATGTAAACTGTCCTTTGCAAAGTGATATCAAATAACCACTTTGATATAACCCTTCATCATGCAGCTAACAACGGAGCAACGAGTGTTTGTCGTAACAACCTACGTTCGAACTGGAAGTATTAAACAAGTACAACATTTATTTGCAGAATGCTTTCCAGACAGACGTTCGCCATGCAAGTTTGTATTTCAGAATAATGTCAGGAAATACCAAACAAAAGGTACTTGCTTGAATCTTAACAAAGGCTGTTCCGGTTGAAAGAAAACTTTGAGATCTGAAGAAAACACTGAAATGGTTCGGACGATAATTCAAGAAAACGAAACCGTATCATGCAGAAAAAATAACTCGCAGTTGTCAAAATCATCATTTAACCGGATTGTTACGAGATTTAAAATGCTATCCATACAAGATGCATTTAAGACACCAACTCACTGACAACGATTATGTTCGTCGTGAAAATTTCGTTAGATGGTACCTTCGCAAACCTGATCGATTTATTGATAACATTATTGTTGGCGATGAGGCAGCTTTTTTCATGAATGGCGAAGTTAATAATCATAATGTCAGGAAATATGCGCCACAAAACAACCCACCGGAATGGAACTTTGAAAAAAGTATTTGTCAGGTTAAACTGAGTCCTTGGATTGGCTTATGCGGAAATGGCTCTCTCGTTGGCCCATTGTTTTATGATAATAACCTCACTGGTGTTGCTTATCTGGATTTGATCAACGAAGCAATAGTCCCTGAACTCCGCCACATTTACGCAAATCGATTTAACTGGCTCTGGTGGTTTCAGGATGGTGCTCCTGCACATCGTTTACTCGTTGTCAAAGAACGGTTAAGAGAGCTTTTTGGCACCCGCATTGTAGCATTGAGTCATGATATTGAATGGCCACCCAGATCCCCGGATTTAACTCCCTGCGACTATTTTCTATGGGGATATTTGAAGAATAATGTCTACTGCAGGCCTCCGGAAAACATAAACCAGTTGCGGGAAAAAATAAAGCATGAAGTAAATTTGCTCAAAAATAATCCAGAAATGATCAAGAGAGCCATGAGAGCAATGAGATCGAGAGCTCAATTATGCTTTGATAGGAATGGAAGACACGTGGAAGGAAATGGGCCTTAGAGAAATAATTCCAAATATTTATTTTTTGTCATCGAATCATTTTACTATAAATGAATTAAAAGGATTAAATCATATTTGTTATAATAAAATAAATATTATCTGAAATCTAATTTTAAGCTCTTTTACCCTTGCGCAAAAAGGCTTTTCCGTAGGCAGTGTGAAATTGCTACTGTACGAATACCATGAGAGATAATTAAATGAAATTTCTAACATTGATAGACAAAAGCTGTATTCAAAAAAATATTTTTACAAAACCGAATTATATGCAATAGATTTAAAGTAATATAAATTAAAATTTCAGGCCTCTTTATTGTGGGACACCCTGTATAGTTCCTGTGGAAATTCTACAATTAAATTTGGTTAATTTTAAATTATCATGATGATGAATTTGTTAAAAATTTACAACAAATCACTTTTAAATGACTATTTTTTGTGCACATATACTGAACTTCCATTCTATATCTTATGTGCTGATAACATGTCTGTGTAGGAGAAGAAGGCTAATAACAGGACAAAATGGTGTACTTTAGAGTAATCTGGCACTTTTTGTATCCACAAAACAGTGCTTATAATGTACACCCATTCTAATTTCAGTTCAATAATTTTTCTTCAGTAACAGAAGGGAAATAATGGGACGGACACACAGAGGTAGAGAAATGGAGATTTCTATCACACAAGTAGAAGATTGTCCTTGAATTTTCAATTTTGTGTAGCAACCCTGATATGGTATCAGTATCTTCAACAGGAAAATAAGTAACTATTTGTTTTCCTTTTGATATATGTTCTGAGTTGAGCAATTTGATTTCCTCTGTACAGTTTGGTGCTAATGTATGTCGCATTTTTCAGCATTGGAGAGAGGGTGAAACTACTGATCAAACGACCAGATGGAAACTACTGCTTTCGAATCCACAACAACAGAGTTTTTTACGTATCTGAAAAACATGTGAAACTTGCTGCCACAATGCCTAAAGATATGCTTGTGTCATTTGGAGTGATATTTGGAAAGTTCACCAAAACTAAGAAACAGTTTTATCTACACATCACTGCATTGGAATATTTAGCTCCTTATGCACAGGTGAGTTCAAGGTTTGTTTCCATTTATATATCTGAGAACAAGTATACATCACTTCAGTTTTAAGGTTCAGTCCAATAGGGTGAGATGAAACAGATGCTTTTGATGTGAACAGTAGCTCAAAGCAGTATCCATAACTTTAGGATGATAGCAGGAATTGAAAATCAGATCCCATTAAATATTGAGTGCTGTGTGATATGCCAAAATAGTGGATTTTGTCAGCACATTTTGCTAACCTAGCACAGATATGTAGGATTCCTGAGCATTGAATTAGGGAGCATGCAATTGTTTGTCGGAGTGCACTTAGTGGAATTATCATACCTCGGGAGTATCCCTATCAATTCAGTAGGATTGAGGTATTTTACAGTAATTTATTGTGCATAAACTTTTAAAACCTTGTCCTTGCGTGTGACCTTACCGTACTACAGACCTCTTACATATGCGTCTTGGTCTTCATGCTCATTTAATTTTTCGTCATCCTTCACCGTTAGTCTCTTTAAAATGGTAACGTGGTGTTTTAGTCTGTTGCAACAGGCTGTGAAAGAGGAGATATGTGCCTGGAATTTTGCATTATTGTCATGTTATGAACCAAATCTTCTGATCGTGTAACATGTAGTTTTGCTTTCATTCAAAGGATTCTCCATGTTAAAAAGTTTTTATAATACTTATGTGGAAAGCTCTAGACCAGGGGTCGGCAAACCTTTTTACCCGTCAACCCTTTCATAGGATATTTGTACTTACATCGACCCCCTCCATGCACACACACACATACAAATAGGTGAAAAAAATGTTAAACCATTATTGACATTTTTGATGACCAAAAATAAAGAGAAATGTTATAAACCAAATTAATCTTATGTTGTACCCTATACAATGTTTGAAGATATATATTGAGAGAAAGAGGCAGTCTTCACTGATATAAAGTAAAAAAGAAAAGAAGTTTACCTACCTATAGAGAATTTTGACTTTCGAAATCTAACAATACCTATCGTTGAAAAATTAATATGAACTTAATTATAGAAAACAAATGTGCTACTCGACAATAATATTAACTGCCTTGGAAATACGCAATATGCTTTTTATCAAAAAAGAATAATGAAAAATACATTAACTTACCTATTTATCAATAAACTTGATATTAATGAGATGGATGAGCTTGGTGAGCGGCAGCAAGGCTATTGATATTTGGCTTAAAATTGGTGGTCTTTAACCGTAAATCACCACGGTTTTCCAAGTTTAGTCTATTTCTCTGCTTTGTTAGAATCGCATTCGCATGGCTAAAACCAGCTTCAACCATATATATCCTTAATCGACCCCCATTAATTTATCGACCCCTTGAGTTCTGTCTTCGACCCCCGGGGGTCGATATCGACCACTTTGCCGATCCCTGCTCTAGACCTATGAAATTTATTTTTGTCCAGATGTATTTCCTCCGAGCTATTAATGTATAAATATTTGATTTTATGATTAAAAATAATGTAACTGTTTACACGGCAGACTCTATAGATTTTTAATTGTCACATGCTTTTGTGCAGAGTAAAGTGTGGATAAAGGAATCATCGGAACAGCATTTTCTTTATGCTAATCACGTTATGAAGTCCGACCTCGCCCGTATCACTGATGGAACTCAGCGGAATGCTGGAGTTATTGTATGCAACAGCAAGGATGTCCCACTGGTGGGTACTGTGTAGCTGCTGCACTAACAGACTTGTACTTTATATTAGACTAACGCTTGAGTACAGCACAGACGACCCACCTTCTGGATGAAGTGAGTGGGTGCAGTGCTTGCAGACCAACTTGTAAAAATAGGTTACAGATTCCATTAGTGTTTTGCATGACGAATTCTAAGTAACCGCCATTCGGCATGTTACGTGACTCCTTTTAATTTATTTGCCTGATAGGTTGAACAAGTAAATAAGTAGTTTCCAGAAAAAGTTAAAATATATAAGAACTTAGCGTTGCCGATATGCCCAGATTTCTTAAATGTGAGGTACGAGGAATCTTTATTCCACCAAAATTTACACTTGCCTTAAGACTACGTTTTTCAATGTTTTCCTTCCAAAGTTTGATACGTTGAGATCTTCTATGAAGTTATGAATGTTTTCTGATAATTGAGCTTCACTGTCAACGTTTATGGGGAAGGATAATTTTATTTAGTGTTCATCATCGGTAGTATTAAAAAAGATGCATGGAATAAGTATATTTTTATTTTAACACTTCTAATCGGAAATCGTTTAGTTTTACGTTTTTCTTTCAAGGCAGCTTATGTGTGGATGTATGAAAAACTTTCTTCTTTCTTAAAGTTTGTTTTTTCTTTCTGATAGAGTTTCTGCCCTCTTTTCTTGAATAGAAAGCAGAGATCAAGCGTTAGCCTTTCTCAAACGATTTGTACGTTTTTTGACCAATTATCAGTGATTCCACAACTACACAAATGTGACCAGATATTCCACAACCACACAAATGTGACCAGAGACCTCTTGACCCAGTGTTTCTCAAACTTTTGTAACTCGCGGCACATTAATCAACCACTGAAAATGTCGCGGCACACTTACCGCAAACGTACTGTGAATTATGGAAAATTGTTATACTATAGCTACATTTTTTAAAAGATCTAAGCCTCAGAGGGAAAAAGTTTAAATGCGGATAACAAAACTTACCTTTTAATTTGGTTTAAAATTTTTAGTGCTGATTGTTTCCACTTGCCGTTATGAGTGTGAAAAGGTGTGCTTGGTGCTGTTTTGCAACCTCTTTCATGCTTGGGCGTACATGGGATAAGCACACTCGGATTTCTTCCTCAGTGGAGCGTAGTCTTTCTCTCATTTTTATTTTTATATTATGCAATGTAGAGAACCGTAATTCACACAGATAAGAAGTGGAAAATTGCAAGAGGACTGCCAGAGCTTTATCTGATACGGCTGGATATTCTTTTTTTGTGAAAATCCAAAAGTTATCGATAGGGACTGCAGAATGTTTCATTTTCAAGCTGCGGTCACTTGAAATACTTGCTACTTCTTCTTCATGTAATTGAAGGTCTTCATCATGAGGAAAATCAATGAACGGATTTCGAATCCAGTCGTACTTTTCTGTGTTCAATGACGGAAAATAATGGTTGATGCTTTCTCCGAGTGTAGACAAATGTTTTACTACAATAGGGATCATTTTCTTTTTGCAGTAGCTACGCATTGTAGGGAACATATAATTTTCACCTTTTTCGACTCTGACTTTCCAAATGTCAATTTTCTTTTTGAGAGCTACCAATTTATCCGTAGAGGTGAGGATATTTTCATTTCGGCCTTGCATGCTACTGTTAACGGTATTAAGATGACAATATATGTCACATATTCCATTTTAGACATCCAAAAATCACATTTGAGATAATTACAAAATCGTTCAATCTTTTTTTTTCAAAAATGCATTCAATTCCTTCTGTAAATTATGAACACGAGATAAGACTTTACCTTTCGATAGCCATCGAACTTCGGTATGCATAAGTAAGCGAACATGATTAGATTCCATGTCTTTGCACAATGCTTCAAACACACTCGACTTCAATGGCTTACTTTTAATGTAATTGACTATTTCAATAACTTGCTTCAACACCTCCTTCAAATCTTCCTGTGATACTTTTTGACACTAGAACTTCTCGATGTAAAAAGTTATGTGTACGAATGACTTATGGATTTTCTTTCTGTACTAGTGAAGCGAAGCCTTTAATACTGCCAACCATACATGGTGCTCCATCAGTACAAATGCCAACGCAAGACTGCCAGCTCAAATTAATTTTTTCAAGATAGCTTGTCACAGCATCAAAAATATCCTGACTTTTACAAGTTGCTTGCATCTCCTTACAGCACAAAAACTGATTGATGATTTCATCTCTGAATGAAACGCACAAATACAAGCAACTGAGCACTGTTGCTTATGTCAGTCGATTCATCAACTATTAAGGCAAATTTTGATATTTTCATTAAGCTCTGTGCTTTAGTTTCAATATTTGTTGATAAATCTGCAATTCTCCTTATTGTATCATTTGATAGGGGTATTTTGTTTATTTCCGTTTCAGCTTTTTCTCCTAACATGCATTTAACCATCTTCCTACAAGCGGGCAAAATAACTGACTCGGCAAGAGCATGAGGTTAAGATTTCAATGCTATCAGTTCTGCCACTTCGATGGAAGCAAGTTGAGCTCTTTGTGATACGTTCAAAGTTTTTTGGAAAAGGTTTTGTTGCTTTGTTTGCTGATCAAACAATCTTTGAAAATAGCTAACATCCTTATTTTTGAGATAGGAATGTTTAGTAGTGAAATGTCTTTCTAATTTACTTGGCACCATCGATTCATTGGACAACTTATCACCACAAACAACACATAATGGACTTGGCCGCTCAACTGATCCAGTCCAAGAAAATCCTAACTGCAAATATTCATCCTTGTATCTTCGGTCGTGGTAAACTTTAGCTTTTTTTGCGCTAGAGTTGACGGGTTTTGTCATTTGCTTACTGTTAGTGGACTCACAATCGTCACTTAGTACTTTTCTTTTTATGAACTTATCCATTGTTGCTGAGAGGGGGAGTTATATTATAAAACTGTTTACACACACTGTCACTCACGTATTCCATAACAGGCAGTGATAAACATTGATTGGCAGCAGAGTGGTGGCAGTCCCACCGCTGTGCTAGCTCTCAAATTGTTTCGTTCAGCTTTAAAATATGGTAGAAGAAACATTGAAAATTTTTCGAACTTGCGATATTCACAATATTTGGCTTATATGCAGATAAAAGCACTTCGTTGACTTGATTTATCGTCTAATTCCCCCTCGATAGTGAAGGTAAAATGATAGCAAGCAAGTAATCTGAAGTTAATCAAAGTTAAACGAAAATTATTGACATGACATGAATGAAAAGCTCGTATATTGAAGTTAATGTAGTTCTCTATTTGTTCGCGAGATAAAGGTTATAATTGAATGCGTTTCATATAATTATGATAATAAAATGCCGTACTGAGATCCACAATGTTTTGCAATAACTACGGTACAATTTATTGTTTGTAGCACTGCTTGCGGTGCTTACCCTGAACTTTTAACTCCCTATAATTTAGCATTTTGAATAATAATTTACATTCTTCGGGATTTGGGAGGAAATTAGTTTTAAACTTTATGAAAGGTATAGGTACATTTTTGTGACGTCTTCTTGCTTCGCGGCACACTAAATTTGGTCTCGCGGCACACTAGTGTACCGCGGCACCGTGTTTGAGAATCACTGTCATAACCGATTAATGCCAGATAGGACCATATGTGCCAGAGATAATCATTCCCTTTAGTCTCATTCTAAATGTTTCGTTCAAAATTACGGTAAATTACATAAAAATGAGTAAAGTCCAGTGGCAATTTACGCAACATTTTGATCATTCTGAAAATTATTTGAGTGTCAAAGGGTTAACATCGTGTACTTCGTGCAGGGATTCGGAGCAGCGGCCAAGTCTGCTCTGGAGTGCCGTCACGCGAGCCCTGTATCCATCATAGCCTTCCATCAAGCAGACGTGGGTGAATATATCAGAGATGAAGACAAAATCATCTAACTGGAATCTCGTGACTTTGTTTTTCCTTTGTTGCTTGTGGTCTGTCATTGTTCAACCAGCGGTCGCTACATTCCTGTGTGTTCTCGGTAGCGTGGGAGTTCAGGATGTCGAAAGTCGAATCAAATTTTTCATAATGATAATGTTTGGTAAGATTTGTTTAAATTTTTGATAAGTGTTTTAAAATTACATATAATACTTGATCTTAGGCCAGTATTTTATGCTGAATCCGAAATTCATGCTCATTTTACCTTAGAGTTCTGGAAGCATAAGCACACGTAAAAATTCAAATTTCCTATGTACGTAAATGAAACACATGGTAGAAAATTTTAAGCGAATTTATTCTCGTTGTTTGGTTCAGCTTTCAAATAATTTTCTCAAAACGAAATTTTGAAGGGACTGTCTGCAGGTATCATGGAACCATGTTAGGATGGTCCATTGTCTTACGATCTATCACATGGCAAATAAAGGTGTAAAAAATTGAAATCAATAGATTTTTAAGGTTATTCGTGAGAAATTGAGGCAGGTTAGGTGTGTTTGAGACGGCAAGTTCGGGTACGGATGGACGGAGAAGAACAAACCTCATCCACACATTGGTTATGCTGAGCTTCCTCACGCAAGCAGCAAAGGAAAGGTGAGAGAACTTGTGTTATAATGTAATTTGGAGCTATGTCCATCATATTGAATAACAAGCTGTCTAGGCTTATTGATAAACGGCTGCTGGTATTTCGAAATATTTTATCAGACCATTGACTAGCGCGGGTAAAATTATATAGCATGGCTAAATGTTACTGTGATTGATCGGCTGCAAAAAATTTTTTTAGGGGCTCATCCCACTATAAGCTATATTCTACCCACTCTTTTTCTGGTACGATATTCTGAATTTTTGGCAATTATTCTGCGATTCTTCAGCGTTTGCTTGGGTTTTCAACATATTCGTGCTTCGTGCATGCTTATACACACAACTATGATAATAGTTACTGATTCATTTTTATTCTATTTCTGTAAAAATTGCACAGGGTATCCCCTGATGAAATTGCCCGAGATTTTCGGTCAATGGCTCAGAATGTCACGAAACTTGGTATACAGTTCAGGCAACATAAAACGACTCTGTTCGTGTAAATTGTTCCGTTACTGCATCTAAAAGTCAATTTCTATTTATTTTAGCTTTAGAGACGCTATGGAGTTTTGTCAATTATTCTATTTTTCGGTATTTGTTTGCGTTTCCAACATATTCGTGCTTCATGCATGCTTATACATCCAACTATGAGGATAGTTATTGGTTTAATTTTTTCTATTTCTGTAAAAAATACACAGGGTATCCCCTGACGAAATTTTTCGAGTTTTTCGGTCAATGGCTCAGAATGTCACGAAACTTGGTATGCAGTTCAGGCAACTATTGTTGGCAACATAAAACGACTCTTTTCGTGTAAATTGATCCGTTATTGCATCTAAAAATGTCAATTATCATTTTTTGCATTTCGGATGTAATTGAGTATTGGCAATTATTCTGCTATTGCTTGTAAGGTCGCAAGATCGGGGACGGTCGGTTAGAGGAGCCCGGCGTCAAATCGGAGACGCTAAGCTTCTGCACGCTACGAACGAGGGAATGATGGTGAGAGAACTTGTCTTCTATGTGAAGTAGCTTACTATTGATTTAACCCATTAGCGCCCATCATAGTATGTTGTATAGAAGGTCAAGTCCATATGAAATCATTCACTTTAGCCCTCTATTCTAAAAGGTTCGTTCTAAAGTTGGGCATTAAAAAGGTGTAGATATAAGGGGAAATTTACGCAATGTTTCGTTCGGAGGGGAAATAACTTCGGCGTTAGGCTAACTTAGCCTTTATAGCCTGTCCTAAAATTAGGACAGTGGGGCGTAATGGGTTTATCAAAAAGTGTCGAAACCTCAATTGATGAAGTAAAAACAAGTTGAAATTTTATTGAGTTATATTATACATTGATTTCAGGGAAAGGCTTCTGTATTCAAGATAGAGTCGAAAATAATTAATTTTTACGACCTGGTACACATGCAAACCAGGATTGATCAATAATTACTACATGCATATCGCATACGCCAGGAATTTTATTGTAGCCTCCTTGGATAGTAAACATAAAAATGCTGAACGATATTTGTATTTAGGAAAGTAGGACTGTGGCGAGGTGAGCAGTCTAGCACAACTAGCTGCTGTCGCATCCATTACTTCTGGTGATTAAGAACTTCTGCCACTTCTTGCTTAGCGGTTCAAGGATGCCAACCTGCAGGCTGCCCTCTCTGCACAAGCAAATGAAAGTGTCAATTGAAGGGTGGACAGCACTAGTGGACTACTTGCATTTTTTCCCGTGGTAAATATAATATATTTTCCACGGGAAAAAATGCAAGTAGTCCACTCCCGTGCTGTCGCTAACACAGCGCTGACAGAGGCGATTACGATCCAGTAGTTTACTATATGAAGGGTGGACAGCACTAGTGGACTACTTGCATTTTTTCCTGTGGGAAAAAGTTTTTTCCCACAGGAAAAAATGCAAGTAGTTCACTAGTGCTGCACGTCCACCCTTCAATTTTTGACGAAGTTGAAGAAATCTGTGAAAGTTTAGAGTAAGGAGCATGTTTCCTCCAGGGAAAAAATAAATTTGAAAGTATTTGTATTGCGTAATAAATAATTTAAGAAATTAAAACACGTACATTGAATTTTTCAAAAATGAACTACTTGTGTATATTCAACGTTACAAATAAATTAAATTCATAAAATTTATCTTCCTCACTTCGCCTCAAACGTGAAAACTGGAAATATAAATTCAGGGTGCGGCAACATAACTTCCCATTTTGCAGGCAAGCGCGCTTTGAAAAAAGGAAGTTATTTTGCGGCACCTTATCATAAAACGTATTTCTATCTTTGGTAAAAGCATCTCTTGCATAATAATCAAAGTGTATTGCGGCCATTCTCAGCTCGAAGCATTGCTTAATACAGTGATTCTCAAAGTGAGCGCTACCGCCCCCAGGGTAAAGCGCTCAAGGACTCTGCCCATCTTGGAAATTTTTTTTATATATAGCAAATTCATCTTTTCGATAACTTGCTATAAATTTTAATATAATTAACCACTAGGGGGAGCGGCAAGATCTCAAGGGAAGGGGCGGTAGATAAAAAAATCCCTGAGAAGGGAGCGCTAAATAAAAAAGTTTGGGAATCACTGAACTAATGGGACCTGGCAGCTGGCGAATGCCAGCATATCTTTAGTAGCCACGTGCCTTTCAATGAAAAGTCGATATGATAGACAAATTCTCAATAGGAGCTGCATCGTGATTGGTTGTCCATACGGTTTATCGACCAGAACCGATAGTGGCGAATTTTTACACAAGTTTTTGATTTAATATTTTGAAACATCGATAAAAACTTTACCATATATATCCATCGCAAATATTTTTCAAAACGACACAGCCGTCTTACACTCACACATCCGGTAACTTTACGGGACACAACTTTGCGGATCATAATGAATAATAAATAATTTGTAGCTCTGTTCTATTTAGAACGCAGTTGTTAAATAACACATTGTTTCACTAGTCAAACTACATTGCTCAGTTTGAAGGAGGAAACGCAAGTTACGAGGAAATATTACTTACGGCTTCAAGACGAGAGACATGCTCAGCTCCTTGCACTCCGCCGTCACTGGCACCTCAACCTGCAAACACAAACACAATTAATCGATCATGGCGAGACGAGATTACCTCTCCGACTACGATTTTTAGGTGTATTTCACTTCATGCTAAGAGAAACAGGCATAGATAATTAACCCTAGATTGGTAACCTGGGGTGATTTTCTCCACGCTCATCACGGGTCTGAAATAGATGGCTGCCATTCTAGGGTTAATATAATATTCATGGTTCAACCACCGCAGCCACAATGTACAGATACACTAACGAACAGGATCAGACCCGTACATAAAACTTCGTGTACAATAACTACAGGCAAAACGTCCTATATTTTGTTTCTAACACCTTACGTTTACAATTTCGTGATTTTACAATAAAATATTTTCATTTATGATTCAGCGTATTATTTTATCCCATGTCCTGCAATATCTGAAACGCGTGGTCGTAATCTTAAGATTACTGATCACTTCATAGGCGTTAACTATTACACCGAAACAAGATCAGTCTTCGTGTCATTAACAGAAACGTAAATCACTTGAACATAGTCTTGTTGCACGATAATTGTTTTGCATCCGTGCAATGTTCTGATGATTCAGAATCCTATCCCTCAGTCAACTCTTAATCCTGATCCTATCAGATAATAAGACATTTACATTTTCTCTTTCTACACCCACATCTTACGAATCAAAAAATGTCCTGTTCCTCACCAATAAATAGTTCGCTAAAGATCTACTCACGAAACGTCCTCCATCCACGTACAGTGAGCCAAGTAGTTCCTAGCTTGACTATTCCCAACACATTATTCGTATCCATCTACACTAAATTTTCTCTTTATACCTACCTGCTAGCAACGCCTCTAACGAGTTCATCTCCTTCTATTGGGCATGGGACTTGGGTATCAACCCAAAAATAGGCCAAACGGCTCGTTTCTATTGCATTATTCTATTCTACTAAAATCTACCAACACTACCACACAATTTACTCACTCATTCTTGAAATCTACTCTTCTTTCGTTGCTTCCAGTATTTAGCACATACGAACTGAGCTACACTAGCTTACCCGTGCCAGTTTTTCTTTAGCCAGGTCAATATTGTTACCGCCTGAAGCTTGACACTTCATCAAAAACATTCGAGTTGACGGACTAGTTGGTATTTTGAATTTCATAGACAAGAGAACCTGAAACAGATTAACACTATCCTAGCAGCACAGGTACACACGTGGATTCAGTACAACAATTACAGCAGAGCCTGGCAAAACAATTCGACACGAGCGTGTCGGCAGCATGCTGTACCGCAGCAGAGTGTCAGATTAAACGGAGCATCTATATATTAATACGCTTAAAACTAAGTTCGTGTGTAACGCTCCTCATTATGAAGGCGCCGTGACTAGCGGTATCGTGTCTACGAAGATATTATATATAAGGGGTCGTATTTGCCCTTGTGGCTGGAGATCAAGAAGAACAATAATTATTTGACTTTGTGGCGAGAGATCAAGAAGGATAATTAATAACTAATTAGTAAACGAGATTGTGAAAAGTGAAATCGGCGCTAAATTTAAAGATCGGCGCAATTGCGATGTTTTTACGAAATTTATCAATCAGTCAAGGACTATGCAATGGAACTAGAATGAAAATAATTCAAATGCACCAAAATAGCATAGAAGCCACATTAATCGGTGGCTCTTACATGGGATCAACAGTGCTAAACCCAAGAATAAAGCTAACTCCAAGTGATACAAACTTACCATTCACTTTACATAGAACACAATTTCCTCCAAGACTCTCGTATTCTATGACTATCAACAAAGCTCAGGGGCAAACCTTCGACAAAGTTTGTATATATTTGCAGCAGCCTGTGTTCTCTCATGGCCAGCTGTATGTAGCATTTTCACGATCACGTGCCCAAAAAAATGTTAAAGTTAAAGTGGCATATGATGGCAGCAAATATCAGGGAGTAAAGTATGGAATAACTTACACCAAAAATATAGTTTATAGAGAAATTTTGAATGATGAGGAAAATTCTATAATAATATTTGACATTTTTTCAATATATATGTTTTCAATATGTGTTGCCAATAATAATGTGTTTTCAAGGATTTGCAAATTGTCGAAAACTGTGTACTGTATAGTGAAATTGTACATAAAATATTCAAACAAAATTATATTTTTACCCTAACGTAAACTGAATTATATGAAAACTTTGCATTGCATAAAAATTTGATTTCAAATTACAGCAATTATTTCAGGAATCTTTCCATACCAAAGAATGCCTATAAAATACACTTCCTTCAAACTTAACCTTATATGCTTGGAAGTGAGTTAATTAAAGAAATCGTGTAATCTACACGGGTTTCTGCTAGTCATCATTATTATTGTTATTATATTCTTGGTTAAACCACCGCAGCCACAATAAAAGCGATCTCAGCAGTGAAGCGCGGTAGTGATTCAAGTTTTAACGTCACGCATCTTTGAGAAAGTAGGAGCGAGTATCAAAGTTATCAGGATGTGTCATATCTGGTAGTTGAACAGAGCAATGAAGGAGTCTGCAGCACAGGGACATACCTGCGCAAGAATGCAATCATCGGCAGGGGTAGGCAACGACTGCGGCGCTTCATAAAGGGTGAGGGTCAGAGAACCGGAAGCTGGTGTGGAGATGGAAACTGTGGCAGTATGGCGCAGCAATGGAGGTGTTAACCGTGGAAGCACGCATGTGCTCTCATCTCCGATCTGCAATCAATTCAAAACAATAAATACACGAACGAAAGACAAGCTCCCAAAATAAAATTAATCGAAAATCAACACATGCAATGCAATCACATCACAAAAAAGTAGTACTCCTATCATTTGCGATTGTATAGATTCTTATACATGGCGTACTAGCCACTGTACCGCTCTGAAAGTTTTTACATATGAAAATCATCTTAAAGAAACGAACAATCAAAGAATCAAGTAAACAAAGTACCTAATTTACTCGCGTCCAGGTCGGTGGAACGGAAAATTAAAGAGAAAATAAAAAACAGATAAGACCTACTTTTCCTGAACTTGAAGAGTCATACAAGCTTCTGTTCCCAGTATTGCTGATTCTACAGCGAGAGAGATACCAACGAGAAGCGCTTATTTCTCACGTTACACTGGCGAGCACAGACACTATCCAACAACTCGGCTATCTCCAAAATATCCTCCGATAACTGCTACGTTTCAAGATTTACTGGAAGTCGATCTCATTTAAAGAACAAATGCGAATTTTGACGATTGAGTTGGTTTATTCGAGACCGATTTCAACTGCTACAATATTGAAATATGTAAATTCTCAATACCGTGTGAAATTTGTTCGATATATCTTTTCATAATCAAATTAAAACTTCTTCGCAAAATTCATCAGTAGTTCACAGTTTCGTATTTATGAGGTTTTAGCAACAGTTAAAATCAATATAAAATATGATCAATACATTTACCTATGAACAATTAGAGAAAAAGATATTTCCTCATCCATTGAGTGTATCTCGCAATGTGATAGTGAAATTTATTGTACGTAGTTGTAACTCACCATGTAGTTGAGCACAGTCACAAAATCTCCCTATACTCTAATACATTATAACCTATTGGCGACTAAATTCATTCATGAAAAATATTTCTGTGATTAACATATTCCCAGCAATTTTCTTTGCTATATTCAGTAGCTGTTTGCCAGCATATAGACGAATTCTGTTGCTTAGTAATATTCTTTACGGTACCCCTCAAGAAATTCATTCACATTACTATTTTTATTGTTATTTCGAGGGCAAGACGGCCAAGAGCACAGGCGAGTATAAAGTCATCTCAAACAAATACAGGTATTCATACTGGAAACTAGAACTCATAATTTGAATCTTCATTGTTCGAATATCCAATCAACTTCAACAGTTTATTTGTTGCTTCGAAAGAACATCAAAACAGACAGCAGAAATGTGCCCGAGTACGGCAACGAACACAAATAAATTTAACTAACTTCTTGATGTATTTTTGTACGATAATCTGTATATAATTCGTACTTGAATTTTACTTGTCCTACGAAATCATTGACGTCTGAGAAACAGATTTTAATTAACATACAAAATTATAATACTAGCAAGTAAAACAGGTACTTCATACCACATATGAAGTACTAACAGAAATTTTTCAAGCAAATATGTACTACCATTTTCGTACACACGATCTTACAACATTTGCCAATTTTCTTTTGCCTCCATCAACACACAAGCTAATGCGGGTTCATCCTCTTCAATTATTTCCTAATTTTTCTGCAAATGGCGTAGAGAGGTGATATATCATCACTGTAGCAGCACATTTCAAGCCATAGATATTATTCATGAAGTAACTATCCAATTAAAATGATATTAGGCACTCGTACGTCGAGACCAGAAGCATTAAACTAACCTGGCACCAGACGGGCACAGCTAGCACCGACACCAGCACGGGCAGGTGGCTGCGCATGACGTCAGGCTTGCTCTTCTCTGCAACGCTTCGGTTTTTCTTCTTTGAATTTTTCGAGTCTTTGCCAGCAGGTGTAGCATTGGCGCCGTTGAGGGAGGAAGGCGTAGGCTTGGCGTGCTTGGTGAGCACGATTGCGGCCTCCATAGCAGCCCCTCGAGCTAGCAGCTCGTCAGGGGAAACGGAGCACAACACTTCAGCGTTAGGGAACTTCTCCCCCACCAGGGCTTGAAGGCGCGGGATCTTGCATGTGCCACCGCTTAGAATTACCTGGAGAAGTGACCACATATTTAGTTATCAGAAGCAACAAGGAAAACAGAGACAAAAAAGAACTACTTATTATGGGCTATAGCTTAAAATTTCAATTGAAATTTGATTAGGTTGTTCAATATTGAGCCACAGAAGAGCAGAGAATGAGTACGGTGAAAAAAATGAGAAATATATCGAAGCCCCTTCCCCTGTCCATATACTTCACTCAATTTGTCGCAGGTTCATGTACCGGTATCGTGTAAGTGCCGCCACAATCTACGATTTCAATATCTTTCAATTAAGTATTCTTGATAAGCATTAAGTACATGTAGAATCCTAAGTACCAAAAAAGCAGTGTTACAACAGAGACTTGCTCATTGAATTTGTGAAAATAATAATATGTAGAATGCCTTCGAAATTCCCAGTTACTCCGTAGACATCACCGACCTCTGCTCAACATGTAACTGTTATTATCACACAGTAAATAATGGCGATTTACCGATACCAAAAACATGCCCGGTAAACATAATTCATTTAGGACAAATACCGACGCCAATGCCATGGGAAAATTATCGATGACACCGACATACTTGACCAATACTTTCGCCCGCTGTAAGTGAGCAACTCGTATTAACAATGAAACGTCCCTAACTTTTCTTAGAGCATATGTCTTCCATCACACTGGAAATTGACCAAACGGTTTAACGGAAACTTTTAGGAAACTAAAACAAATTCGTTGCTGTGCCCTAGATGCAAATCATGAACTTTTAGGACGAGGCTCGGGATAGCACACAAGAACACGATCACAATGTGTCGAAGCTTTTCCCTCATATTATAGGAGCTGTTTCCGTTCTATGAGGCATGGCTTTCAGATGTACAGCGTGTTTCAGGGAAATCAGTAACAACAGTTTCCAGACTCTGTTCCATTTTTATACCATTAGAGCCTGAGTCGAAATTATCACGAATATTTGTAAGTTTAGGGTAAAAACACTATGATTATCTAATTTTTCTGTAAAATAAAACGTACCACACACATACTACGTCAGCACCAAACTTGACTAGTCAGCCGAATGCTGCAGTCAGAACGTCATTAGATTATATTTAAAATACCTTCAGCAAGGCCCTAGTAAAACATATGAATCTCATTTAAAAATACTGCCCCAAAAGAGAAAGCAACTAATGTACGAGTCACTTTTTAAGGAATTTTATATGACAGCACTAAAACGAACTTCGCTTTCTGAAACTGTACGGGTATTTACTATTCAGAGCTCCATCACGACGATCACGCTAGAGCTCACTTTACACGACATAGAAAAAATTCGGAAATTCCCCAGAGAGTGCATATGTGGTCTAAAGGAACGAAGATTATCATCATTTTTCTCAACTTATGACAGGAACACACACGAAATATTTGGTCTTAAGAAACAAAAATTATCATTTTGCTCAACATATAACAGGAACAAACACGAATTATTTGGCCTAAAGAAACAAAGATCATCATCATTTTGTTCAACTTATGACACATTCACAAACAAACACAAAATATTTGGTCTAAAGAAACAAAGATTATCATCATTTTGCTCAACTTATGATACAAACACACACCTTGTTGATGAGTGCAGGCTCAACGCTGAGTTTGGACAGCATGTCGAGGGTGGGCTGAAGGAAGTCGTTAAGTAGAGAAACAATAAGACCCTCAAAGCGAGCACGAGACACCTGACACGAAAAGTCCATGCCTTCCCACAGCGAGTCCACGTTCACCTGATCAATGATAAACATTAATAAACATGCCGTCTGCCGTTCATGTTGCAACAAAAATACATGTCTACTATACCCAAATTGGGTGTTCATAATAAATGTTTTACAAATGCGCAACTTAATTGAAGAAAACTAAAAATATATCAAAACCTCTTAAAAAATATAAAATCTTGAAAAAAAGATACACAAAACCATGAAGTATATATACAGGGTTATTCATGCTCTCCAACTACCATCATCTATTGTGATAAATTATAGTAGCTCGGGTTTACTATGGGGAAATCTCAAAAGAGCATTTTTCATACTCACAGTGGCAGACGGCAAAGTAGACAAAACGTGTTTCACATTCTCTGCTTGATTGTAGAGCTTCTGGCGCGATCTCTTGTTATCCAAGCAGTCACCCTTATATTTTCTGCAAGCAAAATAATTTCAATACTTTTTGCAAGCAAAATAATTTCAATACTTTCTGCAAGCAAAATAAATTCAATACTTTCTGCAAGCAAAATAAATTCAATACTTTCTGCAAGCAAAATAAATTCAATACTTTCTGCAAGCAAAATAATTTCAATACTTTCTGCAAGCAAAATAATTTCAATAGGGCAGTTCCATTTTAACTTACGCTAACTTATTCTTACACAACGCACATTGAACATCTGGCAAGTGTCGCAAAATATAGAAAGACCTTCATTTGTGAAGATTTCTTAAGTCTATCAGTTCAAACAAATATAAATGCTCACTTTTTACAAGAAATTATAACGTACAAAAACACTATGATGAACATCGTTTTCGAGTCTAGCTCTACCAGGTCTGAAAACCTCATCTCCACTCAACTATAAAATAGAAAAATATTCAAAAATAAACATTAATATAAGTACTACAGCATCTTAAATAAATTTTAATACCGGTTTATAAGGATGAAATGCAGCTTCATTAAAAGAACAATGTCAACCTAAAGCAAATCTACCAGAAAAAAAAACAGAACACAAAAATGAGTAACGGTGGTGTTTACATCAATTTGGTTTAACCATGAAACTATAATCGCAAAAAATAATTTTAATATACGACTTATTAATACCAAGATAAAACTTAACGTATGAATGAATAAATAATACGTCAATTTTGGGAATGTTTCACAGAAAACGGCTTCAATCACTGTAAAATCGCTTCAAAATTTAAACTCGCGCAGCAAACAGGTCAGTTGCATACACACTCTGTGAAGTACACATACCCTATTGGTGTTGAACTGCTATTTATTAAAGATTAGGATAAGCTTGCAACATGAATGGAGAATAATTTTCCCTTTGCCTTGTGAATTTTACGTGTTTAAGTTTTAAGAATCGAAAAACTGAAGAATTACTTGATAGGCAAGTGATCTCAAATAGTAACCTAGTATTATCCTGATATCGATAAGAAAACTAAGCTTAACCCTTCAGCGACCAATTTGTTTTTCTAGTTTCTACGTCTAAGCTCACAAAGACCGTCTGTACACTGATGCAATGAAGCACGCTGAGAGCCAGGCAGCCAAAAGAACGACGCTGTAACATGCCGCCGCATTCATACCTAGTAGCAACCTCATATTGTTCACCGTTTAATTATAAGAACAATTCCCCCAAAGACCGTGAAAGACGACCGAATTGTCCTCGTAGTCGCTAAAGGGTTAAAGCATGTAAACGATCCTTCAGGTTCATGTAAATATTTGCTAAAGTGAAGGGCGCAGACACAGAACTCCACAAAAATCCATCTATTTTTCAGTACAATCTAAGCCAAAGAAAATACGGATTTCACTACATACCACTCAAGGTATAATCTTATGAACAAACCTAATCTACTTATCTATGTCTATCAATGAAACAATGAGTAAAAAATAGCACACATTCCAACAGGCTCGTTTAGGACTATTAGAACTTTTAAAAGCATAAAATACGGTAATTGCATTTAACCCTTTCGGTACTGACGGCATCTCTGGTAGCCGCAGTCATTTTTCGCCTATTAAGATGCAGAGCAACACGTGTGTCTGTGCAAACGCTGGTAGGGCAGTGCAAGCTACAGTTTGATCAGGACAAAGCAGTGACTGTAAAACATCACAAAGCATCTTTTTTTAAATTTGATGTTAAATATGTTGAAAAGGTTCTGATATTTGCATCATGGTACCGAAAGGGTTAAAGAGTTATTAAGTTACTTTGATCTTTCTATGTGTACCATAGAAGTAAATTATTTACCTGCGCTAGGCGTACTTGGTTTTGTTACCTTGAACCTATTCTTGTTTTGATAGTTTAAAACTACACACACCAACTCGACTAAACTGGGCAAAAATAATAATTTCAGCATAACTTCATTTTAGCGTAGTTTTAAGACACCCATCTTAATGAAACCATTGAAACTGATTTAAGTTTTATCTCTTCCAAATGCCAACCATTAAATAAAGTATAAAGTTCTGTAATTAGTACTTTCAACTATTCTGCTTTAAATTCGTCAGCTTTCATATGTAGGGAAATTCTGCAGACAAAACGATAAAAAAATATTCACTAATTTTAGCATATATTTTCATGTGCTTCTACAGAACATTAATGATTCGGTTTTATCGTTTAGTTTATAACCTATTTAAATAAATTTAACTAATATAACCTACATAGCTTAGTACATCTTATTTTAATACAACCTAGCTCGGTATATCTCATTTTAGTACAACCCAGCTTATAACATTTAAATTTAGTTACACTTAACATTTTTATAACAAGTCAGATGACAAATTTAAGCTCATTTAATAATCCTCCACACATGAAATAATATAACATTAAAACAGAACAAATAATTCACAAAACACCACCAAAGACAGAAATCAAACTTAGAAAGTAATAATCAGTGTCTCTTTAACTTACGCGTAAAACTCTTTGGCAAGATGCTCGACAAGTTTATTCGTGATGGCTGAACCAGGAGGGAACTTAGAATGTGTGGAGTCCCTAACTGTTGCAATCCCTCCACCAATCTCCACCAAGGAACCCTGGCCTCCACTCTCGCCCAGGTGGAGCGTCATAACAAGCCTGTATAGCATGGAAGTAGGAATTAATACATGGCTCACATGCTAAATTTCTATATGGCACACAAGACTTAATGAAATTAACTGGCAGATAAATTTTTACTCTCATATAGCAAGTTCAGATGGATTTCATGAAATTATTTCAAATCTCAAGAAGAGATTTCAAGAATTTGAAACCCTATATAATCATAATCATTTAAATATACATTAAAGCATTTCAAACCTGAAGATGACTAGAAGCAAGAGACACATATGAATCACAAGGATCAGCCAAGTTTAAATAAACTTCAAATATTCAAAACTACATTTGAAACAAAGAGAACTAGAAGCTGCATTACTGTACAAAAACACTCGCATGAACAGGAGATACGGAACAACAACAACTCACATGGAGAAGAGCTACGGAACGACAAAAACAACAACAAAAATAGTAAAAACGTATATTTCCAATAATGTTGGTACATACCAACAACAAACCTCACATGGACAGGAGCTATGGAACAACAACTCACATGGATAGAAGCAACGGAACAACAACAACAACAA